>ML778440.1:168319-189887 GCA_009831015.1 Picea engelmannii | reverse complement strand
TTCTCCTTCTTTTTCTTCTCCTCTTGAAAAGGGTTCCCTCTAAGCTCATTCTCTTCTATGTAGTGGAGATTAATTTCTTAAGAGTGAAATTGAAGTTGGTCCATTAGTGTTTAACAAAGCCCTAGGAGTGGGACCCCCCTTGCGCGTGTGTCGTCAAACTTCTTGACTCTTGTTATGTCATAAGTTTATTTCTAGGCATTGGATTGCAAGTTGTTGGCACTGATCTAGGGGTTATAGTGGAATCTAGCTAGATTTGAACTTGTGTCTCGCCTAGGTAATTATCCAGGGAAATTACAAATTCCTCTAGTTCTAAAAAATACACTCTAATGTCTAACCCACTAACCATTAACTTAATTATACCCATAACCACTAACTCCTAATCCCTAACACACTAACATGTGAACCTTTGACTTCTAATCCCCAACACATTATCCACTAACCCATAACCCACTAATCCTTGATCCCCTAATGCACTAACCCCCTAATACCTAACTCACTAACCCTCAAGATATTAACCCACTAATACATAACCCTAACCCATTAACCATGGATGGAAATTACCCCACTAACCACTAACTGGATGGAAACTAAGACGCTAAATCCTAACCCACTAAGCACTAACACAATAAATTCTGCCTTACTAACCTATTAAATGATTAATTGAGATTTAACCAATATCCCTAACACACCAACCAATTAAATTTATATCCCCTAATGATCCCTAAACCACCAAGAGAGCAATCCATAACCCCTAAAACCCAACTACTAATGGTCACTTGTCCGTTAACCCCCTGTTGTCTGGAAAATCTCCCTACGGACTAGCAAATAGAGTTTAGACTTTGCATGTAGATATGACCGAAGAGAAACTACTTTCTACCTTCATCCCTAGATTTAAATCCCCTTTTCTTAGTAAATTCATGGAAAGATCAACCAACCTCATTCCCAGCGTTTGATGTTGATCCTCCGTTGTACTTGATTACTTGTTCGCAATCCTCCTTCCAAAGATGACCTGCATCCAAGAAAAGCAACAACTATGCATGCATCCTACTTATATACTAATGGGTTAGAAATCCAAACATATACTAATCAAACTATAAAAATTTCATGAATTGGGATGGGAAAAGCATTTTTCTTTACTACTTTGAATGAGTCAACTTACAAAAGTTGAGACCGACCACCACTCCTCGAACCTGATCCTGGGCTCCTCTTCTTCTATCCTTCAACTGCTTTTCTTTGAATCTCCTTTAGCAGAAGGAAAGGCTAAAGGGTTGGGACAATGGGAATACGTAAATGGCTAGAGTTTCTTTGCTATATTTTTCCTCCTTCCAAACGGGACCCCTACCCCTTATTTTATAGGCTAGAAGGAGCTAGGTATTTGGACAAACTCTCGGCCATGCATGGCCAGGAGTTTCAGTTAACTCACCCACAGCTTTTGTGTTCCGTCGGCAATTTTCCTTTTTTCATGCTTTTGTCAGTCCACGTGGGTTGTTTTGGGTCAGCCAGTGTGTACACGCGTGCAGTAATGGAGTATGGTGCATGGGCCTTTATAAAAGTGGATTTTCAAAGAGTTGTTAAATAGTGATTTGGCAAAGAAAGGATATGAGATGGCCTGATGCTAGGTAATCATGTGTGGTGCAATTTAGGGTTATAATAGATGCCCCCTAATGTGTGAGGTCAGAAGAGCATCTGATGGCCGAAATACATTACCAATCTTTACTGATGTATCGAACGATTGAGCCCAAGGATCAGGAACCGGGAGGTGTCCTCTACAAAATAACACATGTCTCACCGAGGCGGGAATACCCATGCTCGGGATAAAATAAAATCATGGCTACCAATCAAATACACTGTAGATCCATGTCAAATAACTATAAAGAGTAGCTGCAAACAATACACAACGGAACTACATCTCGAAATTAGAAAGATATACATATAGAGTATCCATCTTCCATAAGATGATTCAGCCTGATGGTTGGAGATGAGATCTTCAAAGCTCGAGCAACAACTTCAAAATCTTCAAAAATCAGGTAGGAGTGTAACATGAGTGTACGACTGCACTACCCAGAGGTCTTCAATGGATCATCGGTCATGGACTTGATAATCTTGATGATCAGACTGAGGGCTTCAATGATTTCTAACAAGGACTTGATTGGATGTTTAGGATGGCCGGGTATGAGGGTAAGAGACATATTGTAGAGGGACCGATTCAGGCTTGGTGAAAAAATTCCCTTGGATAACAGAATGACAAATGATGAGACTCAAGCAACATGTCATTTAATCATAAGTCTATGAAGCAAAAGGCAACGCAAACTCTCCATATGTTTGGAAGGATAACCAAATGGTGGAGGACACTACTCTATATAGTGAGAAAAGCTTCCTAAGGTTGTACTACATCCCAAAGTCTGATGAACAAACAGACAGATGTGCTTTATCCAAGGGCGACTCATTATGCTGCCAATAAATAAAATACCTTTCCCTTCCTCCTTTTGGGGTATATTTGATTTTTTTTGTCCTTTTCAATAGTTTTGGAAAAAGAATAAAGGAATATTACGTTACAAAGGAGGAACGAGTGTTGAAAACATACAATCTCAAGGCACAAGGACAAGACTGATGTTCTAGTAGAATGATACTTGGGAAAAATCCTCCGGGGGCCAAAGGTGTTAAGACACAGAAGCAAACTGTTACAAGGTTGGAGTATAAGGTATGCAAATGCAGTGAATAAAACACACAATGGTAACGTCCTTCGATGTAAGTTTAACGAGCCTAGAGAAGGTAAGATTGGTGGTTTTTCATGTTTAGAGGGTCTGAAAAAACATAAAAGGAGACTTCATTGGGGTACCTTTTTCGAAGGTAGTCTAGTCAATTCGAAAAAGGGGTAAACTAGCACCGACAACGCGTCTATTCAAAACCATTTTAATGAGTGTGATAAAGACAAGATTACTCGGCTATTTTTTCATTTTTAAGGAGTCTAAAAAAAGCTTAACTATGGACTTTGTGGAGAATGTTCTTCTGGACCAATTTAATGAGTGTGAAAGAATAAGGTCACTCGACAATCTTTTCAATTTTAGGGAGTCTGAAAAGAGCTTAACTATGGACTTTGTGGGGGTTCCTTTTTCGTAAGTTTAGTCCCTCAGGCCCGAAAAAGAGATAAAATTATACCTGAGAGTACTCTTCTAAAGAACGGAAGTTCCATAGAGTATACATTTGTTCGTACAGTTGACCATCTGGACCAAAAAAGGGGTAAACTACTGCCAGACAGATGTGACTTCAAATTTCAGTTTAACGAGCATGAAAGGACACAAGATCGCTCGACAATCTTTTCGTATTTAGAGGGTCTGAAGAGGGCTTAAAAGAAGACCTGTTATTTTTTGGGAGTCCTAAGGGTGAGATCAAGAGTGAAGAAGAATCATGCAAATGAGGCTCAAACTCATATCTAGGAAAGACTATAAGGACTCCCGAGCCTACAGTGTTTTAGAGATGACATGGACACCATAATGCAACCAGGACCTACCTAGGGAATCCATGTTCTGGTAATCTCTACCGCCAAGTTGCGACACTTCTAAAGAAGATATGATGGTTCTCTATCACAACCTAATGGGATCGATCCTATGGCAGAGGAAAAAGACAACGAGACACAAAAGTTGGGGTAGTAACCTAACCTATATGCTCAAGTTGATTCTTGGAAAAAATTTCATGGACCGTCAAAATTTCCTCAAAACTCAAAAAAAATGTCCCAATACCTGATCAAATCCCTTCCATGTAACTCCTGAATCACTCTAAATGATTTTTGGTATAAAGAAAATGATAAGGGAGGCCAAAAAAGTGACAAAAAGAGGCCAAAAAGTCTATAAATAGAAGCTAGCAGCTCATTATCACCATTGCTGATTTGGAAATTGACTCTAGAGCCAAAAGACCCCCTTTGATAAAAACGGTGATTCCGGGAGCTACAGTGGACAAAACGAACCTCTGCTTGGACCAAGTAAGTACAAACTCCCCTATCTAGCTATTCAATTCAATTTTTTTTCTTTTTATTTCATGTTTTGGGTGGGCGTCAACCTTTAAAAGGTTGACCCTAGGTCCATGCTAGCTGTCTATGGATAGGCCACATGTACACTCAGGCAAAGTAAAACCTGCCTATGTGTACACACGACTGCCACCTAGACAACACGCATGGACCCCTCCTTTATAGATAAAAGAACCAAACAACACTCACTCACCCTCCTGAACTTTGTTGTGCTGGCAGGATGTATGTCCACTGGAGGGAAAGGGAGCATGAAGAAGTTAGTGAGTTGGTTGCGGGAGATTTGGATGCCATGGCCGCGTTGATGCAATGTGGTTTGCTAAAGTTCTTTCTGTGTCCGTTTATGTGATTGCAACTGAGGCTACTAAATTCCTTGGTTGACTATTGGCACCCTGATGCAGAGGCCTTCATGCTAGAGGGGCAATCACTGGTGCCCAGACTGGCCTCTCAAGGAGAGGGGAACCAGTCAATTTCAGGACGTTTCCATCGGGGCCACATAACATAGTGGAATTGATAGCCCTACACTGTGAGGCTAAGACAAACCGTTTGAGCTCCTAGGTGCCCATAAGTAAGATCACTAAGCTATCGTTGCAGGCGATATTATTGATCATTGGGCGGATTACCGATTCAGCAGCCTTGCATTAGTCGTCCCGCACACAGATGAACTGTGTTATTCAGTGCTTGAATGCACAAATTTTTGACTGGAGTACCACACTACTAGAGTGTATGAAGAGGTAATTGATAGATTGTCGTCAGTGGACATAGAGGAACTTCCAGTTCTGGACTATTTTGTGTTCATTCTTTTTCGAGAGAGTTCTAAGCTTTAGTCCTTGGGAAGTGGTATGAGGACATCAGGCCTCTTTTCCTACTGTATGTAGATGGGTAGTATTACTACCATGATAGGGTGGTGGAAGGACCAACGAGTCCTTCAATGATGACTTTTTTGCATGGCTGTCCCGGCAGATCCTTGTGATCGAGGATTACCCATATGCAGGAATAGACTTTTCGAGAGATCCTGAGATACCTGTGCCTCCTAATGAGGAGCGAGGGGAGATGGGTAAGTATCCACCTTTGTAGTTTTTTTTGTTGTAAATTTATTTTTTATGTCGTTTTTGTTATATATATCATTTTTTTTCTATGCCAGAGTATTTGACGGATATATGTTTATTGCATGCAGATGTGGGACCAGTGTGACCTACTGATTATGCATGAAACAGGCATCATCCATGGCTAGGAGCCGCAGTTGTCGCTGCCTGGGGACCAACAGTAGCAGGAGACCTCCCAGCCGGGGAGGCTGAGAGGGTACTTAGACAAGTTGAGTGGAACTTTACTACACTCACTCACAAAGTCCCAATGACATAGATTGAGGACCTGCCGTCATCCATGCAGCCTCATGTAGTGGGGGTACCTCAGACATGGGTCCAATTGTTTAGGCGTTTATCCCATGTTGTGGACCAGTATAACAGGGCTCATAGGCCCTGAACCTATTTAGACTTTTTACGTGCCATGAGCACTACTTGTATATATTTTTTGAGGGCATAAGCCCCGTGACTCGTTATTGGTCCTATTTTTGAGGCGCTTGCATCCATCTATGTACTCTGGTTACTTTATGATATTATATATGGTTTTTTGATCTTTTGTGTCTTATGGATCACGTTTGCAAAAATGTATTTACATGCTTATGTCAATGTTCTTTCATATGTGTGAAAGATGCCAATCTAAAATTTGATTAGCTAGAGTATCTGTAATTTGGTTCAATCTCCTAGGAACATGAAAATATGTAATATAATCAAAGTTTCATTCTAAGAGATGTACCCTAAGGAATTGTCGGTGTAAGGTTGGATCATGAACCCGGTATACTCTGTTTAACTGAGACACAACCAATTGAGCGTCGAGATAGACTCAGAGAGGAGAGATACCCAATGACAAGGCGTCACAAAGCAACTCAATAACCGCACTATACTCGGTGACATTATTTGTGGTGTCACCTAAGCATATACCTCTGGAAGATAACAACTGGCCCTGAGGTGTAAAGATTACCCAAGCTGCGGAGGAAAGCCACTGAGTGTGCCAACTAGCACTGTCTGCATACCCAGTGAACACCTCAGAATCACTTGGCATCTGCCATGTTGACGAAATATAACATCAATGACACGTCCATAACATTTAAAAGAAATTAAAAAGTAATAGTACAAAGACTATACATATGTTACAAAAAGTTTACCCATAGTGACCTGCCTATGAGTAATACTTCTTGAGGTAGAGCCCATTTCTAGGCTCCACCAAATCATTCCCTTCAAAATCAACCAGATGATAAGTGCCCTTTTTTAACACCTCTTTTATGATGAAAGGTCCGAACCACATGGGTTTGAATTTTCCTGCCCCCAGGGAGTCCTTATCTTGGTCATAGACCAAGACAAGGTCACCTTCAGAGAAAATCCGAGGATGAACGGACCTATCATACTGAAACTTGACCTTATGTTTGCAAGCCTCATTGGCCAGGGCTGCATCACAACGCTGCCCATTGAGCTGCTCAAGGTATACTAACCATTCTTCAAGTGGAGAAGTGTCTGGAAATAATTGTACTGCCAATTTTAGAGACGGGATCTGACATTCGATGGGCAAGACTACCTCCAACTCGTAAACGAGTTGAAAAGGTGAGAAACTGGTTGCAGTCTTAATAGATGTTTGGTAAGCCCATAATGCCAAGTATAACATCAAATGCCAATTTGACTTGGCTGAGTTGATAGTTCACTGTAGAATCGTCTTAAGAGTTTTTTTTATAGCTTCCACCTGCCCATTGGCTTGGGGGTAGTAGGGTGATGAATGCTCTTGCCGTAACCCAAGATTTGATGTTAATTCGATCATCATTTGGTTTTGAAAGTGACTTCCATGGTCAGTAACAATCTCTCTCAGGACACCAAACCAATCTATGATCTGGTTGAATAAAAAGAGAGTTGCAGTCTCTCCATCATCTTTAAACGTTGGCATAGCTTCGACCCACTTAGTGAAGTAATCTATAGCTATGATGATATAGCGGTGCCCCCTTGCTGAAGGGGGGTTGAAAGTAGTGTAATCAATCCCCCACTTGGTGAAGGGACCAACTGTGACAACATGAAACATGGGAGCGGGATGTGCCCTCATCTTCCGAGAGAAGATTTGGCATGGATGGCACTTCTTGACCGATTCGATACAATATTTGATAAGTGTCGGCTAGAAGTAACCTTCTCGTAGAATCTTTTGGGTTGTTGCCAACCCATACAAATGACTGCCACAAGCTCCAGTATGGCAATCGTTAAGCATGATAACTGCCTCCTCATGTGTGAGACATCGACGTAAGATGCAGTCTACACCTCTCCGATACAACGTATCATCGAGTATGAGATAATTCTTAGCCTGATGGTGTATACGCCGATGCTCATCACGAGAAGTAGAAGTGGGGCACTTCAAATTCTAGAGATAGATAAGTATATCTCTGTACCAAGGATCTAAAGATGTGATTAAAAACATATCTCCCCAGATAGGCGATTCTTTAGGCACAACATCACTTGACTCAACCAGAAGTTCTGAAATAAGCTCTTCGAAGACCAATGACTTTTTGGACTTTGTTGAAACAAAGTCTAAGTCAAACTCATGGAGGATGACTATCCATCTACTGATTTTTCTACCTATTACCCGTTGTGTCAACATGTACTGGAATGGATTCACGACAGTAATGACGGTAGTCTTGCGAAACAAAACATAATGATGAAACCGTTGAACAACATGAACTGCTGCCAACACAAGTTTTTCGATATGAGAATAATTGAGTTCTGGTCCTATGAGGCCTCGACTTAGGTACTAGATCATGTACTCTGAGAACAATTCATCTTCCTAAACTAAAACCATGCCAATGGTTGACTCTGCGGCAACTAGATATAATAAGAAATCTTTGTTATAGTTAGGTGGCCATAGCAGAGGGGCACTTGTGAGGGCATGTTTTAATGCGTCAAAATAGCATTGAGCGGCATCGTCCCAGTAAAAATGAACGTATTTCTTCAGTAAGTGCACAAAGCCCTTGGTGATTTCGGCATAGTTGGCTATGAAGCATCGTAAAAAGTTTTCCTTGCCTTGTAGAATCTGAAGTTGAAGGATTGTGCGTGGGGGGGGGGCAACTGGATTATTGCCTCCACCTTGAGAGGATAGACCATGATCCCTGTTGTTGATATGATGAAACCTAACAAACATCCTGACGTTACGTAGAAGTTGCACTTGTTTGGATTCAAGCAAATCCGAAAGTAGCGGCAGTGTTCGAAGATAAGTCTAAGGTGTGTGGGATGATCCGTTCTCTTGCAAGATCATGATGCTAAATCATCTAGGTAGGCCTCGACTATATGCTTGAGATCATGAAAATAAAAAGACATGGCCCGCTGGAATGTGGCTCCATCATTTTTAAGAATAAAAGGCATCTTACGATATGCAAATGTACCCCAAGGACAAATAAATGTCGTTTTGTGTTGGTATTCGGGTTTGATTTGGATTTGATTATATCTCGAAAAATCATCCATGAAAGAAAAGGCACAACTAGCACATTCATCAATGATCTGGTCGATGAATGGTGTTGGAAAATTATCTTTGGGACATGCCTTGTTCAAATCATGGAAGTCGGTACATACACGAATTGTGCCTTGTTTTTTATTGACCGGCACATGATTTGACACCCATTGAGTCAAATGGATAGGATGGATAAAACCTGCCTTTAGAAATTTCTCTACCTCAATCTTGATGCCTGTTGCTTTCTTAGGATTAACTGGATGAAGCTTCTATCAGACAGGCTTGGCATCAGGATACGTTGTGATTTCATGTTCAACTATTTTTGGATCGATACCTAGCATTTCCTCATAAGACCAGGCAAAAAAGTCGTGGAATTCTTTGAAAAGATCCGTTTAGATTTGAATCTCTTCAGGGGAGCAATCCGCTTTGACGAAGATGTTCTCCATGACGCCAGGGTTGCGGGAGATGTTGATTGGTATAGTTTCAGCGATAGTTTCCATATTGACCTCAGCATAAATTTCATGTGTAGCTAAGAGATTAATAGGACACGACTGATCTCTCATCATGGTCACGGTGAATTCTCCTGCTTCTATTCGGCTTAACTCTGGGAGAAAATATGATCTGTGATGAAGATCTTCCCAAGGTTTGTCCAGACTAGTCATTTCTTCGATTACTGCTTCGTCAGAAGGTAAGACTAAGTCTAATGAATCGGTGTTGGCGAGAGAACCCTGAGCCCAAATAGGCTCTAGAAGTGGATCTAATTCTTGTGCAGGAGTCAGATCAGGGTTAGCTGAAGCTTGCTAGACTAAAGAGTACACTACTTCAGTGACAGATAAGGGCATGGACATGCCTGGGTACCCTGTCTCATCCATCATGGCCAATGGGGAAGGAAGTATCCATGGATCCTCGAAGTAAGTCATGCGGAACGACGAAACTTGAAAAATCTCAACCTTATGGTGATTGGATATAAATTTGATGTCGTTGTGAGGGGGTGGGTAATTGAAGGTACCCATAAAGGATGGGCACAAACTGACTCCTATGTTAACGACACTGGGTTGAGGATTATCAATCAGCGGGACCGTGGATGCCCCCAAAGCATGGTCAGGTCTGGAGAAATACAATTGATTGATGGTCACTATCCGACCCTCGTGTGGAAACAACAAGACTTGGAAAATTGTAGCAACCACAACTTGCATAGCATAAGTCCAACTCCTTCCTAACAAGAGGTTATAGTCGAGGGGAGCATCGGCTACCTCTACTTCGACACACAGGATCTTCCCTCCTAACTGCACATAGAAAGAAGGAACGATGCCATGTGGTTGGAACGAACAACCGTCAAAAGAAGTGATGAGAGTAGGTGATGGAGACAAAACGGGATGGCCAATGGCCTTCCAACATACCAACAACATAACGCATGTCGAGGCACCCTCATCGACCACTGTGTGGAAGATATTCCAAGTAAAATTTTTCATGGGATAAGCCACTACTATCTGAAATGCTACATGGTAAGGAAAATGAGGTTTTAAGTCGGTTGTATCTAACATGATGGTACCTAGATTACAAGTCTTAGTAGAGCCCAAAGCGGTCAACAAGGCTATCCTCTGAGAAGGGCAGCTTTGGAGGACCTCCAAAGCAGACATTGCACAAGGGGTTTGTGATAAATCCTCCACCACAAAGTAGTTCTGGGTGGCCCTTGCATTTGGGTTATGAGAATCTTTTTTAAATGCACCTTTTGGGATGTGTGTCATTGTTTCTCCCAACGTCTTCTCAATCTGTAGAGGAAGAGATGGGAGGTCAGCTTCTTTACCCTTCTCAGAAGCACTTGGTTTACTATAGTCATGAGCTCTAGTCGATATAAAAGCATCACCCCTAACCATATATACATTCGCGAATGCAGGGTTGTTCGGAGGTGAGCAGGTTTCTTGGCTACCCCCTTCCGTGCTTGCAGAGGCTTGAGTTATATTTTGCCCATGTTGAAATGGATTAGTCAACACCGCCTGTTGTTTCTACGTGACAAATTTTTGGGCCTCTGGAAGTCGAGGACATAGATGGGTTAGGTGGTCTTCCGTGCACAAGTTTCATGGATACCTCACCTTCCATTTTTCAGTGTTGTCCCCACCAGCATTATCGTTGGGTTTTTTGTCCCCCTTACCCTTCTTTCGTTGTTTTTTCTTCCCTTCAGGCTGCTGGGTGGCCTTTGGGTTAGTCGACTGCACTGTGTGTACTTCCAAAGTTTTGGTAGAGGGAGCAACCAAAGTAGTAGTTTGACTAGCTGTTGTGTGTTGTATTGATAACTACTGCAACTGCTTTGTCAATTGCTCAACGGGCTTTGTTTGTGCTAAACCGACAATACCATCAGCATGTGGTCTAGCTCTTTGTCTAGTTTTATCCAGTATTAAACGTGGCACATCTGGCAAGATGTTGTACAATAAACCAGAATGAGAATAAATGAGCTCAAACTGTTGAGCCCTCATGATGGTGTCTTCTTCAGAGAAAACTCCTGACGTCGCAACATCTTTGGATAACTGCGGGACCAAAGACTTAAGGAACCACTCAAGAAGGAATGCTGGTGGGACTGGTACCTTGATTAAACTCTTTCGACGTCTCCATTCTCGGATGTGATCAGAGATATGGTCCGCTTTTGTCTGTTCGAAATTGGTGAGCAACTCTGTGCCAACGTTGTATCTCACAGGTAACTGGAAATGGTTCAGGAAAGCCATCGCTAGTTTTCCAAAAGAAGAGTATCTTGAGTGATCGAGCTCAATGTACCATTTCGCAGCACTCCCAATGAGAGTACATTGAAACAATCACAACTGTACGGAGTCATCTTTCAATGAGTTAGATGAGCACCAAAGATGGAAGGTAGTCACATGATCTCTTGGATCTTCGTTAGGCTTGGCTTCAAACTTTGGAATGTTTGAAGGAAACTTCGTCGGCATAGGAGGCCAACGTGGATCATGAAAAATAGGGTCATTCAACAACCTTGTCAAATCTAGCAAGTGTAAATTCACCAGGAAAGGTAGTTTGGGTTATTGGTTATAACCTGGGAAAAAGGGGCCTAGAGTTTGACTGGCACTAGGTTTCCAGGAAAATTTTGGTTGCTAGCCCGGATTCTGGTAGAAACCATGGCCCTAGCCAGCGTAAGGATTTTTCATATGTGGAGACATCATCAACTGATTTCCCAAATAGGACATAGATTGTTGGGCATGCATTATATTCAAAGGAATTTGGGAAGGATTACCCAATGCCGGTCCCGTGGGGATAGGCATAGTAGTTTGTCCCAAGTTCCATTGATTGTGGAAAGAATTACCCCATATCGACATTCTGGATGAGGGAACGGATCCATGCCCTGAATTCCAAGGTCCTGCTAGGTTTTCTCCCTATGCAGGAATAGTACCCTGCATAGGAGTAGATTTTCCAAAAATGGGGTTGCCCCCAGTCGGTAAAGTGGCTGACAAGAAGGTGTTGTTACCAAACGTTTTTTTCAAAGAAAAAAGTGTCAAACCTACCGACATACTATGCAAAGGTGGTCCTTGACTCCCCGCTGCAAATAAACTATTATGTGTGGGTTGCCTGGTGGATTGTTGATGCGAGCCACTGAGTGAAGGGGACGAAGGAGGGATATGACCTCCTCCATAAGGGAAAGCATTAAAATGAGTAGGAGTGCCCCCCATGTGACCTTGCAGAGGAGCACTAGAGCTCCTTGCCCCCAGACCCAAAGTTTGTAAAGTGGAGTAGGAAAGTACAGGACTTGTACCCGAAATAGGCATCCCGTATGAGAACAGAGGGCCTGTCGCACTAGGTGTGAAAGGGGTTGTGGCCGCCGCCAACGATGGGATCGGGCCACTGTGAGAAGTAGTTGTGGTCGAGACCATGGTGTCTTGGACCGAAGACGGTGGGTTAGGAGGTGAAAGCTCTCCTGTGGTGACAACCGTAGTGGGAATTGAACAACTCCCAGAAGGAGTAACAACATTTGTTTCCATTGCTGTGTGCGACACTGTCTGGCACTCATAAAATTGAATTGGTACAATGAAAGGTGCCAAGAAATCAGTGGTTGGGGTTTCAACCGAGCCAAGAGTGGTTGCTTCAAGGTCCAAAACGGTCGATTCCTTCGGGGGTTGGTTGGGCACAATATTTTGTAACATGGTCGCTTCAAAATACCCTTGTTGGTCTAGCTTTCACCTTAATGGTGGCGAGGGTGGATCTAGTGTAACCGGCGGTAGGCCAAGAAGCCTTCGTGACTAGTGGAGCTTGGGATCCTCCACTATGTGAGAAGGTCCAAGACACTCTAAGTTAGTCTAAATGTTCAAAAATAACACACACTAAAAAAAGTCCCTAGAAGATAAGACAGGAAAACACTAAATTAATTGGAAGAACAATTACAACAACCAACTCTAGAGCAACTTACCGGTGCAAGTGCAACTCGAACACGGAAGCACCCTCCAGGTATAATCTACAAAGCATGGCCCGATGTCTATCCTAGGTACTATAGTATACCCCCGCAGTCACCTGTGTATGTCCCTAAAAAATATTGGCAACTACGTTGCCAGCGCGCGAATAGTCACCAGGCGGGTACAGTCGAAAGTCGGGTAGACCACAATGAGCAGGGTATCGAGCTCGAAACCTGTCAAGGGTATCGAGAAAAAATGGTCTAGAAGACAACTGAGGACCTCGAACGGATTCGAGACCCACGAAGCCTTGTGGCAAATGCAAATGACAGAATCCCAAAACAAGCCCTCTATATGTGTTCTCCACTATGATTGGTCCAGCTTTGGAGGGGTTATCTCCGCTACCTTTCCGCATGCGATCTTGTGTTTATCCCTTGTGTTAGAGGGGGGTCCCAGATAACTTTCACGACACTAGAATTAGACACTCCCTAACTCATACTCCAATGTTTGATTTTAAATGGCCTTGAAGAGTTTCCTCTCCAACCTAATCCAACGCCCTAATCCTGAACTAGTTGGTGAACCCTACAAACATAAAAGTCTAGTAGATTTTAAATTTAGTGTTACTYTTATGGCTTTGTCTTACGTCAAGGGGTATGAAAGTGAAATTGATGAGGTGTAAAAGACAAAAGTAAAAATGAATAAAAAAGATGGAAACAAAACTTTTACTTAATGCAAAATTTCAACAACTTTTCAATTTTTTTTTTTTTTTWAACTTTTCTAAGATTTTAGACAGCAAACTCAAAGGAATTTCACTTGAATACGAGCTACTTATGATCTAAGTGAACTGAAAAAACTTATGAAATAAATGACTTTTCCCTGGMTAATAATGCAGAAACACACTTTTCAACCAAACAAGAAAATGAAAAGAGATTTATTTATTTATTTAAATGCTAGTAAAGAAAGAAAGGAAAAATACCGACAAGCAAAAACCAAGAAAAACAACTCTGGCCTAATCGCAGATTGCAAAGAATCAAGTCGAAAAATCACACGCTAGCAATTTATTTATTTATTTTTTAAAACAATGACTCTCACACTTGTCTAAAAACCTTAAAAATTCTTTTATTTTTATGACAACTTTTTTTTTAACTGAGAAAAAATAGGCTAAGGGTAAGATTAATCCTAAGCTACTGACTGCTCAAATAGAGATTCAAACACCTAAGAGGAATAATTCTTATCAAGGGAAAGGATGACTGCCTTATCCTCAACAAAAAGTATCATGTACAAGCACACGACTGTTAATCAAACAACACGCATGCGAATGTGCATTGTATAGAGACAGAGGGCGTGTACATGTGGGATGACCTTGTACAGGCCGCGTGTATATCTAAACTCTAAGAAAAATAAAAACAGAGAACCCAAAACTAGGAAGAGACCACTGATATTGATAACCAAGATCCCTTGAAGGCTTGAACACTCTTTTTAACAGAAAAACAAATAATGTAAGGAAAAATTGATAAGGAAAACACAATCTGAGATAGGACTGCTAGCAAACAAGACTCAGACAGAATTCCAAAAAACCCCCTGAGAATGTGTGATTCTGAGAGGGAAGAGGATGACTGCCTCTGAAGTTCTCTAAACTCTACACGCTACTGCTACTTCCTCAGCTAGCGTTCACACGCGGGATGCAAGAGAGTAGGGTGCGGGTACACACGTGCATACCTTATGCAGGCCGCGTGTACCTCTGTGGGTCCTAAAAAACATAGTCAAGCAAAAGATAGGGAAAGATGGTATGGAAAACCAGACTTCATGCAAGCTCAGACCTTACGGAAACTAAAAGAAAAAACAGGCAAGAAAAACTAGTCTATAAAACTACCCAAAAACAAAATAAAATTCCAGGAACCCTAGAGATTATCCCTAGTATGGTCGCCAATTTTGTTGTGGGAAAAATCTCCCTATGGACTAGCAAATAGAGTTCAGACTTTGCATGCAGATATGACCGAAGAGAAACTACTTTCTACCTTCATCCTTAGATTTAAATCCCTTTTTCTCAGTAAATGCATGGAAAGATCAACCTACCTCATTTCCAGTGTTTGATGTCGATCCTCCATTGTACTTTATTACTTGTTTGCAATACTCCTTCCAAAGATAACCTGCATCCAAGACAAGCAACAACTATGCATGCATCCTACTTATATACTAACGGGTTAGAAATCCAAACATATACTAATCAAACTATAAAAAGTTCATGAATTGGGACGGGAAAAGCATTTTTCTTTATTACTTTGAATGAGTCAACTTACAAAAGTTGAGACTGGCCACCGCTCCTCGAACCTGATCTTGTGCTCCTCTTCTTCTGTCCTTCAACTGCTTTGCTTTGAATCTCCTTTGGCACAAGGAAAGGATAAAGGGTTGGGACAATGGGAATATGTAAATGGGCAGAGTTTCTTTGCTATATTTTTCCTCCTTCCAAATGGGACCCCTACCCCTTCTTTTATAGGCTAGAAGGAGCTAGGTATTTGGACAAACCCTCAGCCATGCATGGCCAGGAGTTTCAGTTAATTCACCCATAGCTTTTGTGTTCCATCTGCAACTTTCCTTTTTTCATGCTTTTGTCTGTCCACGCGGGCTATTTTGGGTCAACTAGCGTGTACACACATGCAGTAAGGGAATAGGGCACGTGGGCCTTTATAAAAGAGGATTTTCAAAGAGTTGTTCAACAGTGCTTTGGCAAAGAAAGGATATGAGATGGCCTGATGCCATGTAAGCATGTGTGGTGCAATTTAGGGTTATAACACCCCCAATGAGAACTAATTAACTAACATCTAACCTACTAACTCCTAATGACAATTAATTGACTAACATCTAACCTAGTAATCGCTAACCCTATAAACCAATAACCCCTAATGTTGAACACACAAACCCACTATATAGGCTAAAAATACTAGCCCACTAACTCGCAACCCCTAACAAACTAATTCTTGACAACTAACCCACTAACTCCTACTAGACTCCAAATCACTAGCCCATTAACTCATAACCTCTAAAACACTAACTCCTAACCCATTAAACCATTACCTACTGAACCCTAAACCATTATCTCTTAAACCATTATCCCCCTTACCACTAACCCCATAAAACACTAACCCTTAACCCATAGCTTCTAACACACTAACCACTAGCCCACTAACCCCTATACCACTAACAAACTCACTCAGTGACTTCTGAACCACTAACACACTCACTTAGTGACATCTGAACCACTAACCCATTCACCCACTAACACTTAACCCATACTAACCATTAACCCTTTAACTTGCAACCTATTAAGCCATACCCTACTAACCCTTAATCCTTTGACATGTTAATCCACTAACCACTAATCCACTAACCCATAACCCACCAATCCCTAACCGACTATCCCCTAACCCTTCACACATTAACCCCTAACAAACTAACATCTTACCCCACTAACCCAAAACCCACCAATCCCTAACCCACTAGCCCCTAAATACACCACTAACCCACATATATATTATATATGTTAAATATAATTAAATATAAATTAATATTATAAAATATATTAATTAAAAAAAATAAAAAATATATAATTCAAAACAAACAAATTAAAGACTGCATGACTTGCGCCCGCGCGTCTCACACTCATGATCAAATTAGAGCCCAAAATACACACTCGTGCGACAGAGAAGGAGGCGAAGAGGAGGGCAAGAGCTAGAGCACACTCACACTACACTCACGCAACAGAGAAGGAGGCGAAGAGGATCAGGGCAAGAGCTAGATCACACTCACACTGCACTCGCGGGACAGAGAAGGAGGCCAAGAGGAGGGAAAGAGCTAGGGAAAGAGGAGGCCAAGACATAGAGAAGGAGATGGGCAAGATAAACTCGAGGGATAATGACAGATAAGGAGGCCAAGATCCACATAAAATCCCCAGCGACAGAGAAAGAGAAGGAGGCCGTAAAAAATGATAATTTCATGGGCTTTGTCCCCAAAATCACAAGACTCCAATCGAGTTAGGGTTAGGGTTAGCTCTTTTTTTTCTCCATGAAGATCCCTGCTCTTTTTTTTCTCCATATTTATTACTTTCCCTAATTTTATCAACTAAAGAGATGGCCTTCCTCTATTTAGAGGTCATTTCCGTTGTGATTTTGTTAGAATTAGAGAAGTAATGTAGAAAAAAAAAGTGAATAATACTTATGACAAGAAACTCTAAGGATGATTCAAACATAATGCAAATACACATGAAGAAGAGTATAAGAAGACAAGTTCACCCTAGTCTCACATCTCTAACACAAGCATGTGAGTCTATGAGTGAAGAAGTTCAAGTGATGAAAATACCTTCTCCTCAATTTTTTTTTATGAAAGTCAAGGAAGGAAAAAATCATAAAGTGGATCAAGTCTACAACAAAAAATCTATCTAATTACTAAATATCCCCACATTTGGAGCACTCCAACTCCAACTCACACATTCCAAGCTCCAAGGGAAGCACATCCAAAAAACAAGTATTGAACATTGAACGCTCCACGAGGTGTGTGTAACACTCCTCCTCCAAAGGTCTCCAATTCTCCAACACTCCCTCTTAGACCATGTATACCTCTGGGTCAATGCCACTTACATGATTGGTTTTCAACCCAAGTGTCCTCAAGTCAAGGCCAAGTCTCCATGTAAGAAACCAAATGTCCTTGTGCCATCTAGGGTTCAATTCCCTCCTCCAAGATGCCCAATTATCCTCCTCCAAGGAAAACCATCATCCCAAGGAAGCAATCAACCTCCATTTTTGTCTCATGAAGAAAGCCACTAGCCATGTAGGTCTCCAATGCTCCAAGGAAGAATGCCACATATGCATCAAGACAAGGTCTTACAATCAATGGGAAAGCTAACTCCAATGTGTATKTCCATCACGTCAACTAAGGGTTATCAATACACCATGCACCCCACATCACATGAAGCACCCTTAAGTATGGTGTAACTTAATTTTGGAGTAACCTTGAAATAAAACACTCCCTCTTTATTAGGAAAGTGTTTTCACCAACAACTTTATGCTTCCTTTGCAACTCAATCAAACAATTTCAGAGTAACCTTGAAAAAAACGACACCCTCTTTATGAGGAAAGTGTTTTCACCAACATCATTTTTCTCCCTTTGCAACTCAAACAAACTTTCCTTCTGCAAATTTGAACATGTTGCAATCTCGAAATCAACCACTGGCTCCTAGAAAGGAACTACCCCCCAAACATCACACTCATCCAAAAAAGTATCACACATCACCTCCTTTGCAACTCAAAGAAACTTTCCTTCTGCAAATTTGAACACATTGCAATATCGAAATCAACCACTGGCTCCTAGAAAGGAACTACCCCCCAAACATCACACTCATCCAACAAAGTATCACACATCACCAAAAAACTCTAAGGTTCATTCAAACATAAAGAAAATACACATGAAGAAGAGTATAAGAAGACAAGTTCACCCTAGTCTCACATCTCTAACGCAAACATGTGAGTCTATGAGTGAAGAAGTACAAGTGATGAAAATACCTCCTCCAAAGGTCTCCAATTCTCCAACACTCCCTCTTAGGCCATGTATATCTCTGGGTCAATGCCACTTACATGATTGGTTTTCAACCCAAGTGTCCTCAAGTCAAGGCCAAGTCTCCATGTAAGAAACCAAGTGTCCCCATGCCATCTAGGGTTCAATTCCCTCATCCAAGATGCCTAATTATCCTCCTCCAAGGAAAACCATCATCCCAAGGAAGCAATCAACCTCCATTTTTGTCTCATGAAGAAATCCACTAGCCATGTAGGTCTCCAATGCTCCAAGGAAGAATGTTACATATGCATCAAGATAAGGTCTTACAATCAATGGGAAAGCTAACTCCAATGTGTATGTCCATTACATCAACTAAGGGTTATCAATACACCATGCACCCCACATCACATGAAGCACCCTTAAGTATGGTGTAACTTAATTTTGGAGTAACCTCGAAAGAAAACGATCCCTCTTTATGAGGAAAGTGTTTTCACCAACATCTTTATGCTTCCTTTGCAACTCAATCAAACAATTTCAGTGTAACCTTGAAAGAAAACACACCCTCTTTATGAGGAAATTGTTTTCACCAAAATCATTTTGCTCCCTTTGCAACTCAAACAATCTTTCTTTCTGCAAATTTGAACACGTTGCAATCTCGAAATCAACTGTTGGCTCCCAGAAAGGAACTACGCCCCAAACATCACACTCATCCAACAAAGTATCACACATCATTTTTCTCCATTTGCAACTCAAAAAAGCTTTCCTTCTGCAAATTTGAACACGTTGCAATCTCGAAATCAACCACTGTCTCCCAAAAAGAAACTACCCACCAAACATCACACTCATCCAACAAAGTATCACACATCACCAAGAAACTCTAAGGTTGATTCAAACATAAAGAAAATACACATGAACAAGAGTATAATAATACAAGTTCACCCTAGTCTCACATCTCTAACGCAATCATGTGAGTCTATGAGTGAAGAAGTACAAGTGATAAAAATACCTTCTCCTCAATTTTTTTTTATGAAAGTCAAGGAAGAAAAAAATCATAAAGTGGATCAAGTATACAACAAAAAATCTATCTAATTAATAAATATCCCCACATGTGGAGCACTCCAACTCCAACTCACACGTTCCAAGCTCCAAGGGAAGCACATCCAAAAAACAAGTATTGAACGTTGAACGCTCCACGAGGTGTGTGTAACAATCCTCCTCCAAAGGTCTCCAATTCTCCAACACTCCCTCTTAGGCCATGTATACCTCTGGGTCAATGCCACTTACATGATTGGTTTTCAACCCAAGTATCCTCAAGTCAAGTCCAAGTATCCATGTAAGAAACCAAGTGTCCCCATGCCATCTAGAGTTCAATTCCCTCCTCCAAGATGCCCAATTATCCTCCTCCAAGGAAAAACATCATCCCAAGGAAGCAATCGACCTCCATTTTTTTCTCATGAAGAAAACCACTAGCCATGTAGGTCTCCAATGCTCCAAGGAAGAATTCCACATATGCATCAAGACAAGGTCTTACAATCAATGGGAAAGCTAACTCCAATGTGTATGTCCATCACGTCAACTAAGGGATATCAATACACCATGCACCCCTCATCACATGAAGCACCGTTAAGTATGGTGTAACTTAATTTTGGAGTAACCTAGAAAGAAAACACTCCCTCTTTATGAGGAAAGTGTTTTCACAAACATCTTTATGCTTCCTTTGCAACTCAATCAAACAATTTCAGAGTAACCTCGAAAGAAAAGACACCCTCTTTATGAGGAAACTGTTTTCACCAACATCATTTTGCTCCCTTTGCAACTCAAACAAACTTTCCTTTTGCAAATTTGAACACGTTGCAATCTCGAAATCAACCACTGGCTCCCAGAAAGGAACTACCCCCCAAACATCACACTCTGGGTGCCTAGGTATCCACCGTAAGCCCTTCCTCATTTGAACCTCGTCATTAAAGGCTATACCATCCTAAGGTGCTACTAAATGGAAAGATCTTATCAACATCCATGAATGATAAATCATAAATCAAATTGTCGGATCTGGATAATTTTGTGCTATCATATACCATTGCATTGGCTAGGATCATGGGCTGGAGATAAGCGGACTCGAACCACTGACATCCGCCACAGGGTAAACCACCATCTCTCAATCCTCCCCAACTGATTCTACCATAGAGGCCAACGATAGACATTAACTCCCCCCCGAACACAACTCACAACTTTCATCGTACTGTGCTCTCCAAAGAGAAAATTTTCCAAAAATTTTCTGAGTTGAAATATCATTTCAAGGATTCTTGTAGTTCTGGTCTATCCAGCTACAAGAGAACCAGGACAGGAACGGAGAGCTCTCCTCTTTTTCTGCCCGACTTTTTGGTCCTAAGAATGATTTCTCTTCTCCGACCCTTCCTGTCCAACTGGAGCAGATAGCTAATGCATTCCACTCCTTGAATCAGGGTGGGTATATGATCGGTCTGTGACCCCTAAGAACAAAAAACTCTTCACTCCTTTCAATCAGTGAGGGAGATATCTGTGAACTAGAGGATCTTGCTTTCTCATCAAACTTCACATCTTGGATCACTAGAGTCTTCAATTGTGCTATAATATAGATTGTATAAGTTGTGGAAGTATCATTGTAACCAACAACACAAGATGATATCATAGTGTTTGAAACCTCCTAGAAACACTGACCACTTGTGAAACTGAAGGAACATAACCTTGGATCATCAATAACTTGCCAAAATCTATCATACCTCAAGTCTGACAACATAACAAGTCAAATTATTTGGACACCATGCCATGAACTGTTTAGGACGTCATGTAAAAATAATGACATCTACTACAAGACAATACAAGTGTCTAACGAACTTAAGCCATGGAACCCCAGGCCCACCAAGGAATCCAAACCTAAAATATTATGCATTAGGCTTAAGTCTAGGTACCATGTTTCTAAGAAAGTTCTTGCATTGGAGATATTTGAAATGACAAATCTGCTCAATTCCTATGGATCTGAAGTATTATTAGAGCCTAGTGAAATCTTGTTTGAGTCCAATTCTCCAAAATACTTGGAATT
>ML778440.1:130313-154166 GCA_009831015.1 Picea engelmannii | reverse complement strand
TCTAATGGCATCCACATACCACTCTAATGATAATGATATCTTATATAGGGCATGTTTTGTGGTTTGTGGCATTGTCCATGGCGCTTGTAGGTCCCTGAAAGATTCATTTAGAGCCTAAGGGATTTATTTTCCTCTCATGCACATTATCAAGGCATTGATACCTATCCCCATTATCCAAGGAATTATAGTAGAAACCATGTTCCACTTGGAGGATATGGTAATATTAATATTAATATTAAAATTGCAGTCTAAAATATTAATACTAGAGGTGGGAAACAAGGATCTGTATGGGCTAAATCATAGTGAATGATAGTGTTTTCGATGCCATATTAACATAACCAATTATTCTTGAATAAGTGAAACGAGTTTTTTCCTTCATATTCATAACTATATGAAGTTGTTGATTAGAGATTATTTTGTAGCCAGTATGAAGATGTCTAATATTGATGTAAGTGATTATATTTGATCATTCATTGGTATTAGCATCAAGACTTACTGGTGTCCACCCTTTGGATGTTTTGACATGTATAATGTTATGCATTATTGATTCACATGTTCAATGACCTATTGATTGATGGGTTGTTTACCTAGAAGGTTAAGAGGTTGATAGATTGATGATCCTTACCTTTATTTAGTGTATATGGGTTTAAATGTATTAACCTTGTTCCTAAGGATTGTCATGTTTAAAAGTGAAGATACCTTCCATCCACGGTGTTGTAGATGTCTGGTAAGAGGAATTTGTCTTAGGGATACTATGAATGAGTTTGATTGATGTTAAACCAATAATCTTTATTAAAGAGAGAAACATGTTTTAGTTATGCCTTTGAAACTTAACATGTGAATGATTGTGAACCTTCATATAATAGAATATTCTTAATTCTATTATGGTAATATTAATATTAAAATGGTAATATTAATATTAATATCAAAATTGCAGCCCAAAATAATTATTTATTTATTTTTTAAATAAATTTTGGTCATCGCCTATGCGACGACCAATTCTATTGATGCGACGATTTTTCAATATAAAGAAAAAGAAGTTGTCATCGTATATACGATGACAACTATTTTTGATGCAATGATTTTTCTATATAAGCAACAAAAAACTGTCATCGCATATACGACGACAACTTCTATTGATGCGACGATTTTTCTATATAAACAACAAAAAGTTGTCGTCGCATCAACGACGACAACTTCCATTGATGCAACAGTTTAACTATATAAACAAAAAAAAATGATCGTCGCATAGGCGATGACAACTTCTATTGATGCGATGGTCTAGCTATATAAACAATGAAAAGTTTTCATCGCATATGCGACGAGCATTTCTATTGATGTGATGGTTTTGCTATAAAAGTTGTTGTCGCAATTTAGACAAAATGTTGGTTTCACATTGTTTGCCTATATTGTCGCTTATGCGACGTTTGTTCAAGTTCGTCTCAAATTCCATGTCACATAAACTGACGTTTCAAAGACTCCATATTCATCGCAATATCAATGACATAACATCGCAATAGTGTCGAAATAGACGTCGCAAAATGGCCCAAATATGCTAGTGATACGTTAACCGTGTGAGCACCCGATCACTAACTCAGATTCAATCTAAGATATTCAAGAAACAATATGAGAACAATTTTAATTACTGGAGAAGAGGCTAAGCTTGGGATAACCCTCACTCTAGCAAGAAGACATTGATCATTTATCACAGGCCTAGCAATAATACATTAACCATGTGAGCACGTAATCACTAACTGAGATATGAAATATCAGAAAGAAAAACACATACACGATAAGATAAAGGTAAGAAAAATAATTCACCTACTTAATCATCCATCACATAATAATACAACGATTCGTCTTCATGATTAAGCAAAGAACAGAAAAACATTGCACCAGATAACTTGACAATTGAATTGATTTCTCTTACTCATTTACAACATCATTCATGAAACGAGATAAGAAATTGTTTGTCTCCGCGTCCAATCACACATGCATTTGATGAAAATATATCTTGTCTCTGGTCCAGAAGGACTTCTCTATTAAAGTATCTTGGAAATAATTCTTAACAAAACCAAAACAGAATAGTTCTTGTAACAACCATCGACCTCTAACTAATTGGTCGATGTTCTTATTTACAGAATAAAATTCAACTGAAAATAACAGCGAAGTGTATTTTAAATAAAACAAAATTCTCCACATGGCATCTTCTTCTAACAGTTTCTTTAACAGTCAACTCAACATATCACTTGAAAGGGTGACTTCTCTCATACTCAGACCAACTGATGAACAACTCTTCGTAGGTTTGGGCCCATGGAAATCTGTACTGCTCCATCAGAGCCACGTAAAATCCCCTGACCTACACCACATGCACCCGATACTTTACTAGTGGTGTTTAACTATTGTAGCATAGTCTGAGCTCTAATCGGATGTTGTACAAATTGTTGCACTTGTCTCGGAGCTGTGTCGGTCACCTTCACTAGCTCTTCGACCCACAATGCAACATTCTTGGCATGTGATGCGACTATATCACGCAATTCAATGAAGTCGTTAGGGATACCGAACTCAGGGAGTTCAATATATTTCATCGCTTCGTTGATTTTCAGATCCATTTTACCTTGGATTCCTCGGCAAAGTCGTGGAGGCAATTTTTATCAATAGTTTGGGAGTTTTTTTCCTGCAATCGGAATTAAAGTCATTTAGAAATCTTACAGCACTATACTCGGCAAAATATGCAAAAATGTAATCAAGAAGAAACTAGACTAATGCGTACCTATAAATCTTGCTAAGCCTAGTTTTTTGATACTTACGTGATCTCTGCAACCTTTTGAATTACCTACACTGTCTCTGTTAGCACCGCCATTTTTCTTCAGTTATGGTGGGTTTCATCTGTGCGCTATAGAATAATAGATTAGGTATGAAAGCATGAGAATTAGAGCAACCCCAGTGGCCGGTTGGCCCTTGGGGACGAGAAAGGATGTTAGAGCTGAACATGTGCCGAAAGTATGAGTAAGTTCCCAAAAAGGGAGGATACTATCATAAGGGAAGTCGTTAAATGATTTAGGTCAAGGCAAGTTGCCCAAATAGAAGTCACATCAGCAAGTACGTTAACCATCATCAACTCATTATGGAGGCTGAGGAAATTTAAAAGAAATCGAGATAATCAGACCACGCATCCTCTGTAATTCCTATCGGATGCGTCTCTCACGCCCCAAATCATACCCGTTGTGCGGATGTGACATAGTAATTCTTTGAAACATCCTGTCACAAGGCATTTAGTGTTTCCTGGCATGTTTTGGCCCCCTGTCTCGCTCCGTTATAAATTCGAGATGTTTTGTATGTGTTCTACTCACCAGTCGAGCTCATGCACTATTGGTGACTTGTCTCATGAGCCCGATTCCATAAAATGATTTGCTTTGGGCCTTTGTCAATTTTCTTATGCAGAAGGTAGATACGTCATTGCACCATGGGAACTCCTCAAAATGCAAGACGAGGCCTGAAAGGCAGCCGAAGCATGAGGCTTGATCCACAAAATGTCTGGGATTCATTCTTATTTGCATCGGGTGCTCTTGAGGTTCCAAAGGGAGACTCCTACTTTTGTGTTGAAACAATGGTATCACACCGTGTAGATGACGAAGTGAAAGAGGTTACGTCGGAAGGGCACAAGTTGGAAGTTACACTTCCTCAACATCAAATACCGCGGAGGATAGGAAGGCCTATGAAGAACAAGGAAGTACGAGAGGAAATCCAAATCTTGATTGAGTCATGTGCACGATCAACCACTGAGGAGCTCATTAAGCACACTATAAGAATAGAACCTATTGAAACCATGAGTCGAGGAAGCAAGGGCCGAACGAGGGGGACAAAAACTTCCATTTCTAGCATTTAGGAACTAAGTCAACAGCTGGAGTAGGCACAACTTGCTGTAGCTGAACTCTACCAGGAAAATAGAGAGCTACGACGACAGTTGGTGACGAATACCCTTGAGGCGTCAGCATCTCAAGGGCATGAAGGAAATGCAACCTGGCTCAAGAGGCAGCTTTGGGAGGCACAATATACGATCTTGTAGCTGCATGAGGCACAAAGAGTGTCGGAAGAACAAAATATGAAGGCATCTCAGGGAGCGCGAAGCATGGATGATTTTAGGGGATAAATTTATCTCATGGGATAATTTTCCATGGTTTTTCCCAAAAAATGATTCGGTATTTTAAAAATGATTCACCCAAATTTTATAGGATAAAATTATTTTACCTTAAAAATTGCCAAAATTTTATACAAAATATACAAAATCCTTAGAAATTTGAATATTTTTACAAAAATATCGCCAAACATTTTATAATTGGCATATGAAGGATTACTAAGATTTGCCAAGGTTTCTACATTTGAAAATAAATTTCCATCCTTAAAATCATCCCTGGCATGAAGAAGATGAGAATAAAGTCTGTGTGCAGAAGAGGCATGATCGGTGATCTCCCCTTTTTCTTTTGTACTCTCAGGTGCGGTGCAAAACTTTGATAATTTTCCCTTTTGTTTATGAAAAATTTCGCATTCTCAATGTATCCAGGATGCATGGTTGGCCGAAAGGTGAAGGTAGTGTCTACTGTATGTAACCTGAACCTGAAAGAAATCTAATATATAAAGTCTCAAAATTTTGACGAAAGAATTATGGTCACAACAATCGAATGAATTTTTCCTTTTCTTCTTTGTGTGTGAATCTATTGCATTCTTCATTTAAACTTCTATCTAGCCCCAACTTTGTTGGAATTGTTTCTCTGAGTTGTTTTGGTAATCTTTCCGCAAAACCTCCGATGTCGACTGATTTTGTTGTATGGTGCCGACGTGGTGAACTAGATTGAGACACGTGGCAATGGAGATCAGTGACTTACTCGCAAGTAACTCTAGGAGTCAGAACTTTCTTTCAGTTGTGCATTCTTAAACTAATCCTGGGAATTGCCGATGCCGAAAGGATATCAAGGGTCGGTGATCGAGGGTAAACATTTAGTACTGTCAAAGAATTCATCGTGATTTGATTTTCCCCAACTCCGATGAGCATGTCAAGTATCGGCTATCGATGATAAAACTTCTTTCTTTTAAGCGTTTTACTCATTTCGACTTTTGTCGATGCCGAAAGGGACCGAACATCGATGATCTTTGTCTGCGATACTTGTCCCAAAAAAAAATTCTCTTTAGCCGATACTGATAAAGATCCGCATTCGATGACTGAGGTCGATTTTATGTGTGATCTTTTTATTCACCTTAATTCCTTCCGATGTCGAATTTCAAAGCTCATCGGGTGAAGAGTTTTGGCTATCTGGTTCCTTACTTAGATGCTAGTCTTTAATTTATGGTTTTTAACATGTTCAAGCAAACTTTAAAGACTTTCAATCAGAAACAAAACATAAGCAAGTGCAACAATTTCCATAATGAAACTGAATTAGATAATTCAAAAGATCAAGTGGTACCCAAAAAGTAAAATTCTGACATAGACTTTTTAGGGTGTGTTGAGTGCTCAACAAATGGCAATTTATTGGGCGAAAGAAGGATCTTTGTTCCTCCTTCAGGTTCAGTTGATACGAATGCTAGTGGAGAACCTTACCGGTTTTAAGTCAGAGCCTCTTTTACCCTTAAAATTGAAGTCCCTTGGTTGATACTTCTGGGCCTGACCGTGGGGTTTTTAAACCTTAATTCCTCCTTCATTTCCTGTAACCTTGACTCATGCCCTTTCTGACAAAACCTAGTAAAGAATTCACTAGAACAAAGCCTTTGGTTACCTTTAATGACTTGCTGGTGTTACTATGTTGCCAGCGAGTGTCCATAGCCTCGACGGAGTCACCTCGACATCACAGACCTTGCTCTGCTGCCAGTGAGAGTCCATAGCCCTGACGGAGTTATCTGCATACCCTCTCCTACTGTTCACTCATTTTGATAAATTTCATTTTATTTATCACCAGGCCACTGGACGGGCCTTCCTACATTTCTCCAAATTTGTTCACTTGTGCAGGTTAGATAGAGGACTCCTCAGAGCAACCACAGGTTCCCAGGTGCTCTCTCGTGTTATCTATGAGTGATGAATTAGGAATAGAGTTTTCCATGTCATATGATTTGAGGCCAAACATTGTCTTACTGAACACAACCTTCAAAAGTGCTACGAAACAAAACAATGCTGAAAAAATAGAAAAAGCATTTGGCAATTGACTGATAAAAAACAAAATCATGAAAGCACGCACACAAACAAACAAAAAGACATTTATTTTTTTATTCTTTTTACTATTAATGAAAATATTGTTTTAGGGCTTGGCCATTTACAAGGAGGGCATCAGGTTCCCCCTTCAGATTATGTAATCGATAAGTTCCTTCCCAGATATTCTCAGCCACCTGGAAAGGTCCAAGCCATAGGTTCTAAAACTTAGAGTGCTTTCCTTTAGGATCGTTTGCCCTGTCCCATTTTAGGACTAAGTCTCAAAATTATTCTCTCTAGCCTTATGCTTATCAAACCATCTTTTTACTATCTGTTGGTGAGCTAGGAATTTTGACTTATCATTTTCTCCCTCTTCTTATAGCATGAGTAGAGTATCAATCCTTTGTTGTATGACCGATGAAGGTTCCCCACTGGAATCTTGGGCTAGTTGAAGAGATGGAAGATAAATCCCATTTGAGAGAATGGCCTCCTGTTCATATACCAAAAAGTACGAGGAATTTCCTATAGCTTCCTTAGGTGTGACCCGATCAGCCCATAAAGCGTTATGGAGTAGATTATGCCAATTCCTTTGGTTGTATGTAACTGTTTTCTTCAGTATTCTCACTAGGTTCTTATTAGTTGATTCTGCCACCCCATTTCCCTGTGGATAATAATTTGCAGAGTACCTGATTATGATTCCTTTGTCTAGTGAAAACTCTGTAAATAAGGTGGAAGAGAAATAAGATGCATTATCAAAAACAAGAACGGAAGGGACCCCAAACCTTGTGATTAGCTATTGTTGTATGAATTGGATTACCACCTTCTTGTTTACATGAGTCAGATGGATGGCCTCTGCCCACTTCATAAAATATTCGGTGGCAGTAAGTATATACTTATGCTACTTTGAAGATCTTGGTGTTATCTCTCCTATGATATCTAACCCCCATTGCTCAAAAGGTCTAGAAAAAGTCACAGGTTGGAGTGGGACTACCACTCTCTTTTCTCTCTCGACGCTTATTTGACAAGTTTTACAATTTCTAGAATAAGTGTGAGTGTCCTTGAACAAGGTGGGACAATAATAACCATCTCTCATTATCTTATGAGTGGTGGTGTTTCTTGCAAAATGTCCACTAGCAGGGCTAACATGGAGTTCCTTCAGAACTTTGACTACATCTTCACATTCAAGACATATTAATAGTACCCCATCATAGTTAATCTGGAAGAGAACCGAATTTATGAGGTGATATTGTGAAGACTTTAACCTGAGAGCTCTCCTTTCCCTAGGGTTGCGATTTTTCAGGCAAGTCCCATGATTTAAGAGATAAGTCATATTCTCATACGAAGACTCTGGTCCTAGGGAAATATATGAAACTTCACCGCACCATAATTCCATTTCATTCTCCCATCTGGAATCCTTATTTATTTGGTCCTGGGATTCGACAGCAAGTTTGCACGATCCTTGCCCTTTTACTAGTTTGGCAGATTTTATATCTAGGTAGAATTCCTAAACTACTGCCATCCAGTTCCCTCTTCTTTCCCCCATTTCCTGTTGAGTAAATAGGGATCATACTGCAGGGTGGGGCACAATTACTTTAGTGTGGTTCTTGAGGATGTAAGACCTAAAGTGTTTCACTACTTTATAAACTTCATAAGCATGTTTATCTACGACAGGATAAATCAGTTCAACTCCTTGGAGGTTAGTGCTCATGAACAACACTGGGGCCTCGTTGTTGTCATCATCCTTCTGAGTTAATACCACAGCTAACAATTGGTCAGAGGCGGAAGTATAGAGGAAGAAATCTCTATTGAAATCGGGACTTCCTAACATGGGGGCTTGAGATATAACAGTTTTTATGTTGCTGAAAGTGTCCTTTTGTTCATCATCCCACTTAAGTTCGACATCTTTGTGAATCATATTTTGTAATTATTTGATGGTTTCCGCAAAATCGGAAGTGATTTTTCTTACGAAATTGATTTTCCCGAAGAATGATTACATGGATTTCTTGTTGTGAGGCAACGAGAGTTGAGATATGGCCTTAATCCTTTCTGGGTCTATGTGAATGCCTGCTTGAGATATAATGTTTCCTAGCAATTGACCTTCTTCGACACCAAAAATATTTTTGTTAGGATTTAAGGATATACCGTATTTCCTACATCTTTTGAAGATATGAGTTAAGTGTTGGATGTGCTCTTCTCTGTTCTTTGAATACACAGTTACATCGTCCAGGTAAACTACCACACACTTGTTGATTCGTCCCCGAAATGCTACGTCCATGGCCCTTTGGAAAGTCCCTCCTACGTTAATCAACCCAAAGGGCATTCGTTTGTAAGCAAAAGTTCCCCACTTGGTTCAGAAGGTAGTTTTCAGACGATCTTCCTATGAAACCAGAACTTGGTTTTAACCTGAGAAACCATCTAGTAGAGAGAAGATCTCTGAACCAGAAATGGCTTACAGGAGCTTCTCCATTGGCGGGACTAGGTAATTATCCTTTTCTGAACCTCTGTTGAGGTTCCTAAAATCTACGCATAAGCAAATTTCTCCAAAATTTTTCCTCACTGGAACCAGATTTGATACCCACGCGGGATGCCTAACCTGGAATATGATTTTGGCATCTAAAAGCTTCTTCAATTCCTGATACATGAGAGGTTCCAGGGATGGGTGATACTTTCATAGCTTCGATTAGAAAGGCTTCACTTCAGGATTTAATGGGATAGTATGTTGAATAATGCAGGTATCATACATTTTCAGGTCATGGTAGGACCATGCGAAGACATCTTGGTATTGTATGAACAGTTTGAGATAAGCCTTTATTTCCTCTTTGGATATGGTCTTTGTGAGATTAATATTCTTTGGGTTTTTTGGGGTTCCGAGATTTATATTTTCATGCAAGGGGTAGGAGCTATAGGTCTTTTCATTTTTAGGCCCCTTAAATCACTCTTTTAGGTCAGAAAGGTTTTCTAAATTGGCTATTCCCCTTGGGATTGTGTGAGACTTCGATTTGTCGATTGGTTGATCTAGTTTAGGATCAAGTTTCTTCGACTATTCCTAGAACACTTCATCGTCGATAGCTAAGTCTTTGAAATTATCCCAGCTAGTTAGAAAGTTAATAAGTTGTTCATCCCCTTCAAAGACCTTCCAATTATAAATTTTGTTAGGAACCGATGGTTTGTAGAGCAGCTCCATAGTGAATCGAGAGCCTTCATAATCCTCTAAAGGTGATAGCCTTGAAGTGACCATGGCCAGGGAATCAACAAGGATATTGTTTGCTTTTGGAATCGTTGTAATATCGAAAGCTTCAAAATGCTCTATTAACCTATGCACTTCCTGTTGATAATTTTTTAGGTGCGAGGAATTACAATGTATAGTATTCCTTACCTCCCTAGTGATAATCTCAGAATCTTCAAACACCTTCAATTCTTTGACATTTAAGTCTATGGCTTTCTTTAGTCTCTGTACTAGAGCTTCATACTCAGTAGTGTTGTTTGTGCATTCAAACTCCAGTATGCAGGACAAGAAATGACGTTTACCCTTTGGATCAATGAGAATGCATCCCACTCCAGATCCTTCCTATGATTTAGATCCATCAAAGTATATGGCCCAAATATGTGAGCGAAAGTTTCCTATCACCCTCCTGCTCCCCTATCTTTTGTTCTGCAATTTCTAGCGAAGGTCCTTGACAGAGGAGAGTTTCTTCTATTGGTATCGACGATTTCTCTTGAAAAACCAGTTCAGAGTTTTGGGTGAGGGGAACATCATATGAGAGAGGGGAAAAGTTCCTGAAGTAGGAGTCATAGGAATAATTGTCTAGGACAGGGAAATCTATCGATGAGGGTTCGTTCAAGGTTTCTAAGTCAGTGAAAGTATGTTTCAAATACCTTTCCCTATCGATTTTGATTATGTTCTTGTATCCCTTCAGCGGTGGCCAAAGGTGTGCCCAGTATGTACTAAAGTATCCATTTAGCTTCTCGGACCAATCTCGGTTTAATAACAAACCATAAGCTTCTGGGATATCTACTACAATGATGTCAATCACTTGCACAAACTTAGGATGTGTTGCAATTCTGATCATTACATATTTGAGTTCTCCCATGACTTTGACTTGGGTTCTATCTAGTTGTATTACATGTTTATCACTTTTGAGAGGAACGACATTCAATTTCTTGCAAACAGACAAGGGCATAACATTGGAAGATGCTCCAGAATCAACCAAAAAGTTGTGGAGATTCCTATTGAAAACTTCAAACGTCAAGAGAAAAGGTGAGACAAAAGGTTTTCCCTTCTTTTCTTTAGAGAAGGTATTCACAGTTGGTTTATTTACTAGATATGTGGAAGTCATATTTCTTTTATGCTCATTGCTCATCGTAGGGTTTTCTATTGATCTCAAAGCATGTATCAGGAACTCCTTTTGCTGTGGGATTCTACATATGTCCATGACTGATATATTAGCCTTCAACTTCTTCAAATATTCAACTACGTTGTATTCCATCTTGGGCAATTCTTAGGTACATATGTTGATAAGGTTCTTATGGGGAGAAAAAGATGCTTTCAGGTGATTGAGAGTTGACCTTTCCCCGGATGTTTGAGTGGTAGTAAGATCTTTTGAAACCAGTGGACCTTTACTTCATGTCTGCACGAGAAAGACTTATGCGGGTGATTCTTGAACCTGAAATAGGTCATCGGAAGGAATAATTAGCTTAGGATCCCATATCAGAATGGTTGTATGTTCTGGGGGATCAATCTCTTCCTGATCGACAACATTCATAGCTGAACTGCTTGGTTGTTCGGTTAGAGAAACCTTGTCTAGAAACCGATTGGACATTAAATTCATGGCATGGACCCATTGAGGGAAGTCTCTTTCAGAGTGATTTTCTTGATTATAAGTACATAAAGAGTCAGATTCTACATTTCCCAGATTGATATTTAAGTTGGCTGTGGGAGGTTCAATTTCTTTGAACGACGGGTTTCTTTTAAAGAAAGGCTTATGAGGCCTTGGGCCTTGGTTTCCTTCCCCTATGTTTCTCTTCATGTCTGTCATCTCATTTGATAATTTCTTTACCATGCGTTGTAGGTCTTCTATGTCTCCACTACCCTTTTTCAGGAGATTGTTCTGCTTGTTTCTCTTGCGGTCTGGCCAAAAGGAGTCCTCTCCTAGGAGGGGGTTGAACTTATTTATTAACTAAAGAGACCTAACCTTCTTTACACCCTTTCAGATGGAACTCTATCATTTTGGCTTCTTCAAAATCCTCATCCAGATTTCGTTTGGTAGCCCTTTTCAAAAACATGGAAATAGAAGTTGGGAGCGTGTTAGCATAAACTTCAATTTGCAAGTCCTGAGTGGGTTTAGCTTCGGGATGAAATTTGTTCAAGATGATTTTGAATCTTTGATTTAAATCTTTAACCTTTTCCTTCGAACTCATGGTAGCGGCGAACAATTCATCCATCAGAGCTCCTATGGTGGTTTCTTCGGAAAATTTATCTAAAAAATCCTTCTGAAACTTGGTCCAACTAGTTATGGATTCTACAGGTAAGTTGATATACCATGTGGAGGTTGAGCTCTCAAATGTGTAGGGGAAAAGACAGCATACTACGTCTTCATGTTGAACATTTGTAAGTCTGATCACTAGTATGAATTTCTTGATACGATATTCCGGTAATCTTGAGGTTTCTAGGTTGAACATAGGAAGTAACTTCTCTGGATATCTAGGTAGGTTATGGATTGGTCCCAGGATGGCCAAAGCGTCTCTAGCCAACCAAGGTTGGTTGTTTGGTGTTGGGTTTCCCCTTTCTTAACCATTGTTGTTATTACCTTCCATGTCTTCGGATTCTGAATTAAACTCTTCCTCCTCTGAAAAATCGTCAGGTTCAGAGATGTTACCGGATGGAGTTTCATGGATTAGGTCAAGAGGGTGTTCGATTTCGATGAGAGAAAAATCTATGAGGTCTTCTACTGTATGCACAAAAACCTCATAGAGATTATTGACCACCGGTCTGCTTACTTGTTTTCTTCGAGGAAGTAACGGAGAAAAAGACAACGTACCAATATTTCGGGTGTAGGCTCTTGTGATTCTTCTGAATTGATTCACTTCCTCATGAGGGAGAGCAGAAGATATTTCAAGGAAAAAAAATTCTTCCTCATGCTGGGGTAAGTTACTCATTTCCGGAGTAATCTGTGTGTGTGGGCTATCTTAGGGTTGACTAGCCATGCATGTGGGTTGTTTTGAATCTACAGGTTGTCTAAAATATTATATAAAATATGTATTCAGCAATTCATTTCCAGGCCCTCCTTCTAGCGCCAATTCTGTTGATGGGTCCTAAATCCCATGTTTCAACAGTAGGAACCAAACCCACCACCGATGCCCAATTAGACTTTGCAATGTTTGTGAGTGGAATGGTTCTCTGGATCTTGCGATCCGACCAATTAATCGATGGGCTTTATGTTTTCTTATGAAGGTATCTCCTTCAGTCTGGAAAATGTGAGGTAAGAAGCTAGTATAAACCAAATTGACAACACAACAAGGAAAATTTTAGAGACTAGGTAAATGCTAAGCTCAAGATAACCCTTACTCTAGCATGCAGACATCAATCATTTACCACAGACCTAGCAATAATACGTTAACCATTTAAGCACCTGCACACTAACTGAGATTCAATCTAAGATATTCAAGAAATAAGATGAGAATAGTTTAATTACTGGAGAAGAGGCTAGGCTCGGTATAACCCTCACTCTATCAAGCAGACATCGATCATTTACCACAAGCCTAGCAATAATACATTAACCATGTGAGCACGTAATCACTAATTGAGATACGGACCATCAGAAAGAAAAAAACATATGCGATAAGATAATGGTAAGAAAAATAATTCACCTACTTAATCATCCATCACATAATAACACAACGATTCATCTTCATCATTAAGAAAAGAACAAAAAAACATTGCACCAGATAACTTGACAACATAATTGATTGCTCTTACTAATTTACATCATCATTCATGAAACGAGATAAGAAATAGTTCATCTTCGCATCCAATCACACATGCATTTGATGAAAATATATCTTGTCTCTGGTCCAGAAGGACTTCTCTATTAAAGTAGCTTGGAAATAATTCTTAACAAAACCAAAACAAAATAGTTCTTGCAGCAACCATTGACCTCTAACTAATTGGTCCATGTTCTTATTTATAGCATAAAATTCAACTAAAAATAACGGCTAAGTGTAGTTTAAATAAAACAAAATTCGCCACGTGGCGTCTTCTTCTAACAGTTTCTTTAACAGTCAACTCAACATATCACTTGAAAGGGTGAATTCTCTCATACTCAAACCAACTGATGAACAACTCTTCATAGGTTTGGGCCCATGGAAATTTATGCTGCTCCATCGGAGCCGTGAAAAATCCTCTTACCTCCACCTCATGTGCCCAGTACTTCACTAGACTAGTGTTTAACTATTGTAGCACATTCTGAGCTCTAATCAGATGTTCTACAAATCATTGCACTTGTTCTGGCGCTGTGTCGGTCACCTTCGTTATCTCTTTGGCCCACAATGTATCTTTCTTGGTGTGCGATGTGACTATATTGCACAAGTCAATGAAGTCGTCGGGGATACCGAACTCGGGGAGTCTAATATCTTTCATCGCTTCATTGATCTTCAGATCCATTTTACCTCGGATTCCTCGATGAAGTCACAGAGCCAATTTTGCTCGATAGTTTGTGATTTTTTTTTCTTGCAATCGGAATTAAAGTCATTTAGAAAGATTACAACACTATACTTGAAAAAATACACAAAAAGGTAATCTGGAAGAAACTATACCCCATGCATACCTATAAATCTTGCTAAGCCTGGTTGTTTGATACTTACATGATCTCTGCAACCTTTTGAATTACCTGCACCACCTCTGTTAGCACCACCATTTTTCTTCAGTTATGGGGGGTTTCATCTGTGTGCTATAGAATAATAGATTAGGTATGAAAGCATGAGAATAAGAGCCATCCCAGTTGTCGGTTTGTCCTTGGGGACGGGAAAGGATGTCAGAGATGAACATGTGTCGAGAGTATGGGTAAGTTCCCAAAAAGGGTAGATACTGTCATAAGGGAATTCGTTAAATTCTTCAGGTCGAGGCAAGTTTCCCAGACAAAAGTTGCATCAGCAAGTGCGTTAACCATCATCAGCTCATTATGGAGGCTGAGGAAATTTAAAAGAAATTGAGATAATCAGACCACACATCCTCTATAATTCCTATCGGCTGCATCTCTCATGCCCCAAATCATACCCATCGTGCGCATGTGACACAATAATTCTTTGAAACATTTCGTCGCAAGGCATTCAGTGTTTCCTAACACGTTTTGGCCCCCTCTCTCACTCCTTTATAAATTCAAGATGTTTTGTATGTGTTCTACTCACCAGCTGAGCTCATGCACTATTGGTGACTTGTATCATAAGCCCGATTCAATCAAATTCTTTTCTTGGGCCCTTGTCAAGTTTCTTACGCAGAAGGCAGATACATTGTTGTACCATGGGAACTCCTCAAAATGCAAGACAAGGCCTGCGAGGCAGCCGAAGCACCAGGCTTGAGCCAAAATATGTTTGGGACTCATTCTCATTTGCATCGAGTGTTCTCGAGGTTCCAAAGGGAGACTCCTACTTTTATGCTGAAATGATGGTATCACCCCATGTAGAGGATGAAGTGAAAGAGGTTACATTGGAAGGGAACAAGTTGGAAGTTATGATTCCTCAACAACAAATATCGTGGAGGAGAGGAAGGCCTATGAAGAATAAGGAAGTAGGAGAGGAAAGCCAAATCTCGATTGAGTCGTTTGCATGATCAACCGCTGAGGAGCTCCTTAAGTGTGCTATCAACCTAGAACCTATCGAAACCATAAGTCAAGGAAGCGGGGGACAAACGAGGGGGACAAAAAATTCAAGCTATAGCATTCAGGAACCAAGTGAGAAGCTAGAGCAGGCACAACTTTCCATAGCTGAACTCTACCAGGAAAATAGAGAGCTACGATGGTAGTTGGCGGCGAAGACCCATGAGGCGTCAGCATCTCAAGGGCGTGAAGGAAATGAAACCTGTCTCAAGAGGCACAAGATATGATTGTGCAGCTGCACGAGGCACAAAGAGTGTCAGATGAACAAAATATGAATGTATCTCAAGAAGCGTGAAGCAACCGGGAATAAAGTCTGCGTGCAGAAGAGGCATGATCGATGATCTCCCCTTTTTCTTTTGTACTCTCAGAGTCGACGAAAAACTTTGATAATTTTCCCTTTTGTTTATAAATTTTTTTTCATTCTTAATGTAACAGGGATGGTTGGCTGAAAGGTGTAGGTAGCGTCTACTGTATGTAACTTGAACCTGAAATAAATCTAATATATAAAGCCTCAAAATTTTGATGAAAGAATTCTGGTCACAACAATTGAATGCATTTTTACTTTTCTTCTTTGTGTGTGAATCTATTGCGTTCTTTGTTTAAACTTCTAGCTAGCCCCGACTTTGTGGGAATTGTTTCTCTGATTTGTTTTGGTAATCTTTCCGCAAAACCTTCGACGTCGATCGATTTTTTCGTACGGTGTCGACGTGGAAAACTGGCTTGAGACACGTGACAATGGAGACTGGTGACTTACTCGCGAGTAACCATAGGAGTCAGAACTTTCTTTCAGTTGCGTGTTCTTAAACTAATCTTGGGAATCGTCGATGCCGAAAAGATATCGAGGGTCGACGATCGGGGGTAAATGTTTCATACTATCGAAGAACTCGTTGCGGTTTGATTTTCCTCGACTCTGACGAGCGTATCGGGTATCGGGTATTGGTGATAACATTTCTTTCTTTTAAGCGTTTTACTCGTTTCTCCTTTTGCCGATGCTGAAAGGGACCGGTCATCGATGATCTCTGTCTGCAATAATTTTCACGAAACAAACTTCTCTTTCACCAATACTGAAAAATATCGATGTTCGGTGACTGAGGTTGATTTTATGCGTGATCCTTTTATACACCTTAATCCCTTCTGATGCTGAATTTTGAAGCTCATCAGGTGAACCGTTTTGGTTATCTGGTTCCTTACTTAGATGCTAGTATTTAAGTTATAGTTTTTAACATGTTCAAGAAAACTTTAAAGACTTTAAATCATAAACAAAACATAAGCAAGCGCAACAATTTCCATAATGAAACCGAATCAGATAATTCAAAAGATCAAGTGGTACCCAAAAAGTAAAATTCTGACATAGATGTTTTAGGGTGTGTTGAGTGCTCAACAGGAACCTATATGTATTATCGATTGGAGATCCCTTCATTCACATGTTCTCATTGTGTGATGCCTCAAACTACTCGTTAATTCTCCAAGTATAGGTCTTTAACCAAGAACAAAGCACTAGCCTTGAGCAAAGAGTTCTTTGCTCGATGGGATAGTACTTAATCAAAATCCTTAATTTTATTTATATCTTTTTCTTGGCAGTTGTGTTTCATATTTCTCATAAACCTAGGAACCTCCTCACTTGACAATGTTAGAACCAACCTTTCCTTCAATCCTTTGAGAATGGGTTGATCATACCATAATGAACTAGGGAACCAAATAGAGACTCTTTGCTTGACACTCAAAATTAGTATAATTTGTCAAGGTTTTTTGCTAACTCTTTGTTTTTAACTTGAATGATTTGAATAATGGATGAACATCATGAATTCCTCACCATGTTCTTCTTCCATTATCCCAAAACAAGAAGTAATATGACACTAAATCCAATGGAAACTGAAACCTAAAATGATTGGTGCAATTCCTAGAACTAACAATGCCTTCACCTTAGGAACAATAACCCCCCAATGGGGTGTTGAGAATTCCAATCTCTTTAGAGTTTATACATGCACTAATAAAATGAATTTATCAAGTAGTGCAAGGGAAAAAAAAGAAAGTGCTTGAATTTCATTGAACTTAATTTTGAGATGTGTTGATCGTGTATCCATGACAGGGAAAAACACTAAGGATATTCAATGCAAATACTTTACTAGTTATCCCAAAACTCCTAAGGTCAAATAAATGAATGAAAATTTGAAAAAATGTATGCACCATTGTACTCAACTCTATTTCAAAATTTATTGTTCATGGGTATAGTCATTACTTAGTTTTCTCATAAAACAAGACTGTATTCATATATTCGAAAAACAGGAAAGTAGCATTGTGCATATAAAGAAAGGGAAAAGAGTATATACAAACCTACCCTAATATATACAAACAAAATCACTTCAGCCTACTAAAATAAAAGTTTCATATGTTTCTCGTGTACAAGAAATTTTATTTTCTCACCATTCAGATCAGTGCTTAGAAAGAAAGTATTCATCAATCACTTGGTCAATTAAAAGAGTGGGGAAGTTATATTTGGGACAAGATTGATTGAGAGCACAAAAGCTAGTGAAAACATGGACGGTTCCCTTCTTTTTGTTAATGGTAATAGAATTAGATGCCCAAGATGTATATGTGATTAAGTAGATAAAAATGGTTGTGCGAATTTTAACAATTTTTGTTTTAATTGTTGGGGATTTTGTGCAATATATAGACCATTGTTTCTATCAAATAGGTGATGCATCCAATCGTGTGTCAATGTGATGGTCAACAATATGCAGATCTAGGCCGAGCATTTCAAAATATGATCAAGCAAAAACATCACGAAACTCTTGGAAGAGTTCTTTGTAAGCTAAAATATCTTCAAGGGAACAAGTATCTCCAAGAAGTATATTTGCACTGATGTTGGGGGTGAGGAAAATATCAATCCTTGATGGTTGTATAATTTTTGGGAATGTTGCATTCCTTGAAAGAACCTAGGGTAGAAACAAGAGTTTTGAATAAATCTATGTACCCATGGGGGATACAATTCTTGGCCTCAATGGTATACTAGTCTGAATGGGTGAAAGTGTCTCGAGGAAGAAAGTAAGAACGATGGTGCAAATCATATCAAGGATAGTTGGGGGTATTCATGGCCTCTATATTGTCTTCATCAAAGTGGAAGGTGTGGATGAATAGAAGGTGAGGTATCAAGGAATATGATCATGGTGGGAAAAGGAAGGGATGGGTTACAATTCTAATTAGTATCAACACCATGCAATGACCCTTAACCCTCAAGTTGAGAGTCCAAACCCAATGTAGTGGCCCTTAAGCCTTAAATTGAATCACAAACAAGGAATAACCTTAAATTCCAGAATAAACTCTTAAATTGAAAAATCCCAAATGCATTCACACCCTAAACAATACAATAATATAGAGAAGAACCCTTAAGGTAGGGTAACACCATCAAATACTCCTTATGGAAGGAATCACTCCACAAGCCATGCTTTCTATAATACAATAACATCCAACCTACCTCAATACAATGATATTCATGTGTATATATACTTTCTCATGAGTGATTCTAGGGGTCTATTCCAGCTATCCTTCATTGTTATATTATTTCCTCTAACTACCTAGTGGGCCTTTTCCATCTGCCCCCCTCCTTCTACTCATTTTTGGATTTATATTGATATTATATCTTCAATGCCTTGTAGCCTGGTTTCTTTCAATTATTTTGAAATGAATAAGTTAGATGAGCCTCCATGTTTCACTCTCTTGATTATGAATCAGGTTCATTCATTTTGGCTTCTGTCGATGTTTCCTTTTAATAGGTTTTCAACTTGCTTACTTTTCAATTTTTTTTCCAAATTCCAAATCAACCCCATTCTTCCATTGAATTTTCCCTGATTCACAAATTAGGTTGCTTCCTCAACTATTGTTTTCTTTCGGTTGAGATTCTTCTTTTTTTATTTAGTTTGATTTCCCTTTATTTTTTATTGAGGTTTATTTTCCATTAAATCCAAGTCCTTCAGTTTGAACTCTTTGATCTCTCTTTTTTCCCTTATCTTTCTTTGTTCAAACTTTTCCCCCTCTAATTTTCAAGTCGGGTTAGACTGTCAATTCAAGCCCCTTTTCATTTTGCTCATGTTCTCCTTCTCCAAGTTTGAACTCATGCCCAACTTCAAAATCGGGCCCCTTTTATTCTTCATTCAAGTGCTCATTTCCTTTTCAAATTTGAATTCTACTTATTGTTCAAGTTTGCATCCCAGTCTCTAGATTGAGCCCGATTTCCAAGTTGTGCCCTTCCCTCCCTTTCAATAATCAAAATTCTTCCTGATTTTCCAATCAGAATTCTTCTTCCCTTCAAACTTTTCTTCCCCTCAATCCTCAAATCAAGCCCGAATTCAAAATTAGTTCCCAACCTTACCTAATTTTGTTGAAATCTATCCCAATTTATAGATTGGGTCCCAATCTCCAAAATGGGCTCTCCTATCAACATTCAAACTATTCAAACTTTTGGTCTTTTGTTAGAATGATTTTTATTATATTACCTCCTCTTATAACTTTAGGTTGAACCTTTTTTAGGCCCGATCATGCCCTCCCATCATCAGGGGTCCCGAACTCTTGGTACAATTTGGTGATCGATCCCAGTCTCCAAATCGGGCCTTCCCCATTGTACATTAGCGAGAAGGAGTACCAATTTTCAAATAAGATTCCCTTGCCACCAACATTTTGTTTTCTTCTTTGATATTTTTCGAGCCTCCTTGCAACCTTCAAACTCGTTCTCCCGAACGAGAAGTATTTATTTCAAAAATATTTAGAGTTTGATTGTAATCAACCCGATTTCAAATTTGTCGAACCTCCTTTCCACTAAATGCTCATAACTCATCTCCATTAGGTAATCCTACCAATCCTCAAATTGGACCTCCTCTTCGCAATATTTCTTTGAACTATGGATTATTTGGCCTAATTCCATAAGATCACTAATTACCAAATTGGGGCATCCCACATCAAATGCTAGTGAAAAGGTTTCCCGATTATCAAATCGCCCCTCTATTTAAACCCTTTTCACTCGATTTTTTTTTTTTTTTTAAGTTTTGAATCCAATACCTTAAGGCATGATTATTTATCAATAACCTGAACAACCACCTTTTCAATCTTTAGTAATAAGAATAATTTTGGAAATACCAGTTAAAGTACTTCAGGCATAAAACGTCTCATGGTTCGATTAGTAGACATGCTAAACTAGTGGATTGTTTCCCTTAGTAACACTCAAGGCCACAAAACAATGTAGAAATGTTACAGTTTGAACATTTAGGGGTATTGTTCATCATAGTTTACAGTATCAATCATCCTACATACAATTTTTTTTTCCAGTTCAAATATGCATTAATAAATCACATTCAAAAGATGTAGATAATTCACCCATTGCAATAGCATGCACCTCGAGTCGAGGTTGTGTTGAGTATAGAACACACCCTAAAATTTTAAAATTTTGGGTACCACTTTTCTTTGATTTCGCAAGTAATTTTTATCATTTCACGTAGTTTAGTAGGCATCATTCTCTTTGATAAAACCCAAAAAATATATGTATTTGTCTATGTCCCAATGCTTAATTTTAACTAAAAAAGGTTTGTATTGGCGAAGTTAAACTACTTCCATTGCAAGGGTAAAAGTTATTTTTTGCGTTGATATGAAATTTTTGAACCACCGATATAAAAGTTTATTCAGGTGCCAATGGTAAAGTTTCTGAGATCATTGATGGAAAAGGTAAGTTAAATCACCAATGAAAATTTTTGGAAGTGTCAATGAAAAGGGTAAGTTTTTGGATGATCCATATTATTTTGAGGACATGATGAAAAAAATATAGCAGAGATATAACAAGGAAATACGCAGAGATATTGAAAGGAACACAGTAATATAGTAAAACTCGGATTCTATTAATGACTATCTGGAATACAAAAGACTGTAAACTAAAAAGCACACAAGCTAGCTAGAATAGTGGTAGCTTATCTATGAAGAGAGATGTGTCGACTACGCTCATTCACAAGAAGTTGATGAAAATGAGGCTCCAAATGCATTTTTAACATAAATCATAGATGAGAAAACCCTAAGAATCCAAAACCCTAACCCTGGAAGATGAAATGTCAAAAGGTTCATGGCCCCCGATGGAGGTAGTTGATACGTCAACTTCCCAAGGGCGCAACTTTTTCATGTTATCTTCAATTGGGGTGCTCAGTACCCCATCAGAAAGGTCTAGACAAGGAGTACACATTTTGGATGGCATAATACATACCAATTGGGTTCTATGGGGCGTTTTCAAGTAAAAAAATGTCATTTAGGGCCTCAAAATGGCCTTGGAAGTTTGGGACCCAAAACATTGTAGAAAAAATGCCAAGATGGAAACTGTAATTTGAGCTAGTGGAATAGGTGGGCTGCCACGGATGTCCACCTGGATCATTCCTCCCACCTTAGGAAGAAATGTTATCCATTGTGTCAAGTTCCTCCATCATATGGGGAAACTTCTGTTGAATCTGACTCCTGGTGAGCCACCTTCCCTGATGAAGAAACTACCCTACTTTGACGATCTGACATAGTTGGAGGTTCTACTGGTGGGTGTCCTTTGTATTGGTTTCCATGATCCGATCAAATGTCACATTTTCAATGCAGTCAGGATTTAGTTATGTAAGGGCCAAGTGCTCGACCACGTCCGAAGTGTCCAACAGATGTGGAAAATATGGTCAAGGAAGTTCCACATTAAATACCAGGTGTAAGCCAAGGAAATGAGAAATACTTAATTCAAAAGCATTCTCACCCATGGCCTCAGTTATGGTGTAAGACCTATATCAAAATAGGAATAGATTTTGATGGGATCCTTTGGGGTGCTCTTTCTATAAATGAAACCATACCTTATCTCCCACTAAAACTTGTGTGGTACCTGATGTTTATTATGGTGTTGCTTGTACTTGAAATTGAATTTCTACAAAATATCATGAAATTGTTGTTGGATGTGCTAGATTCACTCAAAAAAATTGGTTGCTTGATATTCCTTGGTCTAAGCATGGGAGGACTCTTCTTGTGCAATGGTAATGAGTAGAACTATGTCAATGAGTGCCAATGGTTGGAACCCCAAGCACGCATGAAAAGGGTCATGGCCAATATAGTTGTGGAGGGATTTGTTGTAGTTATGTTGAACATAAGGAAGAATTCCGTCCCATGTGAGTGGATGTTTGGAATTTTTCATCCTTGGGATATGGAAAATCATCCTCTTGACTACCTATGTTTGTCCATTAGTCTATGGGTGGAAGGAAGTCGATTTAGTCAACTTGGTATCCATCATCGACCATAGAATGGACCAAAACGTGCTCAGGAACCTGCTATATTGATCTGAGATAATGGTTTGTGGGTGCCCAAAATGAACCCAAGCATGTTCAAAGAATAAATTAGCAGTGACTTTGGCTGTGATTCTCTTCTTGAAAGGTGCCAAAACTACCATCTTAGAGAATTGATCAATGACCATGAAGACACAGTCATTCCCATGCTTGGTTGAAGGTAGGCCAGACATGTAATCCATGGATATGGACTCCCAAGGACTATCTAGAGTAGGAAGAGGGGTGTATATCCCTTGTTTCTTGATGTTAGGCTTGGAAATGGCGTAGGAAATGCAGGATTTGATGTACTTGTAGACATGTTTTCGAAGCTTTGGCCAACAAAAATGATTTTGTAGTACTTACAATGTTTTGTCTACACCAAAATTTCTTGTTTCCTAGCTATAATGAGATTCCCAGACCAACTTTGCATGCTCACTTGAAGAAACACATAGATGGCTTAGATGGAATAACAATCCATCTTGGAGATGAAAGTATGGAATTATTTTTCTTGCACTCAATGTCTGATAGGAAGTAGCAAAGTCATAGTCATTATTGTATAATTGTGGCCACCCAGAGGTCTCATGTCCACAAGAGGTAGGAACTGTGGTTAGCACCACAATCGAGGGTCGACTGAGGTAATTTGTGACACAGTTGGTGCTACCCTTCTTATACTTGATGTTCAAGTGGAATTATTACAGGTACATGGAACACTTATGATGGTGGCCATTCTCTAACTTTTCTTGTGTCTACATGAATTGCAAAGGCATGTGATCAGTGTGGATGATTGTTTCCTTCCCCGAGATGTAATGCTTCCACTTTCAACATGCCTACAAAATGGAGTACATATATTTGTCATAGGTGGGGTATCTGTGAACAACATTAGATAGTGTTTCACTTGGATAGGACACTAGATTCCCATGTTGAGTGAGGACTACACTGATAGCATAATCTGAAGCATATGTCTCAATCTCAAATGGTTGTTGCAAGTATGGAAAAATAAGGACTGGTGTTGAGTAGAGGTGGAGTTTCAAATCCTTGAATGTTTTTTGTTGGGACACAACCCATACAAACTTGGTCTTCTCTCCACCCTTGGTCACCTAGATTAGGGCCCAAGTGATATGAGAGAACCCCAACAAAAATCAATGGTAGAAGTTGGCAAGGCCTAAGAAGCTGCGAAGCTCAGTAATTGTCCTCAGGGCCAACCAATAGCAGATGAATTGGATCTTGTATGGATCCACATGCACAACCTACTCATCCATGATGTATCCCAAATATTTCTCTATCAACACCTAGTGGTAGCCTGACTTCATATCAATTTTACTGAAAAACTTGTTTCCCTTGAGTTGATTAAGAAGATTATCAATTTGAGGGATCGGGTACAGATTCTTGAGTGTGATCTTGTTAAAGGCTTTGTAATCAATACCAAGATTCCATGTCCCATCCTTCTTCTATACCAGAAAAATTGGGCTCCCACAAGGTGAGGATTGTCAGG
>ML778440.1:88575-124537 GCA_009831015.1 Picea engelmannii | reverse complement strand
TAACTAGGAAAGCATGAAATTGCCTAAGGGAAATACAACATGTGAAGAGTTAACAACAATGAGCTCATACACCATATCAATCTCAAATCATATTGCAATAGTCAAATGACAAAACATGAAAGAATAACAAAGCTAAGAATTCCCTTCTCTTCATCAAAAGCTAATCAAAATCTAATCTTCATTCTAATGATCTAATTCCTAATTGAATTCTCATGAAGAGAGAGCACTCTCTTATATACATGAAGAAGATAACCATCTCATAATTGCAGATCCACTATTCTCTCAACCACTCTAAACTACTTTCCCATTATTACAAGATATGATCCCTTCAAATCCTCACACATATCTCTCATATATCTTAGATAAGATATTCTAACCAAATCTCCATGATCTTCTCCTTGGAAAAAGGCTTGAATAATTATCTCCTTTGGAATGATGGAAGAGATATTCGAGAAGTCTCTTTGAATTAATCATCCACATATTCCTACACATTACAAAGCTCACACATAATTGAGATATATATGAAAACATGTATATTTTCCAATATTTAATCATAAATTCACTTTTAATACTAAAATGAATAAAGTGGAAAATAATGATGTGAAACCCAAATGTATTTATGAAAATGGTATGATGAAGGTTTAATGGGGCGATGAAATGTAAGGAATAGTGAAGGGAAAGGTGGATGAAAATACGGCATTTCTGAGTCCCAACAAGGATCTTTGTTTGATGTGGCCTTTCAAAATTATCTCTTGGATATGGAATTTGATTTCTTCATTTTCCATAACAGAACATCTATACACAGGGCCATTAGGTAGAGGAGAATCAGGTGTTAAATCAATTGAGTTATTTTCTTGACAGTGCACAGGCACCCTAGTAGGAAAAGAAAAGATGTATTTGCACTCTTCTAGTATCTTTTCCACCTGTTGCTACTGTGTAGAGAGACCCCATTTGGAGGTTTCTAGTGACCTTCCGTCCACCTTCTAACTGAACCATAAAGAGGACAAATATCCAGTACCCTGTAGAGTTTATCTCCCAAAGTAGTAATGACACTACAGGGCCTAGATTCATAAACATCATGATGATTCCACATATATGGTTGTAATAACAAAACATCACAAAATTAAAGGGAGGAAACATCACACAATACCTTGTCTTTGAAGGGTTTTATGTCGTAGTGCATGCGACTTTATTGGTTGACGCAAATGTCTCATCCATGGCTAAGGAAACCGATGGTGTATGGTTGTAGATGCAACATCATTTTCAGGATCAACCTCTTGAAAACCTCTATTGATAATAGGTTCTTATGGCTACCGCTGTCAACAATGAAATGGAGTGGGTTCCCCTTCACCCACATATATGAGTGAAAGAGGTGCTCCCCTTCTTCAGGATCCTCTAGTTCCTCTCGATAGAATTTTGTGGTAGTGATGGTGACACTAGGTTCTACGTCAATGATCTGTTTCCCCTTGTCCAGTTTTGAATCAGAATCTGATTCAGCATCTGACCCTGAGGCTTTTGTCTCAATCAATAATGATTTTTTGGAGCGACATTCATCAGTATTGTGCTAAGGGATTTTGTGAAACTCGCACCACTTTCCAGTTTCCTTCCTTGAATTCCCATTACCCTTCTTTGTTGGTTTCTTGGATTGGTTGTCTTGAGACTAGATATCCTTGCGTTGTCCTTTTCCCTAGGAGTTAGGGCCACCCTTACCATACTTCAGTTGTTGTGGATTTGTAGACCTAAACTCCCACTTGTTCTAATTCTTAGAACCAGATACATTTCAGATTCTTTGATACCCATATTGGTGCACAAGATATGAAATGTATTTGTGAAATCTAACACTATTTGGCCCCTCTCTTAATGCAGTGTGGTCTATCTCGTGTACCGATCATCATAGTTTCCAACAGGGTAATATTGTTCCTTGAGGGAATCAACAAAATCCACCCAAGTGGGTCCTAGCCCAAATATTGCAGACTCATCCTTGACATGTTTCTCATAGTATGTCTCCCACCAATATATGACATGGGGAAGGGCCTTAAGGAGCATGAAAGTGATTTTTTCATTGTTGGAAAAATTTTGGACAGAGGACAGAGAAATAACCCTTCAGTAGAATTAACCATTTTCCTAAAGTGTTGACGTCTATCTAGCATTCAAATAAGGAAATATAAAATTTAACTTGTATCTTAAAGGGTGTCACACCTTAGAAAATATTGTTGGTTGAAGGCTCCTCTATTGTTGTCGGTAGTCATCGAAGGATCTGGGAAAAATTATCCGTCATCTCGTTCCTCTGTTGCGTGAGGGATTCCTTGAGAAATAGTTTGATAGGATATCCTACTCCATCGTCCCTCTTTTCTTCCTCCATGGAAGGTTTCTATGGTGGGTAAGATAGTTTTTCCTCAAGAGAAAAATCTCGATACCCAACTTTGTATACCCTGACCTCGTCGGGGACATGCACTAAGAATGATAAGGAGTAGACTGCTCTGATACCACTGATCTAGATTATTTTGAGAATGACATGAAGACAAAAATATAGAAGAGATATAACAAGGAGATACACAAATATATTTCAAGGAACACAGTAATACAATAAAACTCAGATTCTATTAATGATTGTCTAGAATACAAAAGACTATAAAATTCAAAGCACACAAGCTAGTTAGAATGGTGGTAGCTTATCTCTGAAGAGAGATGTGTCGGTTATGATCAATCGCAAGAAGATTATTACAATGAGGCTACAAAGGAATTTTTACCATAGATCATATATGAGAAAACCATAAACATCCAAAACCATAACCCTGAAAGCTGAAATGCCAAAAGGTTTGTGGGCCCCAATGGGGCCGATAGTTGATGCGTCAACTTCCCGAGGGCGCAAATTTTTCATACAATATCCATTTGGGGCACTTGGTACCCCTTTGGAAAGGTCTAGATGATGAGTACAGATTCCATACAACCCAATACATCCAAACAAGGATTAATTGAGTGTTGCCAAGTCAAAAAAACATCATTTAGGGCCTCAAAACGGCCTCGAAAGTTTGGGACCCAAAAACCTGTAGAAAAAATGCCAAGATGGAAACTATAATTTGAGCCAGTGGAATAGGTGGGAGGAAATCTATGTCCACCTGGATCATTGGAACTACTAATGAAAGATATTTTTTGTGTCAATGGAAAATTTATTTCACTCGTCGATGAGAGAATGTTATTACGAGTGCCAACAAGGAAATTTGAACGTGTCAATATGAAATTTTTTAAACACAATTATAGAAAATTTATTTGGGGTTCCAGTACAAAGGATATCATTTCACCAACAAGTGACCATCGACCAACCTTTCAAGTTTTGCATTTCGATGAAAATGAAAGTTATTTTTCACACCGATAATAAGTTTTATTTCATGTCCAAAGTTTCTCTCACCACTGATAAAAACCAATCGACATACTTGTTGTGCACAATTCTCAAGGTAGGTATGATTGCTCAATCACATTCACTTTGAAATCATTGTCCTAAATTTTTTTTCTAAAAGGAAAGTGTTGAGCAATCATCGAAGAAGTAAATCTATTGGTCATTAATTTGTTGATTTGGCAGTTAGGATGTCCAACTGGCATTTAATTTTGTGGATTAGGTGAAGCCAATCAGGTTTCAGAGATATTTTGTCATCATAGAACCAATATTTGGTCCTTTTTTTATACAATTCGAATATGTCATCTGATTGAACCATTTTGACTATGAATTTAGGTTATATTTTTTGAAATTCAAGTGTTGTTTATAAAATTCACTTCCTGTAAGAGCTTGGTTTGAGCACTAGAGTTATTATTGCTAGTGTTATCAATTGTGTGTGGTAATATTGTTTTGTTTGTCATGTCCCAATATGTAGGAGATATATTTGTGAGCCAAGGTGGATTGTGGTCATTAGTTCCCCTAATTCAATTTCTTATTTTTCTCATTTGCTTAGCACATGTAAGTTACTAGAATTGAAGTTTTAACTAATTCTATGCATTTCAGATGATGAATTTGGAATGAAGTAATGTTTCAGAATATTCTTTTCAATGATACAACTACTAATTCTAAATTCTTCTAAGATTTKTTTTATTTAGCAGAACGTCCATTAAACCTTTATTAATCTAAAAAATTGTTCATCATGTTTATGGATACAATTGTTTTCTTTATGTTGGTTTGAATTGATTATGGTGCATGAAACATGCCACTAGGAATAACCCCTATGTTAACTACAAATAAATATCCAAAGGCAAAATCTAATTAAATAGGGGAGGGTTCCTGAAAGAAGCCAATAGAGATTGAGGATCCAGTAGAAGAACCTATTCTTCTATTTCAGTTTCCTGTACTAGAGGAGTATCTACCACAACCAATATTCAAAGACATTAAAGAAAGCATAGGAACTTAAATCCCTTTTCTAGGGTGGAATGATTTCTATTTGAAGTTAAGGAAATAATAATATCCAGAGGTGATACCTCATAATGATCCTTTGGTTAGGGAAATTGATGAAAATGTATTCATGAATATCATAAAATATTGTCTTCACTTTGTTGTTGCGAGAGCACTAGTCTTCCCTTATTCTGAGGCCATTGAGTGGATTATAGACCACACTATTCAAACACTAGTATGGTTGTAGATGAGAAGGGTGAATGTGTGGATTCATTCCCAGCTAAGAATTTGAGAGGTTTTTTATGTTTCCAAAACCTGAAGTCATGATAGTTACTCCTTTTGTGAATGAGTTTTATGAAAAAAATGATGTGCAAAATATTTTAGCAAGTTGTTGGAGGGAAGATAAAAGGTTCTTCCATTAAAAAATTGGATGGTATGCTATCATAAATTTGAGAGAGCCTTTGTAACACCCTATTTCCCCCAGTCTGTAAAAATAACTATACTGGCCAAGAACTGTGGCAAACTCGAAAATGTGAATCTGTGATGTAAATGGACCTTGTGAAAAAGGTCGATGAATGTGAATAATATTATGAATATATATATTGCAGGGCTGCTGAGAGGGGATATGTTGAAAAAGAGACCATGATGGTTGAAGAAAGGTGGTGGAAGGCACCTGGAAAGGTGTCGTTAACTTCCACTGAAAACAATACTGTATTTGGACTTCACTGGTACGGAGAACCAAGAGCGGCTCGTTGGCTCGAAATTAATTACTCACTGGATGGTATGTGGACGGCTCCTCATGCGTAATGAGGGGATGGGGGTAAAATTCCCATCCGTGGACCATCCTGACACTTGACCATCATGAGGGGGATCATGCCACACGCAACCTTACCGGAAAGGAAAAGGCAGGAGGTGTGGGTGATCGAGGCGCAGATGTGAGGGAAGGAAGAGGAACTCTGGAAAAATATGCAGAGTGAGTGATAGTGGAGAAGGGGGAGAGTAACCCTCGTTCTCGGTCACTGGCAAAATGAGACACAGTCTCGCAGCATCGTGGTCTCATCTTGGGGGTGGCTAGTGGTAAATCCGTTGGGAGTCGCTGAGCCTACGGTTGGGTGGAAACGAGCACCCCTCTCAGCAGTTGCATCACCTCTGGTGTTATTTCGGATAAGTGTTATTTCTGATAAGTGTTATTTTGAAGTTAATGCCATAATTGCATGTTCAGTTTTATGTGCTTGTAAATAGTTCTGAATAGAAGTTTTTACCTAACATTGATTTGATAGAATGGATGCTTGTGTATGCTTACATGCCATAGTTGTTTTCTGCACAAATGTTTAAGTCTAGGACATGAGTTCGGTCCACTGAAAATCATCTTATTTTCTTAGTTTCTCCTAATATTCTGGGAAGGCCTCTTGAGAGTACACTTTTCCGAGAATTATCCCATAAACCTTGTAATCATGTTGAACCTAACCAGAGATTCGATTAAGACCAGGGATAATTTCCCAAGAACCGTCTGAGGGTTCATGCAATCCAGGTCTGGAACCCTTATGCAAGAAAGAGTAGCTTTCTAAGGTCTCGGGGTCATGGGAGCCTGAAGCTCTGAGAGTTTGAACTTCACGATTCAAGCTCAGAAGAGATAGTGAGATATGACCATTTCACGTATCGGGGATTCGTGGGTTTGGAATTGGAAGACCGGTCTCTTAGAGTCACGAAGTCCTGAGTCGCGAGATCATGATGGGATCCTAGATTGTAGATCCCAGGGATCCATCGGAGCTCTATAAGCTGTCGATCTTAACCTTTACCTAGGTGGGAGAGTGAACTCGACTACGTCCCAAAAGTCCCGAAGACATCAGGACCATCCATGTTGGAGGACAGGTGGCAAAGATCTGACCATCTCGCATATCGAGGATTCATAAGTTTGAAGGTGGAAGACCTGACTCTTGGATTCACGAAGTCCCGAGTCGCGAGATCGCGATGTGATTTGGGCCATTAATCAATGAGGATAGGTGGCAGAGATCTGACCATCTCGCGTATCGGGGATTTGTGAGTTTGTAGGTGGAAGACCTGACTCTTGGAGTCACGAAGTCCCGAGTCTCGAGATCGCGATATGATCTGGGTCATTGATCAAAGAGGAAGGACAACCATGGGATGTGGCGTCTCGATACATTGTGTATTGGGGGTTCGTGAGTTCGGAGGTGGAAAGGAGTCATTTACGACTTTCCGAGCAGCGAAGTGCCAAGAGCCGAGCACGAGAGAACACGTGGCAAAATTTCCTAGTGGGGCCCACGTGATTGACGGGTGGACACTAGTCGCCTGGAGAAGGGAGTCAACATTCTGTTGAATTCTCGCATCTCAAGGATTCGCAGGATAAGAGCCTAAGAGCTCAACCCTTGGACTTGCGAAGTCTCGAGCAGCGAGAACATGAGAAGGATAATAAATATCGCTTCTCGAGAGTTCGTGAAGGAAAGGTACCAAGATTTGATGCTACAACTCACAAAGTGGCGAGTTGCAAGAAGTACAAAGAGGAAGTCAACTATTGCCGAATTTTGTGTCTTGGGATTTCAGAGAAGAAGAGCACGAGAACTCGACGCTGCAACCTATGAGGTTGTGAGTAGCGAAGAGTGTCAAAGAGAATTCCTAAAGGAATTTGGACCATCCATGAAGGGGGATGCATGGTGAGCAGTCAGAGCTCAGGGAAAGTTTCAAAATCTTGTGGACCATTGGATCCACACTGTCAAGGGCCATTGATCTCCTACACGGATCCCCATGCCAGAATTTGGAGATTTGCATGACACGAGTTTTTGGGATCGTTGCATCTCGAACCCCCGGGCATCGAAATCCCGAAAGGATCCAAACCATCGGATCAGGGGAGGCTTACAGTCGTTGTTCTCCTTTGGAGAGAAACTTGGGAGACTTTGTGGATTTTGGGGATTTGAATTGGAAAGGAAGAAGTCATGCATCGTGATTTCCCGAATCGCGAAGGGTCGATAAGGTCCTTGCCGATTTAAGTGCGGGGTCACAGAATGTGGTCACGAGGACAAGACCCAAAAAAGAATCTTGTACTCATTAGCCCTTTCGGGGTTCGACGCTCTACGGTGTCAGGGTTTGCAGAGCTAAAAGATTCGACACTCTGGTAGTGCTGAACCGCGAAGAGAGAAAAGGACGCCATACTTGTTTGGCCTGTGGTCGTGACCCATGAGCAAACAGAGGTGGACATCGCCATTCTACCTTTAAGATTGGACTCACTGTATCGCTAAGTCATGAAACATGAAAAGGCACTTGGTTTGTTTGGCCTGTGGTCCTAACCCATGATCACAGGCAGGTGAATAGGGAAGAACTAGCCTGTGCTAGGCCCCCGTAAGACTTCGAGGATTCTGTCCCTTGAGGAAAAGAAAAAATTTATTATGCCGTAGTGGGTGTGTGACAAATTGCTATTAGAGCATGGTTACAGCACTTGGCCTTCTTGGGCTCATGAACGAGTTGCGCAGAAGCTCCATTCAGAACACTCCTAAAAGGAGTAACCCTCTAACTTACACCCTCTTAATGAAAAAAAGAAAAAGAATCAAAGCTTGAAAATAAGAACCCGACTGTGTATGCATGTGAAAGAAATATGAATTGTTGTGCGGGTTATAAAAATGTATCTAACTATTGACTAACAACCAACGTTTGTCTTTTGCATCCAAGCAAACGATCAGCCACGTGAATTTACAGACGCAGAGAATGGTGAATCACGAAGAAGTGGGAGAAGGCTCCCACAATAGAGATGAAGATTCTGACGAGAGAAGGGCAATAGGGACCCCTCTAGATCTAGCTGAGACTGTGAGGAGTCTCATGGTCAAGTTGAAAAGATGCAAGGCTAACAATGAAAGGATGATGAAAGAACAAGAAAAGCAGACAGAAATTAACATAGTTTTACTGCAGATTTTATCCGATCTGCAAAGACAAATGCAACATGAACCTGAAACTCAGAAACATGGTCATATTAGTGGCCACACTGAGAGGAGAACCTCGAAAAAGTGCCACCTCAGAGGTAAGGTACCAGTGCTGAGTGATTCCTCTGAGAAGGAAACTGGCAATTCAGAAGACTCTTCCAGCAGTAGAACCAGTTCATATTCTCGAAGAAAAAAGAAGAAGAAAAAGACTTCCAAGGGTCATAAATTTGAGGAATTCAGAAAGGCCAAATCACCCTCCTTCGATGGTGAGATAAATAAGGGAGAGGAAGCAGAGGCTTAGCTGCTTCGACTAAAGAAATATTTTAGAGTCCATGATTTTTCAGAAAATTTGAAGGCCTGAGTAGCCACCTTCAATCTGAACGGAAAGGCTTCCATTTGGTGGGAAGATATTAAGAATGTGAAAGGGGTTCACGAAGAGGATCTGTCTTGGAAACAGTTTGAGAAATACTTCTGGAAGAAGTATTTGTCGGAAAAATATTTCGATGAGAAGACAAAAGAGTTTTATGAACTCAAACTAGGGAAACTCACTATAGGGGAATATGCCAACAGATTCCTTGATTTGTTGAGGTATGTACCTTATATAAAAATAGAAAAGGAAAAGGTGCAATGCTTCATCAGTGGGATACCCAAGGACTACCAGAACATAATTGAATTTGATGAGCCAAAGACCCTAGAAGGCACTATTCGAAAGGCAACCTATTGTCATGAATAGTTTGGACATCGAGTAGAACCTCGCGAAGGATGGAGACAGAAGAATAGTTCAAGATTTCATAAAAAGAGGATTAAATCCCCAGGATTTAAGAACTATAAGAAGAACCCAAGAATGAGCTTCCCAGCTCGGAGTGTGCACTAGAAAAATTTTCCCTCCTTGAGCAGGAATAAAACTGTTGGACCCATATCAGTGAAGACTGATAACCCAAAGAGAGAACCTTTAAAATGTTGGCATTGCGAGGAAGAACATCTAATGAGAGACTATCCACACCGACAACAGAATAGTCGGAGGATTTATAACATCCAAGAAGCTACTACCGTCAATGATGTGGCCAGGAGTGTGCCACAAATTTATGTAGCATTGGATAATAACCAAGCCGGCCACCAAGCTTCAATAATGGAAATAGAAGGTATGATTTCCAACCTTCTAGTGTCTATTTTAATTGACCCTGGTTCAAATTTGAGTTATATAGCCCCTAAAGCTGTTGATAAGTGTAAGCTACAGTCACAAAAACATACCAAGCCATGGTTAGTATAGTTAGCCACTGGCATCAAAAGAAGGGTAGCAGAGGTTATACCAGCCTACCAATTAATGTTGGGTGAATTCCCCACCCAAACCACCCTTAACTTATTACCCCTAGGATCGTATGATCTGTTGATTGGTATGGACTGGCTAGCTTCCCATAAATCCAGATTGGACTATTACCATAAGACCTTAGAATGTATAAGTAAGGAAGGGAAGAGGATAACCCTTCAAGGGATCCGAAAACCTCTCTCGGTGAGACAAATATCAGCTCTGCAATTGAGAAAGTATTGCCAAAAAGGATGTCCCCTATATGCAATCCAAGTGTTGAACACAATCGAAGGTGACAAACCAAGCCCTGATGATCACCCTATCCTGAGAGAATACAGAGATGTGTTTCCGAAAGAGGTATCGGGTCTACCTCCGAGAAGAGGCATTGACTTCTCAATAGAGCTTGCACCAGGAGAGGTGTCAGTGTCTAGGACACCCTACCGGATGAGCACACCCGAGTTAGTTGAACTCAAATTGAAATTAAAAGAAATGATGGATAAAGGCTATATTCGGCCCAGTGTGTCTCCATGGGGAGCACCAGTCCTGTTTGTGAAAAAGAAGGATGGCACCCTTAGACTGTGTATAGATTATAGACAACTCAATAAGGTAACCATAAAGAACAAGTACCCCTTGCCTAGGATCGATGATCTGTTTGATCAATTGGGAGGTGCATCTATTTTCTCAAAGATCGACTTGAGGTTGGGATACCATCAAGTCCAAATCAAGGGTGAAGACATCCATAAAACTACCTTTTGGACGAGGTATGGTGACTATGAGTTTGTGGTAGTGCCATTTGGGTTGACCAATTCCCCTGCCACTTTTATGTGCTTGATGAACAATGTACTCAGTAAATTTCTAGATAAATTTGTGCTAGTTTTTATTGATGATATATTAATTTACTCTAAGAATAGAAAAGAGCATGAAGAACATCTTAGGCTTGTGCTACAAGTACTCAGAGAGCATCAGCTCTATGCTAAATTCAACAAGTGTGACTTCTTCCAGAAGAAAATACATTACTTGGGTCATGTTCTGTCCGAAAAAGGGGTAGCAGTGGACCCTGACAAAATCAGGTCTATCCTGGAATGGCCTTGCCCAAAGGATGTTTTGGATATCAGATCCTTTATGGGATTAGTAGGATATTACAGGAGATTTATAAAAGGATTCTCCAAGATTGGTTGTCCAATCAGTGCCCTCCAGAAGAAGGGGACAAAATTCCTGTGGACACAGAAATGTGAAGAAAGATTTCAAACCCTGAAACATCTACCGACCCATGCGCCCATGCTAAAGATTATCGATCCAGAAGCTGACTTCCTCGTGTGCACAGATGCCTATAAGGAAGGGCTCGAAGGAGTCCTTATGCAGAAAGGAAGTGTGATATGCTATGAATCCCAAAAATTGAACGAGCATGAAGTCAACTACGTGACCCATGATCTAGAATTGGCTGCCATAGTGAATACCTTGAAAATGTGGAGGCATTACCTCATGGGAAGAAAATTTGTACTTATGACAGATCACTTTGGATTGCGATAACTGTTTGATCAACCAAAGCTCAATGCCAGGCAAGCTAGGTGGATGGAACTCCTTAGCGAATTTGATTTATAAATCAAACACATTAAAGGAAAGGAAAATAGGGTGGCTGATGCCCTTAGCATAAGTATGAAAACAATTCACCTGGTAGCGGTGAGCACCTGTGAGACAGATGTCAAGGAAAGAATCAGAAATGCACAAGAAACAGATCCCTTCGTCCGGACTGTGACCATGTACCTATAGCAAGAACCCGCCGGAGTAAAATATGAAGGCTACCAGAAGACCGAAGGAGGCCTGCTCACTTATAGAAGTAGATTTTATATTCCAAACTGTGATGAATTGAAGAGGTTCATACTAGATGAACTACATAAAAGACCCTATTCTAGTCATCCAGGATACTAGAAAATGATCAGTGCCACCAGGAAACAATTTTATTGGCCAGGATTGAAGAAAGACATAGCTGAATACTTGGCCAAATGCATAGAATGCCAACAGGTTAAAGCAAAACACTGACACCCAGTAGGATTATTGCAACCTTTACCAATCCCAGAATGGAAATGGGATACCATATCCATGTGTTTCATCACTGGATTAGAAACCTCAACCAAACAAAACAACGCCATTATGGTAGTGGTGGATAAATTGAGCAAGTCTGCTCATTCCATCCCTGTCAAATCAACCTGCAAAGCAATCGATATTGCCCAGGTGTTCATAAAGGAGATATTCAAATTGCATGGTATGCCGAAATATATCGTGTCTGACAGAGACACGAAATTTACTTCTAACTTTTGGAAATCACTGATGGTTGGTTTAGAGACCAAATTGTTGTTTAGCACCGCCTATCACCCTCAAATCGATGGACAGACAGAAATATTGAATCAAACATTAGAAGACATGTTAAGGATGCATGTAATGCATCAACCCAAGAAATGGGAAGACTACCTACCACTGGTAGAATTCGCCTACAACAGCGGCTACCAAGCATCCCTAAAGATGAGTCCCTTCGAGGTCCTCTATGGTAGGTCGTGTAATACTCCAGTCAGCTAGAGTAATCCCATAAACAAGATTTATTTTGGACTCGACATGTTGAAAGAAATGGAACAGAAGGTGACTCAGATAAAACAAAACCTGAAGGTCGCACAGAACCGACAGAAAAGTTATGCCGACCAAAAGAGAACTCCAAGAGAGTTCAAAGTGAGAGAGCATGTATATCTTAGAGTTAGGCCCAGGAAAAGTTCTTTGAAAATGGGAGCTTGTACCAAATTGGAACCTCAGTATTGTGGACCCTTTGAGGTTCTAGATAGAGTGGGACCTGTAGCCTATAGGCTAGCACTTCCTCCCACATTAAAAGCACATAATGTTTTCCATGTTTCATTATTGAAGAAATATGTACATGATGTGAATCATATAATTGATTGGTCTATGATTCAGGTGGAACCGGAGGGGGAATTTCTACCAGAACCCCAATGCATATTGGATAGAAAGGAAACCCCACTTCGGAACTGAACCATTGCACAAGTCAAGGTGCAGTGGAAACATTGTGGCCCAGATGAGGCTACATGGGAAATGGAGGATGCCATGAGACAGGCATATCCGATTTTTTTTACTTCTGTACATGCATGTCATGTTGATAGATAAGAACATCGAGGATGATGTTCCTTTAAGGGGGAGGGAATTGTAACACCCTATTTCCCCCAGTCTGTAAAAATAACTATACTGGCCAAGAACTGTGGCAAACTCAAAAATGTGAATGTGTGATGTAAATGGACCTTGTGAAAAAGGTCGATGAATGTGAATAATATTATGAATATATATATTGTAGGGATGTTGACAGGGGATATGTTGAAAAAGAGACGACAATGGATGAAGAAAGGTGGTGGAAGGCACTTGGAAAGGTGGCGTTAAATTCCACCGAAACCAATACCGTATTTGGACTTCACTGGCCTAGAGAACCAAGAGCGGCTTGCTGGCCCAAAATTAATTACTCGCAGGATGGTAGGTGGATGGCTCCTCATGCATAATGAGGGGATGGGGGTAAACCACCCATCCATGGACCATCCTGACACCTGACCATCGTGAGGGGGATTGTGATACATGCAACCTCGTCGGAAAGGAAAAAGAAGGAGGTGTGGGCGATCGAGGCGCAAACACGAGGGAAGGAAGAGGAACTCTAGAAAAATATGTAGAGTGAGTGATAACAAAGAAGGGGGAGAATAAACCTCATTCTTTGTCACTGGAAAACCGATACACAGTCTCGCAACATCATGGTCTCAGCTCGGGGGTGGCTAGTGGTAAATCCGTTGGGAGTCACTGAGCATATGGTTGGGTGGAAACGAACACCCCTCTCAACAGTTGCATCACCTCTGGTGTTATTTCTGATAAGTGTTATTTTGAAGTTAATGCCATAATTGCATGTTCAGTTTTATGTTCTTGTAAATAGTTCTAAATAGAAATGTTTACCTAACGTTGATTTGATAGAATGGATGCCTGTGTATACTTACATGCCATAGTTCTTTTTTGCACAAATGTTTAAGTCTGGGACATGAGTTCAATCCACCGAGAATCGTCTTATTTTCTTAGTTTGTCATAATATTCTGGGAAGGCCCCTTTAGAGTACTCTTTTCCAAGAATTATCCCATAAACCTTGTAACCATGTTGAACCCTACCAGAGATTCGATTAAGATCAGGGACAATTTCCCGAGAACCGTCTGAGGGTTCATGCAATCCGGGTATGTGTTGGTTGTGGAGCCTGATTATCTTCCTGGTGCAGAGGTTCTTTGCTTTCAGCCGTGTCTATACCCCATGAAGTATTTACACCCCAGAAGTATGTACACTCTTCCACGCGAGGGAGTGCAGAGGGGGGGTACCCCCTCTGCGGGGTCCGGGGGGGAGATCCCCCCGGCTGGGGGGTCTCGGGGCAAGCGGGCCCCCAGCGGGGGTTCGAGGGCGAAGCCCCCGAAGCAAAAATTGCCTTGTAAAAGTATATGTAATTTCATTGTAAATCTGGACCGTTCATTATAAGGTCACAGATCTAATGGTAGAGATTATGTTAGGGTTTTTTGCCCTAGAAGGCAACCCTCTTTTATGAGGGAAATGTATTGCGGCTATGGAATGAGGGTGAATATTGTATTCTGAGCGAGGAGACTGTGAGAGAAAGAAGAGGAAGTTACAGCGGGTTTTGTTGTAGGTTGTATCCCTTCATTTGCTGGAAAATAACAAAGGAAGGACCTGGCAATTTCTTTGGTGGATGTAGCCCACACTGGGTGAACCACGTATATCTGTGTCTCTCTTGTATTGTGTGTCTTCTGTGTTTTATTTCTGCATTTGTTTTATTTTATTGCTCCGCRGTCCTGTTTTCTAACAGTATGGAGCCCTTATGCAAGAAATAGTAGCTTTCTAAGGCCTCGGGGTCATGGGATCCTGAAGCTCTGAGATTTTGAACTTCGTCATTCAATCTCAAAAGAGATAGCGATATATGACCATTTCGCATATCGGGGATTCGTGGGTTTGGAATTGGAAGACCAGGCTCTTAGAGTCACGAAGTCCTGAGTCACGAGATCGCGATGGGATCTTGGACCGTAGATCCCAGGGACCCATCAGAGATCTATAAGCCGTCAATCTTAACCTTTACCTAGGTGGGAGTGTGAACTCGACTACGTCCCAAAAGTCCCGAAGACATCGGGACCGTCCATGTTGAAGGACAGGTGTCAGAGATCTGACCATCTCACGTATCAGGGATTCGTAAGTTTGAAGGTGGAAGACCTGACTCTTGGAGTCATGAAGTCCCGATTCGCGAGATCGTGATGTGATCTAGGCCGTTAATCAAAGAGGACAGGTGACAAAGATCTGACCATCTCGCGTATCAGGGATTCGTGAGTTTGAAGGTGGAAGACCTGACTCTTGGAGTCACAAAGTCCCAAGTCGCGAGATCGCGATGTGATCTGGACCATTAATCAAAGAGGACAGGTGGCAGAGATCTGACCATAGACCTGACTCTTGGAGTCACAAAGTCCCAAGTCACGAGATCATGATGTGATTTGGGTCATTAATCAAAGAGGACAGGTGGTAGAGATCTGACCATCTTCCGTATCGGGGATTCACGAGTTTGAAGGTGGAAGACCTGACTCTTGGAGTCACGAAGTCCCGAGTCATGAGATCATGATATGATCAGGGCCGTTGATCAAAGAGGAAGGACAACCATGGGATCTGACGTCTCAATACATTGTGTATCGGGGGTTCATGAGTTCGGAGGTGGAAAGGAGTCATTTACAACTTCTCGAGCAGCGAAGTGCTGAGAGCCGAGCATGAGAGAACACGTTGAAAAATGTCTTGGTGGGGCCCGCATGATTGACGGGTGGACACGAGTCGCTTGGAGAAGGGAGTCAACGTTCTATTGACTTCTCACGTCTCGGGGATTCATGGGATAAAAGCCTGAGAGCTCAACCCTTGGACTTGCGAAGTCCCGAGTAGCGAGAACGCGAGAAGGATAATAAATATCGCTTCTCAGGGGTTCGTGAAGGAGAGGTACCAATATTTGAAGCTACAACTCGCGAAGTGGAGAGTTGCGAGAAGTAGAAAGAGGAAGTCAACTATTGTTGACTTTCACGTCTCAGGATTTCAGAGAAGAAGAGCACAAGAACTCAACACTTCAACCTGCGAGGTTGCGAGTAGCAAAGAGTGTCAAAGAGAAGTCCCGAAGGAATTTGGACCACCCATCAAGGGGGAAGCATGGTGAGCGGTTAGAGCTCAGGGAAAGTTCTAAAATCCTATGGACCGTTGGATCCACACTATCAAGGACTGTTGATCTACTACACGGATCCCCATACTAGAATTCAGAGATTTGCATGACACGAGCTTTTGGGATCGTTGCATCTTGAACCCCCAGGCACCGAAATCCTGAAAGGATCCAAACTGTCAGATCACGGGAGGCTTACAACCATTGATCTTTGGATGGAAACTTGGGAGACTTTATGGATTTCGGGGATTTGAATGGGAAAGGAAGAAGTCATGCATCGCAATTTCCTGAATCGCGAAGGTCTCGTAAGGTCCTTGCTGATTTAAGTGCAAGGTCATGTAATGTGGTCACGAGGACAAGACCCAAAAAAGAATCTTGTACTCGTTATCCCTTTTGGGGTTCGGCGCTCCGTGGTGTCAGGGTTTGTAGAGCCGAAAGATTCGACACTCTAGTAGTGCTGAGCCACGAAGAGCGAAAAGGACACCATACTTGTTAGGCATGTGGTTGTGACCCACGAGCACACAGAGGTGGACATCGCCATTCTACCTTTAATATTGGACTCACTATATCGTTGAGTCGCGAAACTCGAAAAGGCGCTTGGTTTGTTTGGCCTGTGGTCCTAACCCGCGATCATAGGGAGGTGAATAGGGAAGAACTAGCCTGTGCTAGGCTCCCTTAAGACTTCGGGGATTCTGTCCCTTGAGGAAAAACAAAAAATTTATTATGCCATAGTGGGTGTGTGACAGCCTTACATGTGTATTATGGAACTATTGTGTCAATTGTATGGAGAGATAAATTTTTATCAGTTCAGAAATGCATGGGTACTGTTATTGCAGGATTTGTACTTGTGCAAATACCACCACAAGTTCCCCAAATCTTGCATAACTACGAAAGAACCTAGCACTGTCACCTTAGTGAGGACTTCCCTCATTTTAGTGATGAAAGATTTCCACCATAAAGGATTCTTCCCTAGTGATCTAAAGGGATCAAAATAGCAAGTATAGTAGCCAAGCTTACCACCCCTCTCTTCATCACCAAAATAATGGTCTAGGCCAAGGAAGTGGAAGAGGTATGAATTTGTTTGAGTACCTGCCTGGAACAAGAACAATTTACAACATATATATAATCATTTCCAAGTATAAACATGCAATTAATACCTCTTTAAGACACTACACAGTATAAGTTGCAATGGTTGTTATAAATTGGTAGTAGTAAACAAATATATGACAATAGTAAATGATTTATAACAACAACAATAATTAATGCTCAAAAATGCAACAATTGACCATGAAAGCTTAGCATATATTCACTAGAATAATATCCAATTGTTTAGGGAAATTTATGAATAAGTTAGGCCACCAATGTATGAGTGTATGCAACAAACAAATAGAATTTATATGTTTGTAAAAAACTTTTTATAACAGCAACAAGCAATTCAATGAGTTTTCCAATGTTAGTGTTAGTGAAGTTAGTGGAATTCTTAAGAGAGTTGAGAGAATGAGTTTATCAAATAATTCACCATGATAATGATTTAAGACTAGTGCCTTTTAAGGATTATAGAGTCTTATAACATCAAATGCAACTAAGCTTGAATGATGGCCTACTTGAAACCAAGAGGTAGGATTGAAACCCTAAGGTGGAAACACATTTGGGCCTTAGGTTTTGAATCTTGAGGAGAAGGAATTCTAGGGTGCAAGCACATTTGGGCCATATAAACCATTTCTCCCTTCTTGTAGCTTCAACTAGGTCAATATAATAGTCCATGGATAAAATCATAAAGTTCTATCACTTTGGGGCTTTATGGTTCTAATCCTAGCAAGGACTCGTTCACAAATTTTGGACAAAAATTACCCGGTGAGAGGAAGAAGAACTTATGTTTCTCTTTTAGGGTTTCATACCAAGAAATAGTCTATCATAAAATATAAAATTTACCATGAAAAATTAATATCATAAGAATAAATTGGAGAAAATTTACTTACTCCATCTAAGAAACCATGAGATAAAACCCTAATTGCAGAAAATTCCATCCAAAAATAGAAAAAACCATCCACAATTGACCTTCCAAGCATAGTGCATGAGAGAGAGATAACCAATGATCCTTAGAGGGAAAAAAATTCACAAGTAATCTCACAAATGGTGAGAAAATATGATCCCAAAAATGAAAAGTGAGGGTGGCCTTCTTATATGAGGCCACTCTAATACAATTTATCCACACTATTTGTCAACTACAAAATAGAAATGGGGTCGACCCCTTAATTTTCCTCCAACATAATTCCAAAATAAAAATATACATCATAAAACCCTAAAAAGGGTGATGTCATGCTTGAAATGGGTGACGTGAAGCTAGGATAGGGTGACGTTATGCCTCCAAAGGAAAATGTCAGGCCTCCTGTTAGCACTTTTTAAATCTGTTTGGTTGATAAACAGATGACAGAGATAACTTTTTCAGCCAACTTTGAGACCCGAAACTAGCCTTTCTGACCTGGAGAGGGCTCTCTCAGGAGACTTTGTCTCAATACAGGATACCTCTTTAAACTGTCGGCTATATTTAACACTGTCAGATAATAAGTTTTTGGTTCTATTGGCGCAAGAGAGTAATACCTTGGGCTATGGAGTCAATTTAAGAAAACGATGGAAACAAATGACTCAGTGACTGAACTTGAGGGGATAAAGGCTAAGCGAGAAATAATATTCAGTTTAAAATCGTTGTGTGTGGCGAGGAGAAAACACATGAAGTAAATAAGAGCACCATTGGGGATGAATTCAAAGCTAACTTTAGAGGAAATATGTTTTGTATAAATGGCATGAACAAGGGGTGTTGCACAGTGAATCCCAGGTTCGAAATTTCATTCTGATTCAGACAAAAAAAGATATGAACAAAGAAAACAGGAAGTACGTACGCAAAGAAAGGAAACAATACATCCAACTGCTACAATTAGAATCTTTTCATCAAAGCTTCAGGACTTTTGCATTAAATTTCAATCAAGCTCAAACTACATTCAATAGTCCTTGTCTATACTAATTTTTCCAACCAACCTGGCTTACATTGAAAAAATAAAATATATAGGAAAAGGCATCGCTTGGGCTGCCCTGCTCTCTAGATAATATCCCTAGAATCTAGGAAAATGGTTGTCCTATATTCATTGACCTTTCGTATGACCTATTTTCAAAAATAGAAAACAACTGTGCTCGGCCCCATCCTAACTGCTTGTCTCTTATTATGGATGTTCGGTTTTCAGTAATGTCTCGTCGTAAGGGAGGGTGATGTGTCATTGCCTTCATTTGACAGGCCATTAAAAATATTCAGGGCTCTGTCATATCTCCACCATCTAATGTAACGACCCTGCTTCTAGTCACCTTCTCATTTGTTAGGGTGCGTGCATGGCGAGCGGCTGCAGATTGTTGCAGTTGTTACTAAACTGACGAAAAATTGTCTAAGGGAAATTCTTGCTTCAAAACTGTCAAGATCTGTGCCACATTTGAGAATACAAAAATGAAGTCAGTTAGTATTGTTTCTTCTGCGCGCTGGCAAGGTCTGTGTGAACTTTCTCCCCAACTGCTTCATGTTCTCTGAGGTGTTTTGCATTCCTTTCTTCCGACGTCCATTGTGATTCACGCAACTGTACGATTGTATCCTGTGCCTCCCGGAGTTGTCTCTTGAGCAACGTCACGTTCCCTTCACGGCCTTGTGATGCTAACCCTTCAAGGGTCCTTGCTACCAACTTTTGTCTTAGCTCTCTGTTTTCCTGGTAAAGTTTGGTAATAGTGAGTTGTGCCTGCTTCAACTACTAGGATGGATATTGAACATTAGTGCATGTGGCGTCTGGCCTCCTCCTTCTTCCCCTGCTTTCCCAACTTGTACCTTCGATAGGCTCTAGCCGAATAACGTGCATAAGTAGTTCCTCGGCAGCCGATCTTGCACACGACTCATTTTGGACTCGAGTTTCCCCAGCTTCTTTGTTCTTCCTTGGTCTACCCCTTCTCCAGGGTATCTGCTATTGGGGAGGCAGGGCTTCCAACGTCCTTCCTTCTAGTGCAACTTATTCAACTTTGGCCTCCGTGCATTGTGATATCATTTTCTCTGTGGGTAGAGGGAAGTCTCCCTTTGAAACCTTTGGAATGCCTCCTGTGAGTAAGAATGAGTCCCAGTCGCTTTGAGGTTCAGAATTGGTGCTTCTACTACTTCATGTGCCCTATATTATGTTTTGAGGGGCTTCCATGGTGCAACACGTATCCATCTTACGCACGGTGGACTTGCCAAGGGCCCAAAATGGAAAAACTTGATCGGTCTGGGCTCGCGAGAAAAACTACAAACAATGCATAAGCTTGGCTGGTGAGCAGAATGCATGCATAACCTCCATAATTTATAACAGAGTGGGTGTGAGGTGGAAATGTTCCAAGGAACACTGAATTCATGGCAACTGGATGTTTCAAACTGAACTGCATATTTTCCATAGCACATTCGCATGTGTAGAGTGCAGTTGATAAGGGCTACAGGGCATACGTGATATGAACGTCGTGATTGTTTTCATTCTTACAACCTTCATAATGGGTCGATTATGGTCATTTCACTTGCCGATGTGACTTCTATTAACAACTTGCCTCAACCTGGAGCATGTAGAAAATCCCTTTTTGAAAGGACCCGACTTTTGGGGAACAGGCTCGTACTATTTACACATGTTTTGACTATGACATCCCTTCCTGACTCCAAGGGCCAACCAACCATTTGCTGACTTCAATCCCTTCATTGCTCGGTACCTGAACTCACATGCTTTGACACATGGGCCATAACTCAACTAAAACCGACTCTAATTGAAAGGAAAAATGGCGGCACTAACAACTGGCTCCAATGGAGATGTTATCCTCCCAATGAGGTAGAAAAGAATAGTAGACCAGGTGCCTAACCATTGGGCCTTATTCGAATTTCAGACATTGCAAAATGAACAACAAAACACAACCTAAAACTTATTGACACAGTTTCGATCAGATGCAACATAAACTCAGGGCCTTCACTTTGGGCTTCAATTTTTTGTTGACGCGCTGACTTGAAACAAAATAAAACAACTATTTACAATGGCGTGTGACTTAAAAAATAATTTATTGCACCAGATAGCATTTGAGGAACCTGTCATTTACAGGCCCCCAACCAAGGCATTCTCCATTTGGTTCCTCTAGAAAATAAGCGTTTCTCCTGCAATATGCATTGATCCTGAATGGACCCATCCAAAGGTGGTTGAATTTTCAATTCTTTCCTTTATCTCCATTCCTCGCGTCCCATCTCAGCCCTATCTCCCCCACTTGAAATTCCTCCTTCTTAGAATGCTTGTCGAAGGTTTTCTTCATCCTCTCCTGGCGGAGTTATGATCGATTGTACACCTTCTCCCTCATCTGTTGTTTGTGAATCAACTGATTTATTCTCCTCTGTACGTCATATGGCACCGTAAATGATTTGGAAAGGTGAGGTCGATATGGAATTCTTGGTGGTAAACCTTTCTGACCATAGTGCGTAAATAATATTTTTATGCCATGACTTCTTGTTGTCTTGCAAGAGTCTCTTAATGATCCTGATCAGACTTTTATTTGAAGATTCTACTAACCCATTTCCTTGCAGATAATATGTCGTAGAATTCCCTAGGTTTATATTATAATCCTAAAAAAAATTATCCATCCTCTTGGACTTGAATGCGACCGCGTTATCTATTATGATATTGGCAGGGCATCCAAACCTCGACAAGATGTTCGTCTCCAGGAATTAAATGATGACTACATCAGTAGCCTGCTTCGTTGGAACTTCTTCTATCCATTTCGTGAAGTAGTATATGGCTGTGAGTACCCATCTATGTTGCACCAAGGATGGCGAGTTTATTTCCCCTATGAAATCCAAACCCCACTGCATGAAACGTTCTTCAACTGAGATTGGTTTCAGTGGCAGGGTCTGCATCTTTCTTCTTCCATCGAAAATATGACACTTGTGGAAACTGGAAAATTCTTTGTATACATCTGTAAAGATGGTAGGCCAATAGTAACCCTCTCTTAATATTTTGTGCATGGTGGTTTTCCAGTAGTGGTGTCCTCCATAGTTGCCTTTGTGGAATTCCTCGATAGCTCGCTTGGCGTCGTCTTCCAACAAACAACTCAACAATATCCCTCTAGGATCTTTCTAGTATAGCTAGCTATCCAAGATGCAAAATTTGACAGCTTTGAGCTTTAAAAATCTGGCCTTGGTCTTTCTTAAACCCGGAGGGGCTTGTAGATTCCTTAGCATGTAGATGATGTCTGTATACCACAGCAAGTCGACGAACTTCTGAGACACCTGCGCATTTGTTTCTTCCTGAGGATTCTTTGACAGATCAAAAATGAAATTGATTCCCATAGCTTCACAAGGTCCTAACCCTTAATCAATTTCGTAGGCTTAATATCAAGTTCATATTCCAGCATGGCCTCTATCCACTTACCTCTCCTCCCTTCAGGGTTGGGCCGAGTCCTTTGACCGAGTTGCTGGGTATGTAAGAAATAATGTGGGAGTGTAATATGTACATCCTGAAATCCTTTAGGTATTTTACTAAGGTACATGCTTGTTTCTCCATAATGGCATACCTTAGCAGAGCATCCCTCAGCGTCCTGCTGAAATAGGCTATGGTTTTTTCAAAGTTTTGATCGTCTTTTTGTAACAACATGCCGACAATTGTATGCTCTAAGGCGAATGAAAACAAGATGAAGTCTTTCGTGAAGTCTGGGCTAGCCAACACGGAAGATTTAGTCAGTGACACCTTCATATCTTCAAATTATTTCCTGGCTTCTAGGTTCCACTTGATCTCATTCCCCTTTCTGAGCATGCAGGTGATATGTTTTATAATTTAGGCCAGGTTCAGGATGAATCTTCTAAATAAGTTTACTTTTCCCAGGAAGGATTGCACTTCCTTCTTACTGCGCAAAGTGTTAATTTTTAGGATTCCTTCAACCCTGCTGGGGTATATCTCAATGCCCTCTTTCGAGATAATGTGCCCCAACAACTTCCCTTCTTCCATCCCGAAAAGTGACTTTTTTGGATTTAGTGATATGACAGATTTTCTGCACTTCCGAAAAACTTTCTTCAGGTGCTCGAGGTGTTGTTCGTCGGAGTCAGAGTATACTGTGATGTTATCCAGATAGATCACAATGAAATTGTCCTTTAGGTCAGCAAATGTTATGTCCATTTCCCTCTGGAAAGTAGCTCCAACGTTCATCAAGCCGAAAGGCATCTTGGCATACATGAATGTCTCCCATGGTGTCGTAAAAGCCATTTTTTCCCTATCATCCGGGTGGACCATGATTCGATTATACCCGAAAAAATCGTCCAGCATGTACATATTTTGGGACCCCACTACCTTTTGTAGAATATAGTCCATTTTAGGGAGCGGATAGTGGTCCTTAAGGGACACTTTGTTTAGGTTTCGAAAATCCACGCACAATCTTATTTCACCGCTCTTTTTTCTAACAGGTACCAGGCTGGTCACCTACTTAGAAAATGTTAAAGAAACACTAATATTAGCCTCGAAGAGTTTCTTTACCTCCTTTTCAATTAGTGGTAGCAATAGGGGATTTATCTGTCGCATATTCTGTTTGAAAGGCCTCTGGTCTTCTTTGAGAGGGATGACATGCTGAATCACTTTAGTGTCATACACCTTCAAGTGATCACAACTCCAAGCAAAAACATCGGGGAAATCCTTCATGAGCTTGATTTAGTATTGTTTGACCTTTGGACTGAGCATTTTTGACAATTTGATTATTTTCGGGTTCTCCTGAGTCCCAATGTTGTAGTCTTCAATATCCTCATCGTTTGCAGTGATCTTGGGATTCCTAGCCACGTCGTTTTCGTCAAACATCTTTTCCAATGGAGCTAGCCCCTTTGGAATGATGTTATTTTTCAGTTGTACTATGTCCCTTCCCGCTATCTAGTTCTATAAAGGATCGTCATCACTGTGTGCATCCGCATCCCCATCTTCGTCGTAGCAACACTTGTCATGAATGTTTATGTTAGCGAACTCGTCGCTCATTCGGAGGAATCTCTCCACCTATTTGTCGGCCTCAAACACCTACCAATATTTGATATTATTAGGTATTGTCATCCTGTGTTTGACTTTGATCTCGTATTTTCTATTTGGGAAGATAGGAATTTTGCAAACTGAGGCTGAGGTGGCCAACGCATTGACGATCTGATTTTTCTCCCTTGGGATATCAAATAGATCATACTATGAGAATTCTTTGAGGAGGTCCAGCGCCAAGTTTTTGTATGCTCTCAGCCTAGGGTGTCTGGACTGATATATTCCTTTCACCTGGTTTATGACCAGATCAGAGTCTCCTCTTCGCACCTAATTCTTTTAAAACCTTCAGGCCCAAAATCAGTGCCTCATACTTAGCCATGTTGTTTGTACATTTTAAAGAGATCTTGCACGAGCAGAGATTCATACTCACCTTGGGAGGGCTTATCCACATTTCGTCCCCCACTCCTTCCTTACTGACAACGCCATCGAAACTCATGTTCCATATCTCATCTTTCGCACGGTTCTTTGGGTTGAAGCACTCTGTTGCTTGTCACGTGGCTTGCTCATCTACAGTCATGATGGTTGTCGACTCTTCCTCTTCAAAACTTAGGTCATTGTAGACTATGGAGGAACCGACTTCAGTATTGACGGAGTAGATAGGATGGTTATTTGGCTGTGTCTTACTGCTTACCATGTATTTCAGAAACACTTCTCTGTACAACCGTCTATCCAGGCCAAATATAGGAATGGTGGCGTATGACATGTCCATTTATAGAGTCTCCTTTAACTTTGTAGCCCACGAACTGGAGAGAAACATGTTAAACTTAGGGCGTATATATTCCATGACCACGTCCATAACCATTTTCTTTGAACAAATTTGGTCCAGTGATATGACCAAATATTTGATGAGACCCAAGCACTCGACTTTCCTTGAATCGAAGGAAAAAAGGTCCTTATAAGTCCTGGTGATATCCAAACCCAACGCGTCCATGATTACCTTTGGCATGAGGTTGTGCGATGCGTTGAAGTCCAGCATGGTGTTATGCAGGGTCGATTCATGGATTTTAATACTGACATAGAATGGGGGAACATCCTCAGTACCATTTTTCTCCTCAATGCACAAACCAAATAGAATGGCGGGGTGATCATCTTCGACGTTCAAAGTGTCAAGAGTTTGTCCCAGTTTAAGAATTTTAATGATCTGATACTGATATTCACCCTTTCTGATAAGTTCGTTAAAAGGGACAGAGATTTTGATCTTGTCCATTTCATGCTCAAAGTTAAAAGAGGGACATACTTTCTCTACCTCTTTTCCACACGCTTCCCATCTTGTTTCTAGCGCTTTCCTCGGGGCTTGCTCCTTTGCATTTTCCTTTTCAGTTGCATCCTTGTCTGGGTTGTCCGAATTTGGTCAACTTGTGGAAGGGGTGTCCATTGGAGGTTTCATTATGGGATTTGTTTGCTGAGGCTCGGTAGACACCTCCTTGCTCCTGAGGTTATATTTCTTCTGAAACTACATGATGGCATTCTGATAACCCTTTTTGAACTCTTTTTTTTCCCAAGAGAGCACATCATCTGTCTCAAGAATCATATCCTCAGTTTCTCTCATGTACTGATCATGCTCTCCCTTTGTCAAAAACACAYGCGGATTCTTATCATCGCAACAGTGCATTTGGTCTTCGAACATCTGATCGAAATTCTCGTCTACAAAATTATTTTGGAACAGAGGCCTCGTCTACTAGTCTCCTTGGTCTCTCTTCTACCTCTGTCTGATCTAAGGGACCTGAMCCCTTATGGGGTTTTGATTTCTGGGTTGGGGGTCATGTTGTTCTCGGGCGACAGGCCTACCTCCCATGGACATTCTCTCCATTAGTTTCTCCATCGTCTTCACAATCAAGTCAAACTTGTCATGTGAGGACCAAGATGTCGATGGTTGTGCGTCTCCTTGGGGTTTCTTATCACCTTTGTTGAATCTCTATTTGATATTCCCCTACGCCATCATATTTACCTCGACTTCGATTAGATTTCTCATCATTGAATCTATATTTGATAATATTCTTTCTCTCAACAGTAAGGAGAAATCGTTGTTGAAGGAATCAACATATCACAACTACGCAACCCCGGGGGGTAGCTGGACTTCCACAGGAATCGAGTTATAAACCCTCATGAAACGAGATGAGAATTCTTGCACCATCTCCTCCCATGCCCTCTTCATATTATTGTACTGTGTCAACAGTTGCAAAGGTTTCTTCTTGTCTCCCCATCTAGTAATGAAAGAAGTCTTGAATGTGGTGAAGTCTTGAATGCTCACAATTGGGAGGAATTTGAACCATTTCCTCACCTCCCCCAAAAGGATCTACATGAACAACCTCATTTTCACATCTTCATAGTCTACCTCCTCTAGTTCGACAAAATCGTTGAACCAATCCAAATGCCTCTGGGTTGAAACGTTCCCTTCAGCATCATAGAGCTTAATCCTTTGACTGTAATTTTGGGGCAGAACATGCAGTTGGGATGGAAAAACGATTGGGGAAATCTGGAGGCCATGGCTCTAGGAGGGTTTGGGATTTGATGGATATTATTAGGTATCAGGGCTTGGAATCTCTTCTAGTCAAAAAATATCTCGTCCAATATTGTTTCCAACTTAGACCTGAATAGGGTTTGCTCAAATAATGCGTCAAAATTAAGGTCGTCAATGCTTTGCTCATCGTCTTTAGGTAAGGACATTCTTTTTTCCAGGTAATAGAACGGGTCCAATGCTTACTCTCTAGTCCTGCAAAGAAGTTTCCCGAGGTCACACAGAGACTCTATAGGGTTTGGGTCAGGATTAGCTTGGGTATAGATCATCTTCAAAGCCAAGGTTTCTGAACCACACTACTTAGTGCTACTGTTTTTTTTGCCTGGAGTCACCAGGGTAAATATTTCAGCCAGTATAGATGTTTGTCCCTATGTTACCCTCAGGGGTTAAAACTGTTACTTTAGTCATTCTCCCAGGGAAAATTTATTCAATTCCATCCTCGACAATGGCGCCAGAATGTTAGCACTCTGTAAATCTGTTCGGATGATAAACAGACGATAGAGGTAACTTTTTCAACCAACTTTGAGACCCGAAACTAGCCTTTCGGACCTGGAGAATGCTCTCTCAGGAGACTTTGTCTCAATAGAGGATATGGATTTAAATTGTCGACTAGATTTAACAGTGTCAGATAATAAGTTTTTGGTTCTATTGGTGCAAGAGAGTAAGACCTTGGGCTATGGAGTCAATTTAAGAAAACGATGGAAACAAATGACTCATTGACTGAACTTGAGAGGATAAAGGCTAAGCGAGAAACAGTCTTTAGTTTCAAATCGTTGTGTGTGGCGAGGAGAAAACACATGAAGTAACTCGGAGCACCTCTGGGGATGAATTCAGAGTTAACTTTAGAGGAAATATGTTTTGTCTAAATGGCGCGAACAAGGGGTGTTGCGCAGCGAATCCTAGGTTCAAAATTTCGTTCTGATTCAGACAGAAAAAGATATGAACAAAGAAAATAGGAAGTATGTATGGAAAGAAATGAAACAATACATCCAACTACTACAATTAGAATATTTTCATCAAAGCTTCAGGACTTTTGCATTAAATTTTGATCGAGCTCAAACTACATTCAATAGTCATTGTCTATACTAATTTTTCCAACCAACCTGGCTTACACTGAAAAAATAAAATATATGGGCAAAGGCACCACTTGGACTACCCTTCTCTCTAACTAATATCCCTAGAATCTAGGAAAATGGTCATCCTATGTTCAATGACCTTTCGTATGACCTATTTCCAAAAATAGAAAACAATTGTGCTCGGCCCCATCCTAACCGCTTGTCTCTTGTTATAGGTGTTTGGTTTTCAGCAAGGTCTCGTCGTAAGGGAGGGTGATGTGTCATTTCCTTCCTTTGATAGGTCATCAAAATGATTCAAGGCTCTGTCAAATCTCTGCCATCTAATGTAACGACCCTTCTTCTGGTTGCCTGCTCATTTGTTAGGGTGCGTGCATGGCGAGTGACTGCAGACTATCACAATCATTACTAAATTGACGAAAAATTGTCTAAGGGCAATGCTTTCTTCAAAACTGTCAATATCTGCACCACGTTTGAGAATACAAAAATGAAGTCAGTTAATCTTGTTTCTTCTGCACACTGGCAAGGTTCACGCAAACTTTCTCCCCAGCCACTTTGCGTTCTCTGAGGTGTTTCACATTCCTTTCTTCCAATGTCTTTTGTACTTCACGTAGTTGTACGATTATATTATGTGCCTCCTGGAGCCATCTCTTGAGCCATGTCACATTCCCTTCACGACCTTGTGATGCTGACCCTTCAAGGGTCCTTGTTGCCAACTATCGTCTTAGCTCTCTGTTTTCTTGGTATAGTTCAACGATAGTGAGTTGCACCTGCTTCAACTGCTGGGATGGATCTTGAACACTAAAGTGCATGGTGTATGTCCTCCTCATTCTTCCCCTGCTTTCCTAACTTGTTCCTTCGATAGGATCTAGCCGAATAGTGCACATAAGTTGTTCCTCGATAGCCGATCTTGCGCGCAACTCATTTTGGACTCGAGTTTCCCCAACTTCTTTGTTCTTCCTTGGTCTTCCCCTTCTCTGAGGTATTTATTGTTGGGGAGACAGGGCTTTCAACTTCCTTCCTTCCGATGCAACTTTTTCAACTTCAACCTCCGCGTGGTGTGATATCATCGTCTCCATGGGTAGAGGGAAGTCTCCCTTTGAAACCTTAGGAATGCCTTCTATGAGTAAGAACGATTCCCAATCACTTTGAGGTTCAGGACTGGTGCTTGTTCTACTTCATGTGCCTCGTCTTATGTTTTGAAGGGCGTCCATGGTGCAACATGTATCTTTCTTACGTGCGGTGGACTTGGCAAGGGCCCAAAACAGAAAAACTCGATCATTCTAGGCTCGTGAGAAGAACTAAAAACAATGCATAATCTTGGATGGTGAGTAGAATGCATGAAGAACCTCCAGAATTTATAACAGATTGGGCGTGAGGTGGAAACGTGCCAAGGAACACTGAATTCATGGAAAATGGATGTTTCAAACTGAACTGCAGATTTTCCATAGCACATCCGCGTGTGTAGAGTGTAGTTGATAATGGCTGCAGGGAATACATGATATGAATTTCGTGATTGTTTTCATTCTTACAGCCTTCATAATGGGCCAATGATGGTCATTTCACTTGCCAGTGTGACTTCAATTAACAACTTTCCTCGACTTGGGGCACATGGAAACCCCCTTTCTGACAAGACCCGACTCTTTGGGAACAAACTCGTACTATTTACACATGTTTTGACTCTGACATCCCTTCATGACTCCAAGGGCCAACCTGCAATTTTATGACTTTGATCCCTTTGTTGTTCAGTACCTGACCTCACATTCTTTGACACACGGGCCATAACTCGACTAAAATCGACTCTAATTGAAAGGAAAAATGGTAGTACTAACACCTCCAAATGCCAAGTGGCATGCTCCAAGGGTGAATGAGTGTGAAGTGAGGTGTCTCCTCCCTCTAAGCCATCCTAATCATATCTGAAATTAAACCATCCACCAAACCCTATCCAAGAAGATGATGTCAAAGGATATATGGTGACATCAAGGGCCTCCAAAGGCCACATACAAATATGAGAGGGTTGCAATCATGTCTCCAAGTGATGTCAAAACACCTACTACTCCAACGTCCTCTATCCTCTATGCACAAAATCCCTGGGATGATCTACCAAGACTATGGGCTATCATCCCATATGTGTGTCATAATGACCAGAACTGCTCAAACCAAGCCCACATTTCCATCAGACAAGGTTCTGAGAATGTGAGAGACACTGTTTGAGGGTGGTAAGTCACTCGATAACCCATTTATCTCCATCACATGTGACAAAGTCTTACAATAAAGGCACAATTTCTTAGGTGTAATATCAGGATGTCCCTCAAGAACCATGTTTGGGCCATCCAAAACAAGCCAAAGTATAAACATGGTTAGCCAAAGTTCATATGAAACATTAGTCCTTGAAACATACAAAGTAAGTTGCAACATAAGATATAAGCCATGTAAGATAATTCACCTCAGTATCCCCTTCAATCATCACACCAGCCTAGGACCCCACATGAGTTACCGAGTTTAAGTATGGGAGGTCCTTCATCCAACCCTATTAGGTGTGCCACTTAGATAGAAAATAAAATAACCCACGTAGAGGAATATGTCCCGAGAGTGATAAGGGAAAGTAAACACCCACCAAGAGTAAGTGTGAAAATAATATGGTTTAGGGATTACTTCATGGCTTATGGTGTAATAAATATATCTCTATGAGAGCCTTTTTGGAGGGTGCACTTGCTCTTGAGTTACCCTATATTTACGTGCCATATTTTTCCAAAACCCTTTTTTCCTTTTTTCTAGTCCATGCTTTCATTTATATTTTCAAATTTGTGGGTCCCCTTTTATATGGTTTCAAGATATAACATTACCTTTTTTGGGACGAGGGTGATCACTGGAAGAGTAGAGATCAAGTTGGACCAACTTTTGGTGGTCATTCTTTGCTATGTTCACTTTCTTTTTTAGCATCATTTTCTCATTCTTTTATAGTGATTGTGAACAGCCTCTAGGCATTTATCCCCTTCTTATCATGAGAGAATTGGCCATAGATGAAGTTTAGGATTATGTGAAAGGTTTTAATATGGAAGGTGTTAAGTATGGTCAAGAGTGGAACATTACCCTTGGGACGGCCCCAATATTACCCATTTTCCCTGGGTAATGAAAACATCAAACCAGGGCATAGAAACTAACCACTAAGTTGAAACAAGGCAATGGACACAATATCCCAAATCAATTATCCATTATCTGACTTCAACCAAATATCCTTATCCACATGCCCAACAAATTAAGAACAAGAATTTTCATAAAATAAGGACTAACATATCTCATGGTGATAATGGATTACCATCTTCGATACCCTGGGTTGCTTGAATGTAATGAGCCTTAGTTGACATGTTCTCGGAGGCAAATAAGGGGGGCTATTGGGCTGCCATCTATGGACATGATGATCATCATCATGGTCGGGATAATGTTCTCCATTGCGGTCCTTGATAAATGATCTCCTCCATCTACCCATAGGCACGGGGGGGGTAACAAGTACCATTAGATTATATAGTAGCCATAACAAGAGAATTGTTTAATTGGTTGGTGATTTTATCTAACTAGCTCAATATTATGATTGAAAGAGTACATGAGGCTAAGGAAAATATTTTTGTTGTGCCTACCTTTTATATGGATTCATATTTATTGGAATTTTTATGTGATACTCATATATTTGTAGGTATTAACTTTAGTTGGCATATTTCAAAGGCCCTTGTACATGTCTATTGTCATATTTTATGGGATAATAAATGCAAGAGGTCCTATACAAACATGTGTGACTCTTGATTGGCATGATTGTATTACATCATTTTCTACAGATAATTCCCTAGATTACCTGATGATGCAAAAAGGTTTATAAGTCATATCAATAATTGGTATGTGAAAGAAGACCTAGCTTACACAAGGATTTAGGGTGCACTACAACACCTCATTTTTTCCCCGAGTATGTACTAGAGAGGATTTTTATGGGTGAAATATTATATCATGAAGTTCTACAAGGATTCAATGCTTCATTATTAAAATAATAAAAGAAACAAATCTAGATCCCTTATGGTTCCATGCTAGATCATAATTTCATAAAAGAACCCAAGAACACAAGGCAAGAAGAAACCAGTCATATTATGTACAGGTTCCTACTTGGGAAATTTACAAGGCATGACCCCAAAATCCCGGTGCCTAAGCACCATAATTTTATATATTTAACTTATCCATATAGCCATGAGTGATGGGAAGATTAATTATTCATTGAAAATTATCATGATTGGGATTAGTTCTTGAGAGAGATAAAAGAGAAGCAGAAGAATCCAGAAGAATGGAATAAATTAGATTGAAAGAAGAAGTAGAGTTGAAGGTTATTCAAGATGAGGATGTGAGGCTACAACAAGAGAAAGACGTCTAGAGGAAAATGGAAGAGGATTTGATAAGATAACAAGAAGAAGTTGTCACTCAAGAAGAATTGGAAACAAGGAGGAAGGTTGCTAAAGTAGAAAAAAGAAAGAAGGATTTGAAAGAAGCCAAGAAAAAATGATGAGAAATGTAGGAAGTAGAAAGGAAATTGGTAGAAGAGAAGGCTTAGCAAGAAGAAGAGACTATCAATAAGGAAGAAGAATAGAACATCAAATTTCTAGGGAACAAAAAAGACAAGATGAGGAAAACATAGAATTCAAAGAAAAGAAGAAAGAAGAACAAGAAGTGGAAAAATAGAGGTTATTGCAAGAGGGAGATACAAAGGAACTGATTAATGTTGGGAGTACAACAAAGAAGACACCAGAACAACAAAAATATCATCAGTGTACCAAGCTACCTAGTGAATTTATTGATTTGACTAAGGATGAGGAAGTTTTCCGTAAATCAGATGATAAGGATAATAAATATTCTTCTAAGTTAAGTACTCAAGTTGAATAAGTTGCTCCTAAAGCAATTGATCAAGTTCAAAATTCAGAGATGGAGAAAAAAGTTGGCAAGGGAAAATAAATAGAAATGGAGAAATTTTATACCTTGATAAGTATCGAAAATATTATATCGTGGGGTGACCAACCTGTATATTTTAACCTTGTACAATTATTTACTGCAAACATATTTTCAATAAGAGAACAAAAAGATATGATGACAAATACACACATTAAACAGAGATTTTTCCCCTAGAAGCCCAAACCAGGAAAACCAACATATTCTATATTCATTCACATCATACATTGTTTACAATACAATATACATATAGGATCTTGTAGCATCCAAAACCCTAATCCAATAACCTGGATTATTCAACAACCCTAATCCAATAACCTGGATTAGTTAACAACTGTAATTCCTTAATTGGAAATAGAAAGCCATCGGTGAAAATCATGTGCCGAAAAACCGCCCAAAAATGGACGCAAAAAATCGCCAAAAAATAACACATACCCAAAGAGTATAACCATGTAAATAATATAACAAAGAATATAACCTAGTTCTAACCATGCTAAGAATATAACACATACCCAACACAACCAATTCCATATCCCCTGGAGGAAGTTGTTGATTTAGATTCGATTGTCCATAATTGTCAAAGAAATGCCATTGTCAAAAGAACGCAGAAGAGGAGGAGGGTAGATTTAGATAGTGTTGTGTTATGCACTATAGAATAAACTATTATGGAACTTAAAAGAGAAAAACTCAATGAGTTGATCTCTACCAAAGTAGAAATTTCACATGTTATGATTGAAAAATCCAAAGCTAATGAGATTGAAGTAGAGAGCATGAGGAGAGAAATTGCATTCCTAAAAAACCAAGTATATTAGCATAAAGGATCCCATGATACTATTACTAAATTCATAGAGGATATTTTGGATGAGGATAAGAAGCATGACTAGGTTAAGAAGGATTGTACAACCAAGGTGTTAGATATTCAAGAAGAAACTCTATAGTTGTCAATATTGCATAAATAAATTTAGAAGTGGAATGCGAAGCAAGCTAAGATACAAGATCAGATTGGTTACATCAAATAAATTTAGAAATCCAATGGAGAAGAAGATCGTGGCATCAAGCTTATAACTGAGGATGGATTAGCTAGAATGCAAAGGTCAATTAAATATTAGGGACAATTGGCCGAGGTACCATAGAACCAAGTTTGTGATAAGTGGTCAACATGCCTGAAAGTGTGGAATTTTATAGATGACAACATGTCTAAAAGTTGTCTACCTAGTTTTGGTTAACCTAAGGAATTTTGGCTGACAGAAAAGGTATCAGATGACTTTAAATAGATATATGATAAAAGAGAGGATACCATCAAAGGTATAACTTCACTAGAGAATGGACATGTTCAAACATATCTTATTGGTGAAGTTTCGACAACAACTAGATTGAAGTCAATAGTTCTTAAATTAGGAAAATATATTAAGTGTTTCATGCATGAAAGTGAAAGTCTCAGTTTACCAATGCATCAACACATATTACCTCACTTTCGTTTATGTGAAGAATTATTTGAGCAGTGAAAAAGATATGATGCTAAACATGCACTGAATCACCCAGTCAACCAGAGTCATAGTGGTATGCAATATTTTTTGTCTTTTCTATTTTTTGCTTTATACTATTTTTAATAAGTAATTTTCTTATAAATAAAAGAATCAACCTCTGGGAAAGGATATTTTTTCTCTGAGGTGATTTTGTAAGGATTGTAGTTGCGAATTACTTGAAATCTTAATTCATAAAATTTGTTTGGAGTCGAGACATTTTGGTTTGATACATTTCTCTGAATTCATTCATTATCATGGATTATTCTACTATTGGTTTAATGTCATGGGTGCCTAGTAAGAATTGCAATACTGTTAAGTTATCTTATTTGGTTGAATGAGTTACTAGATATTTTTAGTGAAGGTTTTTTTTTATTATTCTATTCTTATTTTCTATTATATTGTATATGAAATACTATGGAAATATTTATTAGTGTTTCTACTATTTTAATTTTACTCCTTTCTACAATTAAATAGTTCACGTTTCCTTAATATTATCTAGCAGTAATAAGTTATCCTTAGAATTATTTCTTAAGGAATTAAAATCTATAGATAATCTTCATTGACTATTTCTAGAGGTTACCTTAGGTGATATATTTCTTCAAACTCATTAGACTAATTTATTTCATGCACTAATTCTTATAAAACTATAAAACCTAAAAAAACTAGAAAGGAAATTTGAAACAACCTTTAAAGCCTATCAAATAGTTTTCATACCATTAACCTGGATGATTATTCTATATCAAACATGGAAGAGTCTTATTGGGCCTCATCCTTGGGTTTAATCCCTAATGTTGAGAATTGGGAATTGGGAATCAATCCCCCTCAACAGATCTGAGATTTCAAATCTGCATTGAGAATTCACATTCAAAAGTGGTGGCTAATTCACCCACTACAATAGTGTGCACCTTGATTCGAAATCAATATTCTTAAACCTTGAAATCTTGGTTAATTTGAATAGTTAAAAGGGACCTGATGGTTCAATTAACTTTATTTTTAAATTAACCTTGTGTGCCCTATTTTTTCTTTACTAACATGAATTAATTTATATATGTATTCCAAGGGATGCAGAAAGAAGAGGAGATGTCCTTAGTGGAGGCTAGTTGTAGATCAACCTAAAGAGATAATTGAACTACTTGAAGACCCCGAGGAAATAATACAATAATCAAGGAAAAAAACATAATACAAGGAGAAGAAGAAACAAGAAACAAAAATCAACAAAATGTTGAAGCTAAAAGAAAGAGCAATGGTATTTAAGAAGACAAGGTTAGAAGAAAATGAGAAGAATAGGTTATATATTATAAATCCATCAATTACCAAGTTTCTTAGTTCATTGACTGTTCCTTTAGGGTACAAAATGAATTGAACATTGTGGAGAGGGAATTCTATAATAGAGCACAACATTTATAGGCACAATGTAAAGTAATAATAGAGGTCATGAATATGTTCAAGCATGGTAACTTGAGTACCAACAAGCTCAATTGTGGTTTGATTGAGTGAAATACTGACAATTTTCAATAGAATAAGTTCCTTCTAAAGTTTTTGTTTTCCCTTCAGAGGTTTTGTTTTCCCTTAAGAGGGCCTAGAAGAAATGGAGTTTGTTTTGAAATACTAGAAGAAAATATCTCATGACACCCTCCAAGAGATTAAACATGAATTCATTGAATCTACTATGATATGGTAGCTCATAGAGAATATAACAAATAATTGTTACTTCCCTTCTTTTTCACCTAGAAATAATTTATTTCCATAAGCATGGGTGTCCAAATATTTGGAAAGTTATGTTAGCACCAGTAGGAAAGTTATCAAAGATCTACATGAGGTTAATGAAGTAGCCACTCTAAATTTTATTGATGCTCCTACCGGGAACATGAAAATAATAAAAAATAAATTGCTTAACAAAGAA
>ML778440.1:66287-77575 GCA_009831015.1 Picea engelmannii | reverse complement strand
CAGTTGCATACAATTGACATCCTTTCCTTAAACATCTCTTCATATGTAAGGCTAAAATATCCCTTATAGAAATGGGTCTTGGATTTCCTTTCACAGTGCTTTGTTTTCCTTCTTCATCAAGGCATGTAAATGTCTTGTTATGACAGTCTAGGACAACATGGTGCTTTTCCAACCAATCCATTCCAATTAGGATATCAGAAGATTCTAATGGTATGGTATTCATATCAACATTTGTACTCCATTCATATTTACTAGACAAATTCTAATAGCCTCATTGATCCGTCTTTTGGTTGTCATGGATAGTTGAACAAAACTTAACTTTTCAAGATTACTTTTCTCCAAATGTGCTATATCCACTATTTTAGGATAAATGTAACAATGTCTTTCTCCCGAATCAATTAAAATAGCAACATTTTGATTAATGACCTTACCTTCCATTTCGATCATATTGGATTGGAACTCTGGTTGTCAAACTTCCAAGGCTGCATATATTCTTGGAATACTTCTACCCATGTCTTCTATTTTTGTAGCCTCTTGGATGTTGCGCATGGTCCTCATTTTTTCTTCTCTTTGAGGACAATCCTTGTACATGTGATCTTCTTTGCATCCCCAACATTTAATTGGTCATCTTCCCCTTTTCCCAAGGAGTCTTCTCTCTTAGATTCATCCTTAGCAGAATTATATTATTGATTTTTATTAGGACTATTTATGTTGAAAGGAGTTTTGAAACCCTTCCTTCTTTGATCAGACTCCTCTTTCTTCTTATCCTTCCAATATTTCTACAAGGATTCTTAGACCTTTCCTTGCTCATACAAGTACTTATCCTTCCTAATGGTTTCTATTAAAATTTTGGGCTCATCATATTGAATCTTTTCCTTATAAAAGGATGGAAATACACTCAAAAACCTTGATATATTTACCTTCTCATCCTTGATAAACCCCACGTACTTCATCAATCCCAATAACTTATTTTTATATTCTATCAGGGTCAAGCTTCCCAACCTGAGTTCAAATAACTCTTTCATCTTCTTGTCATAGAATTCCTCTAAAAGATACCCCTTCTGAAAATAAAAGATACCCCTTCTGAAAATATCTCTTGAACTGCCTCCAAGTGATCCTACTCTCATTAATGTGCTCAACTTGCTTCAACTGATCTAGTAACTTTACCATAGCATCTTTCCCATGCAAATTGTATGTGGAAATTCTAGTTTATGGGCTACATGAGTAGTTTTTCAATTGAAAATACTTCATGATTCCAAGCAACCATGTTTCAGCATAATCTTCCCCTTCTCTTTCACCATCAAAGGATGGTGGTTTGATTTTCCTTAGATCTCCTTGCAAATAGTCCAATTCACATATTCTTCTTTGGAGCCTAATAGGAGACACTTATGTATTGCTTATTGAATCTTCAGATGCATACAATTTCCTTGCTAAGTAAGGAGGTGAGTGTTTTCTATGAGTCCTACTAGAACTACTTGAATAACTAGCTCTTTTTGTAGTTATCTCTTCTTTCATGATGTCTGCCTTCTTCCTCATGTTCTCAGGCTAATCCCTTATTTACTTGCCTATGCAACTGATTTAGGATTTGAATTACCTAAGAATTTATTTGGCTTTGTTCTCTCATCAACATCTCAATGCCTGATTTGTAGATATGCACTTCTATTCTCATGTTTCTCACAATTTCTATTAATGTTTCTTGTTCCTCTCTGCTCTTGTGACCATTTGATTTTGTCTCTGCATTACCAACACTGATATTTTGACCTTTGGATTCGTTATCATGACTGAAGGCTCCCTTTCCTTCCTCCATGTGCCAAACATGTATTCTTATATTGAACTGATAAGTTTATATCCCCTAATTATGAAAAATGTGCAAGCAACCATTTTTGTTAGAATTATGCATATCAAAAGTTTTTTATCGATTAATGCTACATGTATTTTTTTTGCTCAATTCATGAAGAATTATATCCTAGTTCTCCACATTCTAATAATTCCAAGTTATTCTCCTCTAAATCTATGTTATTTTTCGTGTCTACTTTATGGACTCTCTCCTTGAATTTCAGCTTAATTTGGACCTCTACCAATGATATGGACCCAAATCTTTAAATATCACTATTTTGCAATTTCTAACAAATCCAAGCAAAGATGGGAAATGGATCTCTCTGGCACTTTTGTATATCTCCTATATGCAGAAAAAACACAAAAGTTTCATCCCAATATGATGTAATTTTTTCCATTTATGGCCAAAATAAGAAAATGGCTACAATTTTGCCTATGTGCAATTTGCACTGTCGATTTCAAATTGGAAGCAATCTAACCCATTGATATTCTTTGCCTTGACAATATATGGCTATCCCTATGCAGTATTTTCATAACTCTTCTTCATCAAAATATTTCCTATCAGAAAATTTAAATCATTGGGTACACGGATCCTCCTGAAAATCATAGTTTGAAGCACTGTCTGACTCCTCCCATCGGAAACCCTCTGTCGAAACACAAATTTCCATGATCCTCAACCGTTCCAAACTTCAAGCTCAAATAATCTATCAGGCTCACTCTATCATAATCTCCCATCGAAAACCTTCTCGAACGAGCCTTCCTACAACCTCCTTCTGAAGACTTGCACTCGACCACTACGTGGCACTGACGAATTCGCTCGCCCTTGCTGACATGTCCTCTGACATGGCATGATGATGTGGAAACTTGCATGTTACTCTCCTTCACCCTCAATCCTCCCAAGGAAACATTATCATATGATAGATCAGATGGTCATAAATCATGCCGATCAACGACCACTATCATCTCAGTCTCCAAAATTGTGCACTGGTTACCTCAGTCAGACTGACTTCATTAGAAACTATTCTGAATGAGATCTTCCGAAAACACCTTTCCAAAATAACATCTCCATGAGATTTGACAGTTGAGAATGACCCTGATTGATATGAGGACTCTTGTTCTTTTAGGCTTCTTCCATTGGGCTTCTCCTCTTCAAATGATCCAGGAGGATCTAGGAATGCTCATAGAGGTCCAGAAAGATCCAAAACATCTACAAAGGTCTTGAATGGTTCATAAATGATCAAAATTGAACAATCCCAAATTATCTCTAAAACAAAATCAATGCATAGAGATCTCATCATATTTCCAATGATGCAAACGACAAGTCAAATGGAGCTTGTATGAAAAAGTTATGAGTAGTCAAAATTTGGTCAAAATTCAAAGTCAAAGGGGAAAAGGTGACACATGTCACCATTGGAAGGGTGACACATGGCACAATCATACAATAGTATGACGATGACATGGTACGACTCCAAGATGCCACGTGAAGGACTGACCATACGTTGATTGGGCAGACATGTTGGCAGACCGTACAGATTATGTGGGATAATCAGAGGGTGACACATGGCAATAGTAAGCCAATGAGAAGATGCCACATGGAAGCCTCCCATTGGCTACTTACGGATACTGTTTATCAAAATTATTTGAAAACCTGGAGGATCGAATCTAGGTCTCCTGGACAACAACACAACGACTTCACCATTGTACTCATCGGTTAGTTCTTAACCGTATATGAGCACAATTCTATATAAAGTTGAATGGAGGTTTTATCAGCCTAAAAAAGGGCCGAGGGCTAGACCCTCAACCCTATTTTTATGGGTATTGAATTTAACCATAACCGTAACACATGTGGGGAGAACTCATATTATATGTCCATTGAACTATACAATAATATGGTTAGAAAAAAAAGGTCGCCAATGGGGTAAGGTCTGCGGGTTTGAAATCGTGACCTTTTCCCCCCATAACTCAATGATTTAACCAATAGACCATGCTTATGGTTTGTTAAAACAAACCACCCACTCTGTAATCAAATCCGACCATGGATTTCAGTGATTGGTTAAGGGGAACACCCTATTTAATGGCTCACAACCTGAGGATTGTACAGACATTCATTAATGCAGAGAGGCTTGTCTCAAAGTGAATGCCTGAGGGTACATAGTCTTTGAGGCTACACCATAAAGTGTGCCAAGAAGTCCCTTGATGGAATTTCAAGAATTTTATACTCATTTTTCACGATTTTTCCTAAGGAATCCAATGCTGCATTTTGTTTCTGCATTTGAGAAACATGCAAAAATGTCATTGTAAAACAAAAGAATTTGAGCATTAATAAAGAGGTATCTATTGGAAGTGGAACCGGAGATGTAGCCCAAATTGGGTGAACTCTGTTATCAAACTTTTGTATGTGATTTCATTATTGTTGTTCATTTTATGCTCAATTATTTGCAAGTTATTTATCATTAAAGTGTATATGGTTAGATAAGTATTTCACATGTAATTGCAATCAATCAAGCGATCATTATTACTTTGAATATCAAGAATATGTTTATATATATTTAAATTTTATCATCATATAAGTAATTTTTGGATCAAATTGGCATTAGAGCAAGGTTTGACAAGTGTTTGCAAGTGAATTATTACGAGAGATAAACTCAAACTTGGTAAAGGAAAACTTACAAGTTATTACTCTGAAATTGAAATAAAAATTTGTAAGCATAAGCTAGATTCTAAAGGGAAGGAAGGAGAAGATCCCCCCATGATTCCAAAATAAATGATGGATACACTTTGTGATCCAGGTGGATATTTGTGTCCACCCACCTATTCCAAATCCTAACTGGCTCATTGTTGAGTCTCCATTTTGCCATAAAATAATACCCTATCTTACCCTCTATCCAAGTCTTTTTGCCTCTGATATAAACCTATACTGGACTATTCCCTCCCAAAATACATGCCTAATAGCTATGTCATGTCTACAAGAGGTAATTGGTGATTTAAAGCATGTTTGTTTAAATTTCTTTAATTAATTTGATTAAAAGTGTTTTATTTTGTATAGTTCTAATAATTTGATTTATGAGCAGTCTATCCGACACTATCAGACACCATGTAATCCAGTACCGAATCCATTCTGGTACCCAAGGCAGTTTTGCTCTGATACCAAGATGTGCACTATTCCAATACTCCTTGATCTGTTCTGTTCCGGTACCAGACTTGCGACTGTGTGCAATCCGGTACTAAAACCTCTATTTCGAGCTGCACCAGTTGGATCTAGATAATGGTGGAGATTTCGAGAAGACGGTTGGATAGAAGCATCCGAGTTAGTTCTAAAGTTGCAAGAGACTCCATCGCTCATGCACTTTGTGTCATGAGGATGGAGTCGACTTCTTAATATTCGATGTAAATTTTAATTCTGGAATTTCCCGAACTATTTAATGTTTATCCATAGATATTGGTAGTATCGACTTACATTATATAAGGAATGTTGTGTAGAAAGGAATGTAAGAGAAATCTACGTTAAGAATCAGACAGTACTTGTTGTCATGAGGTATGAAGTAAAAGATTGTTGATCCAATTTACCAGTTGAATTAATACAGAAGATCTTTTATGCCAATTCTTGGATGTGAGTGAAAGTTTTAGCCTGTTAACTCCTTAAGAGGTTCCTTGTTGGTTCAACAAGGGCCCACTGCCCCAACTAAGGTAAACATCATTGTATATGTTATGTGTGTTTACATTTGTAATTCACAACACTGTGTGTGTGTGATTTGTCTTTAGCATGTGTGTGTGATTTGTCTTTATTTCATTCTGAGGATTAAACATTGAGTTCAGCATTTTTGATTGGTGTATAACAAAAAGAGTTATATCGAATATACATTTGATTGTTCAGTATTGCAGGTAGCTATCTCACGATTGGGAAGTGTGGACTGTTGTTTTAATTTCATGATTGTAGTATCTCAGAGGACCAGGAGACTTTATCTTTTGTCTACATGTGTTGTAATAAAGTCTTTTAGTCATACTGAATCTCCCCTGTGTTGGTTTGATTGAGTTACATGAGATTGAAGTCGGCTTTTGTTTACAGAGTGGTTGAAATTGATTGCATTAATTGTTACAGAAAACAAGCTTCATAAAAGTTCATCTTTTCAATACAAGTGCCTAACATGAACAAACTTGTTTCTCTGAGACAACATTCATTTGATTGACTATTTGTCTAAAGTTTTATTATCAGTTTTAGGTTCAGAGGATATTTTGAAGAATTTAGATATCTTATTTTTATGTTATTAATTATTTCCTATATGCAACAGACTTAAATAAGTTGTTCTCGGCATATATTGTGTAATGACTCTTTTGATTACGAATCCTGGATTGACATTTAAATGAGTGTGAGATATACAGTGAATATATTTATGCACCAACATTTTGGTGTCATTGTCGGGGAATTGTAAACGGTAACAGGTAACATATTTTTTTGGTTTGATGAAGTATTGGATTGGATTTGAGGATAATCTGAGGGTGGAGAGAAGACGGTAAGACGAGAGGTAAGAACCTGCACATCCACTTTGGTGGGGTTTCTCTAAAGTCAGGTTGTCCTCCTACCTTTAATTAGGAATTTTTGTTTTCATTGATTTCATTTTTTTATGAGTAGGTACAGAGATAATAAAGGCAGATCTATTGCTCCTAAAAACTCAGAAAAACTAGAAAAACAAACAACAAAGAAACCCCCCCCTTATACTAATTCATCGAAAACTCATGCAAAAAAAATTCTCAGAGGAGAGAGCTCAAAGGTAGCAATTGCAACAGCAACAAAAGGTACTAGATCTGAAGCCATTGTCTAGATCAAAAACATAAGGCAGTAAGAAAAGGAGGCAGCACTGGCGACCCCATCCAGAAGAGAAACCGGAAAAGAAGAAGAAGTGATAATAGAAGAGGCTGCATCTGTTGTTCGAAGACCACACAAAACCTTGGAACAACTAGAGAACCCGGTGGTGGAACCATCACTCAGTGGAGAAATTTCACCACCTCCCTATAGAGTACTCGGAAACATGGCAGAAGAAGAGGGAAATACAGTCAATGAAACAGAGACATTTGGATTCCCCATATTGGATATGGCTAAAGATGTTGCTATGAAGAACATTCCATTATCTTCACTTCCTCATTTTAGATGTATGTCAAATAGAAGAGACCCCTGACTTCTAGTTAAAAATCAAGAAAAAGTCTGGACCAGCTGAAGCGTCCATCTCAGTCCTACGCCCTAAGAACCAACAGCCACAGAATAAGAAACAAAAGAAGGAGACAGATCAACAAAGGATTTTACTAGAGACAACTATAAAACCCCCTTCAAAATCCCCTAAAGAATTGAAAAGTATTTCTGAAGTTACTCTTCCTTCCCAGAGTTCAGTTGGTGGCTTGAAGGGGGCTGCGAATGTGACAAGTAAAAATAGAAAGAAACCAGAAGGAAAAGAGGTACAATTTTTAGAACCCACACCTCAATATTTTCGGTTAGGAATACGAGTTTTCCAGCAGAAGCAAACCCCAGAAGTTACAGTTCAAGCCCGTAAGGTAAAGGTCCAGTCAACACAAGAAGTACTGGTGTTGAAGCCTGTCCCTATTAGTAAATCAAAGAAAAGGAAGTTGTTTGAAGAAACTCCTACCCCTGTCAGAAATTATAAGAAAGCCTCACCACCCATACGTAGGACCACCAGAAGTATGGCTAAATAGGAAACAATTCCAAATATACCTTCTCCTCAAAGAGAACTTATGGATATTCTAATTTCTCCAAACAAAGAGAGTGGGTGGGAAGCTTCCACAAGCGAAACAGAAGGACTGATAACAAAAAGTGATATGGAAGGGCTGGTAACAGAGACTTTGATGGATTTGAGGAAGGGGGAAGAAGCTCGAACGGTGGTCGCTCAGGAAGTATTTACATCGAGTCTAGGCAAATCTTTGAGCAGAAGAAAGATGATGATAAAGGTTTTGAGGAGTCTGAGGAAAGAAAAAGTGGCTTGAGAGATGGTGGCCAAGGAAGTACTCACAACAAGTCCAGAACAGCCCCTGAATGGACCAACATTATTAATAGAAATTGAGAAATTGAAACAAGAAATTGAAGAATACAAAATATTGGACAGACATATCAAGGCAGAGAATGCTGAATTGAAGGAACAACATGCAAAGGTCTCTGCCAAACTTAACAAAGTATTGCGATTGATCCATTACACTAGGGTGATCAAGAAGGAATTGAAGAATGAAGCTTTCGGTGTTAACATTTTGCAATCTGAGGAATGACAGAGGAGGGTCCAATTGTGCAGAAAGTTTTTGGGTATTAGTTTTTGATAACATTGCATGAGGACATGCAACATCTTCAGCATGGGGGAAATGTTGAGTCTCCATTTTGCCATAAAATAATACCCTATCTTACCCTCTATCCAAGTCTTTTTGCCTCTGATATAAACCTATACTAGACTACTCCCTCCCAAAATACATGCCTAATAGCTATGTCATGTCTACAAGAGGTAATTGGTGATTTAAAGCATGTTTGTTTAACTTTCTTTAATTAATTCGATTAAAAGTGTTTTATTTTGTATAGTTCTAATAATTTGATTTATGAGCAGTCTATCTGGCACTATCAGACACCATGTAATCTGGTAACCGAATCCATTCCGGTACCTAAGGAGGTTTTGATCCRGTACCAAGATGTGCACTATTCCGGTACTCCTTGCTCTATTCTTTTCTGGTACCAGAGTTGCGACTGTGTGCAATCTGGTACTAAAACCTTTGTTTTGGGATGCGCCAGCTGGATYTGGATAATGGTGGATATTTCGAGAATACGATTGGATAGAAGCATCCAAGTTAGTTCTAAAGTTGCAAGAGACTCCATCGCTCATGCACTTCGTGTCATGAGGATGGAGTCGACTCCTTAATATTCGATGTAAATTTTAATTCTGGAATTTCCTGAACTATTTAATGTTTATCCATAGATATTGGTAGTATTGTCTTACCTTATATAAGGAATGTTGTGTAGAAAGGAATGTAAGAGAAATATAAGTTAAGAATCAGACAATACTTGTTGTCATGAGGTATGAAGTAAAAGATTGTTGATCCAATTTACCAGTTGAATTAATACAGAAGATATTTTATGCCAATTCTTGGATGTGAGTGAAATTTTTAGTCCGTTAACTCCTTAAGAGTTTCCTTGTTGGTTCGGCAAGGGCCCACCACCCCAACTAAGGTAAACCTCATTGTATATGTTTTGTGTGTTTACATTTGTAGTTCACAACAACGTGTGTGTGTGATTTGTCTTTATTTCATTCTGAGGATTAAACATTGAGTTCATCATTTTTGATTGGTGTATAACAACAAGAGTTATATTGAATATACATTTGATTGTTCAGTATTGCAAGTAGCTATCTCATGATTGGGAAGTGTGGACTGATATTTTAATTTCATGATTGTAGTATTGCAAAGGACCAGAAGACTTTATCTTTTGTCTACATGTGTTGTGATAAAGTCTTTCAATCATACTGAATCTCTCCTGTGTTGGTTTGATTGAGTTACATTAGATTGAAGTCGGTTTTTGTTTACAAAGTGGTTGAAATTGATTGCTTTAATTGTTACAGAAAACAAGCTTCTTAAAATTTCATCTTTTCAATACAAGTGCCTAACATGAACATACTTGTTTCTCTGAGACAACATTTCTTTGATTGACTGTTTGTCTAAAGTTTTATTATCAGTTTTAGGTTCAAAGGATATTTTGAAGAATTTAGAGATCTTATTTTTATGTTATTAATTATTTCCTATATGCAACAGACTTAAATAAGTTACTTGTTCTTGGCACATATGGTGTAATGACTCTTTTGATTACGAATCCTAGATTGACATTTAAATGAGTGTGAGATATACAGTGAATATATTTACGCACCAACACTCATCTTGACAGTTTTCAATTCAACACATTTCTCTGTAACAGGGAAATTTCTTTATAATTGTGGGTTTTGCACTTCCAGGGATGTCTTGAATCCCTACACAACATCTAGGTGGATATTGGTGGCCTCCCACCTCTTCCAATTGGCTTATTTTGGAAATTTTCATGTCAGTACATCTTGATGTACTTCCAGGGCCGTTTTGGGGCCCTAAACAGTGTTTTATTTGCTTTTCACAATCAAACTATAGACAAAGTTAGATTTTGATGGCATAATGCATAGTTCTCGAAAATACCTTTCCAATGGGCTATCACATGCCTAAAACATAGATCACATGAAAAAGTTACGACCTTAGGAAGTTAATGTACTAACTTACCCCAACGAGGCCCACATGACTTTTGGCACTTCATCTCCTAGGGTTAGGTTTTTGGATGTCTAGGGTTTTTGCATTCATGTTTATCATAAAAATGCCTTCAGAGCCTCATTGTACTCATCTTCTTGTGAATGAGCTTATCCATCACATCTCTTCTCAGAGCTAAAGATGCCACCATTCTAGTGAGTCTTGCACTCTGTATTTTACAGTCTCTGTACATTTCTTTCATTAATAGAAATCATGTATTGTTGTATTTCTCTGTTTTTGGAAATTTTTATGTGTATTTCATTATAATATCTCTTCTTTTATTTTGTTATGAAAATAATCTGGATCACTTCGCTCAATGACAGATATAATAAATGATTTTCAATGAAGAATTCAAAAGCCTGTAGGTGGGGAATCTCCAGTAAAAGGAGAAGGAGAAGGAGAAGGTGGTAGACCTTTAGAACCCCCCTCACCATCCTCATCATCATCTTCTTATGAATAAATTGAACATTCTTCTTGGATAAATAAGTGCTCTAATAATTATGATCATAATCTAACTTTCTAAAGTTTGATGTCAAGTTCAAATTGTCGACCTATGATGGAGAATTAAATGCAGAGAAATTAGATAGTTGGATCAAGCAAATAGAGGTATATTGTAGGGTTCACAAAATCATAGATGAAGCTACAAGGATACAATGAGCTTTTCTTCGACTAAGTGGCACAACCTTAATATGGTGGGAGATTAATATGCAAATTGTTCTTGTTCAAAAGGGTAAAGTAATATCTTCCTAGGATAAGTTTACTAAGGCTATAAGAAAACAATTCTATCCATTGGCTTATACACAAGCGACAATGATAGAATGGCATCATCTAAGACAAGGTAAGGGAAAAAAAATTAGGCATATACACAAGAATTAAAAAAAAAGGCATTATCATTAGGGATTATGTTGTATACCTATGAAACTCTTCTGTAGTATATTGGTGCCATGAACTCTTATATTTATCATACTATTCTAATGTTTAACCCTACTAATATTGATAAGTTATCTATACAAGCTATGCATCTAGAGGCTAGTAAGGGTAAGCATGCGAGTGAAGATAAGAATCCATACAAGTTTGAAAAGAAACTGAAAGGTAAATGTAAGAGTAAGAAAATAGCCACAACAAAGTAAGCTGCGGAAATACCTACATGT
>ML778440.1:39197-66237 GCA_009831015.1 Picea engelmannii | reverse complement strand
AGTAAGGGTAAGCATGCGAGTGAAGATAAGAATCCATACAAGTTTGAAAAGAAACTGAAAGGTAAATGTAAGAGTAAGAAAATAGCCACAACAAAGTAAGCTGCGGAAATACCTACATGTTCCCACTATAAGAAAAAGGGACACGAGGAATCATAGTGTTGGAAGCTACATCCAGAATTATGAACAAATAAATTCAAGAACAAAGGGAAGCATAATACTATTGCATCAACTCATCAGGATATAAGGTCAAATTCTGTAGATGAATCTAAGATCATGGAAATAGGAAGCAAAGGGGTATCAACTATTCATTCTAATTCTTTAGTTCAATCCACTAAATTGGAAAGTGATACTGGTCAAAAGAAAATATGTGAGATTTTTCATGTCAAAGTTATAGTCAAGCATACAAAGGTAGATACTTTATTTGACAGTGGATCCCAAGTTAACCTTATATCTGAAGCAATTGTTAAGAATTCGGGTTTAAAGAAGACACCTAATAATAATACATATCCATTAGGATGGGTGTGTGAAGATGCTAAGTTGCAGGTAACGAAATAGTGTAAGATCATATTTGCAATTACAGCTAAGTTCTTTGACAAGGTTGAGTTAGATGTTGTGCCTCTTGACATTTGTGGCATTGTCTTGGGTAGTCCATATCTATTTGACAGGAAGGCTATATTCTATCACAAAGAAAATAAATATCATATTTTCAAGGATGGGGTTGAATATATTGTCAGATCTCATCGTATCAATACTAATGTTTCTTTAGTGAGTACATGACAAATTAATAGACTTGTGTGTGCAAGTAAATATTGTGTTCTTGTGATAGTGAAATAGAAAGAAGAAGAGATAACAGATTCTTTATCAGGTTGTGATCCAGATCATAAACAGGACTTGGTCAAAATCATATCTAACTATGATGAGTTATTCCAGGAACCTACAAGGTTGGGCCATCCTAAAAGAGAGGTTGAACATGAATTATATTTGCAACAGGATTATTTTCTTCTGAATATTGGAGTGTATAGATCATCAGTAATCGATAATGCATAAATAAAGAATAAAGTTCAGTGGGTGCTCCATAAAGGAATCATCATAACAAGCTCCTCTATGTGTGGTTCTCCTATTGTGTTTGTTCCAAATAAATATGTCACGTAGAGGATGTGTATTGACTTTCAAGCCCTGAACATGATTACGGTAAAGAACCATTATCCTCCTCCCATAATTGATGATTTATTGGATTAATTAAAGAATGATGTTTATTTCACTAAGTTGGATTTGAGAAGTGGTTACCATCAGATCATAAATGTAGAAGGTGACATATGGAAAAATGATTTCAAGACCAAGAAAGGATTGTTCGAATGGTTAGTTATGCCATTTAGGTTATGCAATGCACCAAAAACGTTTATGAGGGTAATGAATGATGTGTTCAGACCCTACACAGATGATAGTTTTATCATCTATTTGGATGATATATTGATCTTTAGTCGAAGATGGGAAGATCATATAACACATGTCAAGAAAGATTTTTAACTCCTGAAGAAGGAGAAGTTGTATATCAAGTTATCTAAATGTGAATTTGGCAAAACTTCTCTGGTATATTTGGGTTACATTGTAGGGAATGGTCATCTAAAGATAGATCCTGTGAAAGTAGAAGTCATTGTGAAATGGCACTGGCCAACTACTGCCATAAAAGATGAGAGCTTATTAGGAGAAATATAGTACTAGAGTAAATTCATTTCTAATTTCTCATACATATCAGCTCCTCTACATGCATTAACAAGTGTTAAACAAGTTGTTCAATGGGGAGGAAATCAACATAAATCCTTCAAGACATTGAAGGAAAATATGTGCACCGCACCGGTTTTGGCACTGCGAGATATACAACAACCATTTGAGATTCAAACTGATGTAAGTAAATATGCAATGGGAGCAGTATTGATGCAATGAGGTAAACCTATATGTTTTCACTTTGAGACTATTACTCAAGCTGTGATTAACTATCCCACATATGATAAGGAATTGTATGTGTTGATACAAAGTGTAAAAAAATGGAAGCATTACTTAATGGGATAGGAGACCATCATTCATATAGATCATCAACAACTACAATATCTTCAGTCATAGACCAAGCTACAATAGCACGACACTTCATATGGATGGGTTTCTTACAAAAGTTTCATTTGGTAATCAAGTACAAGAAAGGTATTCATAACAAGGTTGCAGATATGTTGTCAAGGCCAGTAATCAATGCATCTTTTATACTAAGGTATAATCCTTTAACACATGAAAGTTATGTAGAACAATATGAAAAGGATGATGATTTTAAAGAGGTATATGATGCATTGACTCATGACAATCAACGGTTAGATTATTATGTGCATGAAAATTTGTTATATCATCATGGAAATCTTTGTATACCCAGAGATGAAAGATTAAATGAAATAAGATAAGCTCACACATCTCTCATTTTTGGTCATTTCGGGTTGGTAAGACAGTAGCACAATTGTAGAGATATTTTTATTGGCCTCAAATGAATGAAAAAATTTCCAAGTATGTCAAAGGGTGTGTTATGTGTGCCACAAGTAAGCCTAGCAACAAAAAGTTGGGGTTATATACACCACTTCTAGTACCTTCTCAATGATGGAAAAGTATCTCCGTGAATTTTGTAGGGGTTTTTCCGACATCTAGGAGAGGTCATGATTATCTGTATGTTGTTGTGGATAGATTCAACAAGATCTTTATTTCGATGCCATGCAAGAAATAGGTCACAGATGAACAGACCGCACAAATTTTCTTTGCTAATGTATGGGATCATTTTGGACTTCCTACATCTATTATATCAGATTGAGACTCTCACTTTTTGGGAAAGTTTTGGTCTCATTTATGGTAGCTCATGGACACTAAGTTGAAGAAGAGAACATATTTTCATCTACAGACAATTGGACAGACATAGGTGGTAAACAGAATAATGATACATCTACTTCGAGGATACTACAAAAAGCACACTAAGTTACATGATGAACAATTATCTTATGTACAACATGCCTATAATCATGCCATGCATTCTTCTACTCAGAAAAATCATTTTGAAGTATGTTTGGGGTACTTTCTTAAATCACCTATGGAATTTGTTTTTGGAGAAGTAGGTAAAGAATATGAACAAGATGATACAGATAAATATCATAGGTTCATTCAAAAGATTCAACAGGTACATCAAGTAGTACAGGAACAATTGGAGAAAATCCAAGCCAAATATAAGGCAAGGCATGGCAAACATCCAGTTGATCATCAATTTGAAGTTGTTGATCAAGTACAGTTACATATCAGCAAGGATAAAATGAAGGGTGAAGGTAAAAGGATAAGGCCAATACAATATGGTCCATTCAAGATCTTGGAGAAGATTGATACTAATTCCTTTTGTTTATATCTACCATCCTAGATGAAAATTTATTCAATGGTAAATGTTGAGAATTTGAAGCTTTATGAGTCTCCTTTGATTATGGATGAAGATGAAAGTATTCAGGTTATAGAAGTTGATGATTTTGCTTCATAATATTTGGATGCGCTATAGGAAGATGCTATTCTCGACAGAAGACTAAGGAATTCACAATGAGGTGATGTGGAATACCTTCAAGTTGGTCTTAAAGGAGTAAAACTGAGTAAAGAAAAATGGATGGAGATCGGAAGGGTGAGGGAACTCTACCCTCGCCTAGTTTTTGAGTAATCAAAGCTTTTGGTGGTCCAAAAGGATTCCAATGGGGAGGAATGATCCATGAGGATCCATGAATTGTCATAGAGGTCCAGAAAGATCTGGAACATCCGTAGAGGTCTAGAATGGTTAATAAATGTTCAAAATTAAACCTTCCCAAATTCTCTCTAAAATAACATCAATTCATAGATCTCATCGTCATATTTACAACGATGCAAACGACAAGTCAAACATAGCTCGTATGAAAAATTTATGAGTGGTAAAATTTTGGTCAAAAGTCAAAGTCAAAGTGGAAAAGGTGACACGTGTCACCACTTGAAGGGTGACACATGGAACAACCATACAATCGTATGACGATGAAATGGAACAACCCCAATATGCCATGTGGATTGACCGTACACTGACTGGGAAGATGTGTTGGTAGACCATACCGATTATGTGGGATAATCACAAGGCGACACATGGAAATAGTAATCCAATGAGAAGCTGCCATGTCATAGCCTCCCATTGGCTACTTATGAATAGTGTTTATAAAAATTAGTTGTGATCCTAAAGGATCAAACTCGAGTCTCCCAACCAACAATAGAATGACTTCACCATTATACCCGTTGGTTAGTTCTTAACCGCATATGGGCATGATTCTATTTAAAGCTGAATGGAGGTTTTGTCAAATGGAAAAAGGGTCGAGGGATAATACCTCGACCCTATTTTTATGGATATTGAATGTATCCATAATCGTAATGCTCATGGGGCTAACTCATATTATATGTATGTTGAACTATACAATAGTATGGTTATAAAAAAAAGTTCGTCGATGGGGGAAGGTCCACGGGTTTGAACCCGTGACCTTTTCCCCCCATAACTCAACAACTTAACAAAAATACCATGCTTATGGTTTGTTAAAAAAAATCACCCACTCTATAATTAAATCCGACCATAGATTTTGGGGATTGGTTAAGGGGCACACCTTATTGAATGGCGTGTGGCTCGAGGATTGTACACACATTCATTAATGTAGAGAGTCTTGTATCGAAGTGCATGCCCGAGGGTACATAGGCTTTGAGGCTACACCATAACGCATGTCGAGAGGTCGCTTGATGGAATTTCAAGAAATTTATACTTATTTTTCACGATTTTTCACAAGGAATACAACAATGCATTTTCTTTCTACATTTGAGCAACATGCAAAAAGGTCATTGTAAAACACAAGCATTTGAGCAACATGGAAAAAGGTCATTGTAAAAAACAAGAATTTGAGAATTAATAAATAGGTCTCTATTGGAAGTGGACCCGGAGACGTATCCCAAATTGGGTGAACTCCGTTATCAAACTTGTGCATGTGATTTCATTATTGTTGTTCATTTTATGCTCAATTATTTCCAAGTTATTTATCATTAAAGTATATATGGTTAGATAAGTATTTCACATGTAATTGCAATCAGTCAAGTGATGATTATTATTTCAAAGATCAAGTAGATGTTTATATGTATTTAAAGTTTATCAACATCTAAGGATTTTTTGGATCATTAGACCTCAACTCCTGCCCTATTTCAACACTTTTCTTGAACTTGATTTCCAATGAACGGCTAGGATTGGCCCTCGATACGATGAATGATCCTTATTCATTTAGCTTGGGCCATCGGTCTCCTTGCATCAGTCTCAGCCTCATGCCAAACTCCAAGTCTTTATGAAACCTTCTTCCTAAAGGCCTTTTGAGAATGCCTTGCTATGATCTTCTACGATTTAATCTTGACCATGGATCCTCACGATCGAATTAATATAGGCCATCGATCCAAGAAACTTCATAGCCACCACAGATACATAGGAATTTGAAATACAAGGCCAAATTTGACTCTCCAACTTGTAGTTTGACACCATGAATTACTTGTTCGACTGCTCTAAAGCACTAAAACACGAAATCTGCTCAAAAATTTGGGGATTTCACTTATGTTCCCTATTTTTTCAAAATTCGTCATGGGACAAAATATGCAACCAAAAATATTCTCAAATCATGCTGGCACCTAGCCCATACAAGTTTAGTTTTGAACCTCGAGCTCTGATAATAATATGTAGCATACCCAACAACTAGCAGGCTAGCCACGCTACTTCAAAACACACTTCTTGAACCAATTTCAAATTTCGATAACATTAAATTAATAAAGAATCATGAAGGACTTGTATGCAATAATCAAGATTCATTCTACAACATAAAATAAATGAAAAATATGACATGCAAAAAAATAACCAACAAGTTTGAATATTATAAATACAAATCTCATGGATAATAATTAATAGACAATGAAAATAAACATACAAGCATAAAAACACATGACATATAGAAATTATCTTTAATAAAAACAATCAACAACTGGTTGGAGACCAAGGATGTTCCACCCAACCATATATGTTGTTGTCCCAAATCTGAACAACAGGCTGTCACCCTCGAGCCAAGGCTATGGATCCATAAGGATAGGTTCCTAGACGACACTCAACTTCCCAAACTAGTCAGTACTCAATCTCTCACAAGTTTCTCAACACATAGCAATGCAAAGTACACCATCTATGTTCTCTCCAGCCTGCACCACCCAAAGACAGTGAACCCCCTTCATTGCCACGTAGTTCCTTAGGTTGTCCACTTCTTTCCAGGGCTCTAGTGCATATGGTCAAGAATCTCCATGCTGGGACTCTCATGATTCATAGCTGTGAATAAAATTTAGTACATGCCAATGCATCTCAAGCATGCATGCATCAATTCATTTCTAGAATACATCAACAATTACTACATCCAACAAACAATGTCTCCTTTCCCAACAATTCATTTTTTTTCTTTCCCATGCCAAGATCAAGTATGAATGAGTGAAAGAGTGAATGGAGAGAGTGAACAAAATGAATAGTGTGAACCCCTTGTTATAGCAAGATTTGCCTCACCATTACTATATTTCATAGAGGGGCTTTTTCCATTTCCATATGCAGACTTATCATCACTTTTTGATGAATCCAGAGCTAAAAATATACAGTTTTCCACATATACGCTCCCTATCAGTTATACAATAAGAGTATATGCTTGTTGCTCCACTACAACTCGCATATATTAGGATTTCTTCTAGAAAATACAAAATGAGGTCGGGTTTCCATGTCACGACAGGAGATCTCTGATCCTTGGCCTTCCATATACTAGAAACGTTCTAACTCGACCCTTCAGTTGCATTATGAAAGCTATAAGAGCACAATTTCAAGCTATGGAAAAGAGGAGAAAGAATTCAACTTTGAGAGAAAAGTTACTCTGGAGAAATTACTTCATATTGAGTCTGCATCCCTTTGTCCCTCAAGTCTGAACACAATGTTCAGCCCCCAAGCTCTTCCCTTATTTTTGAGAGGACCTCATTGCCTATTTCCAATGAGCTTGCCTTTGGTGGAGGATTGAAGTGGCGGAGACCCAATTGGAAGGAACTTGGTTTCTTGGTTTCGAACCATGCCGACACAGAAGTCTGTAATGTTGTCACTTCTGGTGATCAATTATTAATATAAATACTCCTTTCTTCTCCTATTGGTATCTTGCAAATATATGATTATTATCCATGGGCGTCTTTGTAATGTTTATTAATGGATTATGCTATCTAATGTGTTAACCCTTTTCTATCATCAATATATACTTTCTTTGCTTGTCTATTTAGAACTTCTTGCAGGTATAAAGCTTTGGGTCAAATTTCTCAACGGTGGAACATCATCAAACGTTGGATAGAGGTAGGCCTCTTTCTTGTATTGCACGTTAGTCTATATAGCATATGTTGGAATTCAGTTGATTTCTGCAGTCATACCTATCTGTGACTCTGTTGTGGTTTACCCTTGGCCATAGAGAGTTTTTCCCTTGTAATAGAAATGACGACTCCACTGGGGAGAGATATTCCTTCTAAGGGTTGAAGTACTTTTTCTTCTTACATTTCTCTTTTTCCTTTGTGTTTCTTGTCGTATCACTGCTTGATAGATTTTGTTCATTCTGGGTCTGAGTTTTCAGTCTCCAGCCCTTTCCTGGCCTTATTTTAAAGCATATACACCCTTTTTTCCTTGACAGTCATGTATACACGCTTTCTGTCTCACTGCAAGAAGCATATATACGCTTTGTTCTCCTGAACAGTCACGTATACCACTTCCCCTTGCTTGTTTGCTTGTTTAGTGACTACTGGGTGAGATTTGAAGTTTTTTGAGCCTTCTTAGGTCTCTGTAGTGCCTATTGAGATTATCTGGGACGATAAGAAACCTGTTTGGAGTTCAATTTTTGGGCAGAGTCTTTCTCCTTGTTTTCCGTTTTTTATTTTTCCTAGGTCTCTGGGTTGCTTGGTATTATGCTCGAGTTATTTCTTTCATACACAACAGAATTTATATATCAGGTTGCTCTTTAGTCCATGCATTTTCTTTTCAGTATATTGAAAATACAAAAAACAAATAGGCATTTTACATTGGTTGGCATTTTTTTATCTTTGAATCTTTATCATTAGCTTAGCACATGTAGCAAAAGATTGCATTTTACTTCTGAATTGCAGAGTTGAAATTGAAGACTGCACTGTTTTTATTAGCATATCATTCATTGAAAAGTTAAAGATAGACTTTGCATTATATCCATATTTATTTTCTTGCAAAGTCATAACACCATGAGTTTCACTTCCATACCTTTTTGAGTAACCACGACCAATAAAATTTACACTTTAAACTAAAATTGATTAGTCATGATTTTATTTTTTAGTGTGCACAAACTAGCCTAGGATTTAGTGCCTTGGAATAGGATTTTGTGAGTAAACTTATTCAAGGAAATTAAATCAACATATGTGTTTGAGACTGGGAGTTGAGAATTCCATTGTATAATTGGTAATATTAGGAGGCTCTACTCACATCGGAGTTAAGCACGAGGTCACACAAAGTTAGTTGAAGGGATAACCCCTGGATAATCACCTAGCGTAAGAGATATTTCTATGGATTTATTCATATTTGGGGATCTTGCTAGTTCCCATACCTCTGAGAGAGGTTGTACTTTCAAGGTTTCAGGCTTTTCTACCCTACCCATACGATAATTCAAACGTATGACTGTTCACCTATGCATCAATTATACAGTGGTTGATTAGTTGCTTGACTTAGGTATCTCATAGGTTACCTGCAGGGGTTATTCTGCTTGTATTCTGAGTTAGATAGGGGTCGGACATCACACAACCTTTATGGAGGATTACCTCTCCGAGGGGATCCAACCGACTGGTTGTTAAGCCTACGAGGGAACTTATAACTGATTATGTTACCTCCAAACTTTAGCAGGGAGTCTCAAGTCCCTCTTCGACGAGGCATACCTTCTTTAGCGAAGGAGGCCACTCAGCCACTTTAGCCCGTTTGCATGCATATTGGTCGTTTGACTTTTTGGTATGCTCTTTGAATACTAGTTTCCCTTAGGATATATTTTTATTGGTTGGAATCATAAGTCATCATGGAGTCAGACCGACTTCCTCACAGGTCCCGTCAGTTGTTACAGTTACCACCGGTTTTCAAGTTCTTGCCTTCTAAAAGGTGTAGAGTTATCAAGAGTGGTACACACACATCCACTTTTCAGACTTGTGGTCCCACAAGGATGAGTATTGAGTCTAGTCTTCAGAACACTATGAGTTCTTCGACTCCCAATCCCACTATATTTAATGTCACTCCTTCAATACCTACAGCCACTACAATTGCGGTGCCAGAGGCTTATACTGGTACTACGGCTCGGCCTATAGTTAATTCTCCATCTCTTTCCTCAAACCCTTTTGGGGGTTTTGGCCACTCACCAAGTTACAATGTTCAGACCATCCCCATGGCTTCTAGTCCATTTTCTTATGGTATGCCTAACTTCACTTCACATTTTTCAACTGCCATCCCAGTTACTGGCCATAACGCTAGCCTTGGACTTGGGGGCACTACACCTCCTTACACTCCATTCCTGTTTGGTGGTTCTCATATTCCCCAAGAGAATCTTAATGTAGGAAGTGTCCCTATTCTTAACCTCATTTCTAATCCTTCTACGACTGGATGGAACAACCCAGCTGGTGGACAAGTTCCTCCCTATATCCTTATCCCCTTGGTGCTGATTTCGACCAATACTTTTGGCATGATTAATCCACTTAAATCCTCCAGATCCCCATGTGGAGGAGGTCATTCTTACACTTTGGGCACCCCCCAACCTAGATCTAATCCAGTTGGGGGAAATTTTAACAACCCTTAGCTTGGATCTAATCCAACTGGGGGCAATTTTCATAACCCTTATCAGAACATTCCTGCTAGAATGATGCCCAATCCATATTTTATGAATCAACCCAAAGGAGGGTCTTATAATTTTGGACAAGGTTTTGGTCCTTACCAGAATCCTGGATGGAATGCAGTTCCTAATGCACAATCTTTCGCGGGAGGATGGGGTCAGGTGTCACAACCACGTATTCCCTTTCTGGCCACGCTTAATCTGCTAGATTTGTCTAAACTAATGAATGACCCAATGAGTCATGATCCCACATGCCCCCCTATCCCTACCAAACTTCTGTCAAACATTCCAAAGTTTGAAGGGAAAAATGGCGAGGACCCTAGTGATCACATCACTACTTTTCACCTTTGGTGCTCATCAAATTCTCTGAATCATGATTCTATTATATTACGATTGTTTCAACGCACTCTTATTGGAGTTGCGTCACAATGGTACATTGATATACCTAGGGGGACATATGGGTCATTTCATAAGTTGGTGCTAGCCTTTCTCAACCACTTTCAACTGCCCATTCGTTATGATGTTGGCCTTGAACTTTTGTCAACTTTACGCCAAGGTACTGACACTCACATCTTGGACCATAGCCAAGAATGGCGTAGGTGAAGGTGGTTCGTTAAGACTCCTATACCCCTATCCTTTCTTTTAGAATGGTTCCTAAAGTCTTTGCATGCTCCTATTTCAAAGAATGTTGTTACTTATGGGGTCTTCAGCGAGGAAGAAGCTATATTTAGAGCCAAACAACTTGATCTGATATATGCTCAGTATGGGATGCTATACCACCTTCTTTCCGATGCACCACGGCCAAATCATGATCCTAGACAGAATCCCAGACCTCATGTTGATGGCATTGTAGGGTCCTCCATTGTAAAATCCATAGACTCGACAATGGAGTCTGTCGAAGGACCATCTTCGTCTGGATCCTCCAAAACCATCTATTTGGTGGATGTACATTCCATGCCATCGTTGAAAAACCAAAATGGTGACCAAAAACCAGATGGGAATAAAAGAAAAGGTTGAAGTAATCGTAAGGGTGGGAAGAATAATAATAAACCCAAGGACAAAGATAATAATGGGAAACAGAATGATAATGTTGGAGAGGGCAAGAAAGAGAAGTGTAGGGTGAAATTTCCTTGTAAACTTTGTACTGATGACCACCTTACACACTTATGCCCCAAACTTGTATAGGTTGCAAGGGTTTTAAATATATCACCTATTGTGCTGACGAATCCATTCCCACACAACCAGCACTTAGCCTTGAGTTCTTCGAACGCCGGAAATGTGCCTGGTGGAAGTCAAAAGCCACCACTGCAAGATGGCGACCGTGTTTGTATCAATATGGTCGACGCAAAAATTGATATATCCACCTGCTCTCGAGATTACGACTCTTCAAAAGCTAGTACCAACCTAGAAGCTCCTCCTCCACCCCCAGAGACAAACTTACAGATCGAGAAACCAAAGCCACCACCTCGTATTCCAAAAGGAGTACTCAAACACTCTACCCACAACCCGAATGCTAGAGCCACCTAGAACTACTCTATTGTTGAGGATCTGGGCCAAACCCCTTGCACGATGTCGGCTTTGGAGGTACTCTAGATGTGTCCATCATAGAGGAATGCCTTACTCTTTGTCTTATGAGCTCTAGAACCTAGTGGCTCAAAAGTTATCAAGTTTGATGTCACAGATGTGAATCCTCGCTTACCCTACCATGTGGCTTTCCAAATCCACGTGGAGTATTCTAAATATACTATCAAACGAGCGGTCTTTGATGAAGGTGTTGCCACTTGCATGATGTCCCTGGTCTATTGGAAAGCGATCGATTCTCCGACCCTTTCCAATTCGTCGAACATGTTGACTACATTCGATGGTCATTCCTTCCACCCTCATGGTATTCTCCCGGCCTTTCCAGTCCAGTTAGGTGGGAAGAAAATAGAGGTGGAAGTAGAGGTAGTTGATGCACCTCTCGATTATAACTTGTTACTAGGTTGCAATTGGACCTATGCTATGGTCGCTGTCATATCGTCCATCTTCCATATACTTTGTTTTCCTCATCAGAGGGATATCATGATGGTCGACCAATTATCCTTTTCTTACTCTAGTCCGAACACATATGTTGGACCGTCGATCCCAGTGATCGAAAATTCTTAGCTGGAAAATGAGAATATTGGTGTCGGAATGTATTCTTCCCCCATGGGTACTTTCAACTTCTTGGCATCGGTTCACCACATTTATGCCATGTCTAGTAGGCCTGCTTTAGTAGGGAGGTCCATTCCTTTCCGTACTTCCTATTTTAGTGATCCATGGACCCTACCTTCTCCAACTTCGTCGAGTGAAGTTCAGTCACATGCTAGCATGGCCATGCCACTATCGACAGTGAAGATTGCATATCAATCCATTCTTGACTCTTCTACCGATCCCGATCCTGTTACCTCGCAAATGGATGAGGAGGATCCCATTCTTAGGCCTGTATGGGCCACCTCGTTATCTTGTTCACATGATTTCTTAGATGATAATTTTCCTTTAGACGAAGCCATCCTTGAAGCCATGAATGTTTCCAAGAGGCCTTGGGATGATATGCATCACCGATCTTATTTTCTCCCAAGTCTTGAAAGAATCGAGCAAGATGACTTTCAGTCTACCTTGAGTGAGATAGTCGGTCACGTCGTAGTTCCACTTGATATGCACAACATTTATGCCAAAGGAAATATGGCAAGTATTTCTCCTACCATCTCAATCAATATCTCTCGTACCCTTGGAAATATTGAGAATGTAAATATAGGTGCGGATTGTTCGCCAGAAGAAATTCTGATCTACACCAACCTCTTCAAAGTATTTCGAGATGTATTCTCTTGTTCATATGAAGAGATTCTAGGGATCGACCCTCGTATTGTTGAACATGAGATTAGGACTTATCCAAATGCTAAACTTGATCGACAATGTCTTAGAGATGTTAATCCTAGGAAGCCCCCTGCTATTAAGGCAGAGGTGGAGAATCTACTTAATGTTGGCTTCATCTACCCAGTTCCCTTAACCGAATGGGTATCCAACCCCATTCCTGTAAATAAAAATCAAGGAACCATCCATGTGTGTATGGACTTTCACGACCTGAACAAATCTTGTCCTAAAGATAACTTCCCCATGCCTTTCATTGATCAGATTCGCGATGAGTGTGCAGGAAGTGAAATATTTTCCTTTATGGATGGATTTTTCAGGATATAACCAAATCTAGATCAAACCTGAGGACCAACACAAGACAAAATTTATATGTCCTTGGGGTACTTTTACATACTGGAAAATTCCTTTCAGCCTGAAAAATACAGGAGCGACCTTCCAACACGCCATCACTTTCGCTTTTCATAATCTCAAGCACATAGTCGAAGCTTACCTTGATGATCTTTCTACTCACTCTCGCAAGAGTGTGGATCATGTTACACATTTTTGGTTGGTTTTTGAAAGATGTCGTTACTATAGAATCTTTTTAAACCCTCACAAATGCATCTTTTGCATTAGGTCTGTCCATCTCTTAGGATTATTAGTTTCTGAGACTGGGATCATGGTAGATCCTCTTAAGGTTGAGGAAATACTTTAGTTGCCTCCCCCTCGCACAATTAGACAACTTCAAGGTTTACAGGGGAAAGCTAACGTTCTGCGTCGGTTCATAGTGAATTATTCCAATATCACTAAGGGTTTCATGCACCTATTGAAGAAATACACTCCTTTTATCTGGGATGAGAGAGGCCAGGGGCCTTTCGATGCTTTAAAGAAAGCCTTGGTATTGGCCCCTCTACTAAAATCTCCCGATTACAGTAGAGATTACTTGTTGTATATTGTCATGTCTGAAGAAACGATTGGTATGGTTCTGGTTCAGGAGGATGATGAGCTCCATGAGCATGTCATCTACTATCTCAGTCAAAATTTAGTCATTCCTAAGCTTAATTACTCCCATGTTGAAAAGCTAGCTTTGGTTGTCATTCACACAGTCTAACATTTGCGACAATATATATTGCTTTGCAAGACTACTGTGGTTGTCGATGTCAATATGTTTCAATATGTCCTCACTAGGCGTATCATAGGCGGGAAATATAATAAATGGATTGTCATATTGCAAGAATTTGATCTCGACTTTGCTTTTGCCAAGTCTAAGAAATCACTAGTTTTTGCAGAGTTAATATCTGATTTCCCATGATTAGATGAGGATGTTATGCATGTTGATTCATTTGCAGACGAACACATTTTCCTTGTCTTGTCATTCGACCCCTGGTATGGAGACATTGTTTTATATCTTCAAACCCTAAAGTTCTCTCAGCATCTCTCGTGAGATGATTGACGGCGTGTTAGATACCAAGCCAAAAAGTATACCATCGTCGGTGACACTTTGTATCACTGAGGAATAGATAGTATCTTACGTTGTTGCTTAACTCATGAGGAAGCTGAGTCAGTCCTAAATGATTTCCACAAAGGGGTTTGTGGTGGTCATCTATCTGGGCTTGCAGCAGCCCAAAAGATCCTGCGAGCCGGTTACTTTTGGCCCACCATATTTAAAGATTACATTGAAGCGGTTAACAAGTGCCACCCCTACCAGGTGTTCACTCAAAAAATTATCTCGCACCCAACCCCTCTTCACCCAGTCATTACCGTCGGTCCCTTCACTAAGTGGGGGATAGATTTTGTCGATTGCAACCCAACTTCGGCTGGAGGGCATCGACACATTATCATGGTTGTCGACTACTTTACCAAGTGGGCTGAGGCCATTCCTACTGTGAAATACGATGGGAAGATTGCATCCTTCTTCATGTTCAACCAAATTATCGCCAGGTTCGGTATCCCGAGTGAGATTATCACTGATCATGGCAGTCACTTTCAGAATGAAATGATGGTATACATAGCATCTAAGTTGGGGTTTAAACATGGTCACTCATATCCTTATTACCCCCAGGGAAATGGGAAAGTAGAGGCCGTCAACAAGTCTCTCAAGACCATCTTGCAAAAAACTGTCAGTCGGAGTAATTCCAATTGGCACATCATGCTATATCCCACACTTTGGGAATATTGAACCTCGGTCAAGACTACCATCGGTTTTTCCCCTTTTCAGTTAGTGCACAGTGTGGAGTCGATACTTCCTGTTGAATGTGAAATCCCTTCTCTCAAATTGGTAGTTGGGATCCTACCTGACACTTCAGATTTAGAGCGATGCCTTGTACACCTAGAGAGTCTTGACGAGCAATGTCGAGACACCTTTACAACTATCGAGGCAAACAAGAAACATGTCAAGGTTTAGTACGACAAGTCTGTCTATCCCCGGTTGTATGATTAGGGTGACTTGTTCCTCTTATATAACCAAGCCAAAGAACCTCTACGGGTAGGCAAGTTTAAACCCATGTGGCATAGTCCTTATATCATGCGACGTGTTCTAGAAAAAGGAGCCTACGAATTGGAATATTATGAAGGGAATAAATTGGCCGAGCCCAGAAATGGGCTCTACCTGAAAAGGTATTACGCTTGGGCCCTGGGCTTGGGTGAAACCTTTTGTATACTAATTTAAATTTAGTGTATATACATATTTTTCCCCTTTTCTTTTTGTCTTTGGCTTGCTTATCGAGTTTTCCCTTTTGGTTGGAAGATGTCAATAGAGTCTTCAGTCTACCTAGGATTCGCAGACGGAGCTAGTCATCATACACGAAACTTAGCTTCCTCCGCTTGGGTGATTTACCCACCCGAGGGTTTGTTGGTGTCTTCAGGTGGCATATTCCTAGGGCCATCCATGAATAATGTGGCCGAATATAGTGCCATCATAGAACTTTTGCATGATTCTATCTCACATGGTATTCACTCTCTAGAGGTTTGCCTGGTTTCTCAGTTAGTATTATGTCAGTTGAACGATAGTTACTGTGTGCGTGATCCTACGTTAGTCTGTCGATTCCTACGGGTAAGTCTTTTAGAATGACAATTTGATTTTATTACATATTTTCACATTCCCGGAAGGTCTAATCATGTATTCGATGCCTACGCTAATTATGTTTTAGATTGGCATTTGTCACATTAATATATCAAAGAAAACCATTAAATCAATGTACACATTGTAAAATATGAGTAAAGTTGAAGATCCATCTTTATATATTTCAAAAAATATGGTGTTTATATTACAAAATTGGGGCTAAAACCCTCAAAATACATATATAGTCGATATGCATATCCCATGAAATCTATGCCTATGGTGCCAGATGTGTATCATGATAGAAAACCATGACGTTTATGAGACACCGAAAGAGTCGTACCCATGCTCTAGGTACACCGACAACCTGCCATTGCATGGCTTCAGGTAGATCCTCTACCTGAACCATAGGAATCCTTTGTGTCAAATGAGACAAGTTTCCCTGCACGTTCTGTAGGACTCTCTCCGTTTCTCCTCCCGCTGCCTCATCTCCCTGATTTTTCCGTCTATGTCGTAGGAATCCCTCTAGTCATCATGGACCCACATCTGGGATCACACAAGTATCTAGTTAATATTTAAAACACCATCCAAAAATATTTTTGTTCTCTTAAATACAAAAATACAAAAAAATTTAATATGTAATTTTTTTTTACCTATGGCACCGTAGGTGGCTCCTAGTGGAAGTGGCATATCAGGGTCTCCACTGAAATCGATCCCCACATAGGGATAGTCATCTAGAGCAATGATTTTTCTCTTCCACCAGAAGAAAAAATCATCATTGTCGGGTGTCGCCACCCTACCTCCCCCCTATCATCTCATGACCTCGATCCATTGCACCATGGCTGGATCACGTGGTCCTCTAGGAAGGATCTCCACTCTAGGTACCAAACCTGGAACCCACTTGAAAAATAAGATGCAAAGGATAGCGACAAAACCAAAGTTACACTTACCCCCCTACTTGCACTCTGTCAATTGACCTTTCATATTGGTCAGCAATGAGGTACACCAATCATAGACAGTGGGCCTTGCACACCCCAATGTGTAAAAAATAAGTGGTCTCGATGCTTGGTGTAGCGAAGATGATCCTATGATCTTGGTAAGCACGAGCACAATGATCTTCAGGCTGAGGTTACCTATAGCCCAGATGGGGATTTGACTTCCCACCATGGGAGTCCCTGCAACACAACGGGCCTCGATGTATTCCTCAACCTTCATCCCACTCCTTGCCCCACGTGACTTCATGTCCACAACCTCTCATCGACATGAAAGTCCAATCAAGAAGTAGATGTCCTCTACTTCGATCCTTAATGGTTGTCCATCAAGGATAAGTCTCTCGCTATCAGGATCCCAATAGCCCACCATCATTTCCAACAACCTCACTTGGGCCCTCATTCCTCTGAGAGCTCAAAACTTGTACAAACCACATCTTTTTAGAGCCACTTGAGCCACTAGATCTCGATCCACTGCTACATCTACCTCCTCATGCTCTCTCTCTCTCCATTCCAACACCATCCTGCAAAAAACAAATCATTTTTGAGTTAGAAACCTTTCGTTTTTTCCATTTGCGCACGTATACGTATTTTATTTACAAACAATCGTGGGTAGGGCCTGATATACACCCCCTATGGTTCACACATGGGCATCTATCTAGTCGTATACGTGACCTATTCAGAGAAACCCGCGTATACCAAAAAACCCAATTTGCACCCTTAAAAACTAAAAAAATAGAACCTAATTCAAAAATGTAAACCACTAAATTTGAAGAGGATGGGATGGAGAGTTACCTAGTCAAGACGGTTCATGATTTCGTTGCCTATTGCTCCTGCAATTGTAGTTTGAATCCTAGAGGTATTTTACTCCAAATTGCATTATTTGGGTAAAAATGAAAATGATACAATAATTTTTTATTTTATTACTATTTATAAGCTATTTTTACCCACTTGATATAGTTTTATGTTATTCTTTTGCCTAATGGACTAATTCAAGAATGGTTTTAAGCTGGTTTTTGTAGTTTCAACTCAATGTTCTTGCGGATTTCAACGTCATGGTTGGTCGTTCATCTCCTCGGGTAGGTATTTTCATGACCTAGCATATAGGATAGGTATCTACTCCATCGTGCATTTTTCATTATCCTTAGACTATCGCTTTTTATGCCTTAGGTACGAACCCATTTATTGCAATGCATAACCCTCCATCTGCTATTAATAACATCATTAATAAATGGTAGAGACTTACCAAACATGGGTACCCTAGTTAGAACCTCTTTGTCATTTGCTGCCCATGCCAAGTTTTTCCTTAGGACTAGGAGTCCATAATAATTCGATACATGACTTTATAATGAGCCTCATTGCTCATTCATGCACATGCGGGCTTATTACCCACAGACTCCCAAAAACGAGTCTCAGTTAAGCTCTTTTTCGACTCGTCTAAAAACTGAAAAGATCGCCTAGTGATTTGTCCCTTTCAAACTCGTTAAAATTGGATTTGAAAGGTCGTGAGTCTTAGTTAATCTCTTTTCCAACTCACTATCAAAAATTGAAAATATTGCCGAGTGAAATTGTCTTTTTCAAACTCATAAATTGGATTTGAAAAGACGTCTATTTGGCACAAGTTTACCCCTTTTTCACACCAACTAGACTAAAAGATACAAAAAGGGACATTTTTTGGCGTTAAGTTGTAATTGCATCTCATGCCCTTAGTATTGAGCCTTTAGCCAGTTCTCACTTTGCATTATAAACCGTTTCCTAAACAATTTGCATCCTCAACCAAGCAGAGCCTTGTTTATATCCTTCGCAATTTGACACCCTATACCCTAGAGGGAACATCACCCCAAGTGTCCATCTCCCACATGCATTTCCTTGCATTGAGCATAGGCATGTTCCACTGTTGGAACTAGTTTTTTCTTACTTGTGACACTCGTTCCCTCCTCTGTATCATAGCATTCATTTTGTTATGAAAAAGCAAAAAAAGATGGGTGGGAAGGGAGTACTATATTGTAATTGGCAGTAGACATGTTTCCTTTGAACATAGCACAAAGTTATTGAGTTCTTGTGTCATCATAATTTTGGGTTTAGCATGGCCTTAGGAAGTTGATCTTGCTACAGAGTTTTCTCTACCGACAGGATACTCTTCCAATCCCTATAGAGAACATTATGGATTCCTCCTGCATCTAATTGTCACATCATTGAGTCTATGCTGCCAGATTCCACCATATGTCTCATGCTCTTGTTCAAAGGAAGTCTATCAACCTGTGTTAGCCACTCCTCAAAAATCGTGACTTTGCATATCGTCCATACCCTCAGTTTGTCTTAGAATCACATGACACTTTAGTTTTATCATGCACCCTGGCCCTACTTTCATTGTTGGTAGGAAACCTTGAACCCAGCAGTCGACATTTCATCATTGGTCGTTGACTGGGTGGTTTCCCTTGTGTTCGATAACAAGACATCTATTCATAGTTTGGGATTCGTACAGTATCTTGGATGCCATTACCCTTATTGGTGGTTTCCTCACCTTTGTCAGCAGTTTTTCATCAATGGATGCTATTTAGAGGGTCATTTTCGTGTACCGCTTGCATTTGGTACACGCAAAATACGCATAGGGTCGTTGGTTCATGAACATGTCCTTCATCCGATCTCCACCAAATCATGAAGCTCCTACTTTGTTCCTCGTGCTGACTGATGAGAGATGCCTCAATGCTCTCCTTTCAGCGAGTCTCTTTCCATCGACTTCAGCTCATTTATTCTGGATACGAGACCTAGAGTTTTACGAGTACCTTGAGGCTTGTAGTCATTAGTGGCAGGCTCTCTCGCCATTGACAGATGGGAATACATCAATGTCTCCTGATCAATGGATTTCTCAAGTGTTCGACACCGACTCCTTTATTCACACTTGTAGAGATGTACTCGATGCCTTGATACCTACTTTCATTATTGGTAGGTTGTCTAGCATTTGTTAATGGTATACCTCAATGACCGGTAATCAAATGATGTCTCATCAAGTTTGACCTCAACTCATTTATTCACATGATGTAGACTTGCACCCTTGGCAGATAGTGTAGAAAACTTGAAGACATCACTATGTGGCCGCAGCTTTCCTGAGTTGTTGCTTCTCTTTCATTGGACCAACACCTATTTGACTTCGGTGATCATGGGAGATTAGATTGTACTCCATGGTATACAGATATCTTAAGATTGACTTTGAGACTAGTTTCACTGGGCCTTGTTCATGACTATGACAGTTTTTAGGATGTAACTGCATTTGTATTTGCCTATTCATAGCCATGAACACTTGTTTGGTATATTTTCCACATGGATCTGCATTGTATTGTTGGAAGCTATGTATGCAAAGTCTGTACATAATGTAATGAGTAATTGACTTTGTCCAGCTGGTTCTCTACCAATCCACTTTTGGGTATTTATAATGTATTTTGGCCATCGCAGATACTCCTCTGATCTCACACATTAGGGGGCATCTCGTATAGAAATATTTTCCTCACCATTTCTATCTTGCACAGAGGGCCTTTTTCCATTTCCCTATGCAGACTTATCATCCCTTTTTGATGAATCCAGAGATAAAAATATACATTTTTCCACATATACGCTCCCTATCAGTTATACAAGAAGCGTATGCGCTTGTTGCTCCACTACAACTCACGTATATCGGGATTTGTGCCAGAAAATACAAAATGAGGTCGGGTTTCCATGTCATGACATGAGATGTCTGATCCTTGGCCTTCCATATACTGGAAACGTTCTAACTCGGCCCTTCAGTTTCATTTTGAAGGCTATAAGAGAACAATTTCGAGCTATGGAAAAGAGGAGAAAGAATTCAACTTTGAGAGCAAATTTACTCTCGAGAAATTACTTCATATTGAGTCTACATCCCTTTGTCCCTCAAGTCTGAACACAATGTTCAGCCCCCAAGCTCTTCCCTTATTGTTGAGAGGACCTCATTGCCTCTTTCCTATGAGCTTGCCTTTGGTGGAGGATTGAAGTGGTGGAGACCCAGTTGGAAGGAACTTGGTTTCTTGGTTTCGAACCATGCCGACACAGAAGTCTATATTGTTGTCACTTCTGCTGATCAATTATTAATAAAAATACTCCTTTCCCGTCCTATCGGTATCTTGCAAATATATGATTATTATCCATGGACATGTTTGTAATGTTTATTAATGGATTATGCTATCTGATGTGCAAACCCTTTTATATCATCACTATATACTTGTTTTGCTTGTCTATTGAGAACTTCTTGCAGGTATAAAGCTTTGGGTCAAAGTGCTCAACGGTGGAATATCATCAAACGTTGGATAGAGGTAGGCCTATTTCGTATATTACACATTAGTCTATATATCATATGTTGGAATTGAGTTGATTTCTGCAGTCATACCTGTCTGTTGTGGTTTACCCTTGGCCATAGATATTTTTTCCCTTGTAACACCGCCAAGCATCCCAAATATGGGTTTATATATTTACTTGGAAATCAAGAACCACATGGTCTCCCCAAAGAAGCTCATGTATCCACTTCTCTCAATTAAAATAATTATGAATAAATAAAATATAATAAAAAGTCTTAGTCCCTTAATCCCCCTCTCTCATAGATTCATAACCCCATATAACCCTTGTCATTGTCTGTCTTGCATATGACGATGTATTTTATTATTAATAATGATCAAAGCATTACATTTCCTATGCACTAAGGCGTATTTTAATTGTTTGGGCACTCCATCCTTTCATAAAATAAATAAAATACATTATTTACCTAGGGACTCAAAACTAGGGTATTACATATTATAGTAAGTGTAGAAAGTAGTATTTCAGCTAAGTTGAATACTGACATTTGGACTTTGTTTTTTGATGGTTCTAAATCATAGGAAGGTATGGGAGCTAGTTGTATTTTGAGTAATCCACAAAAAAAAAAGTGCCACCTTATCTCTTGTAGGCTTGAATTTGAATCTACCAATAACACTATAGAGTATGGGGCTTCAATTCAAGGCCTAAGAAAAATAATTGATTTAAAGGTAAAATCCTTGAAATGTTTTGGTGATTCAAAGACAATCAAGAGGTTGGTAAAATATTCCATTCACTGCTTATCACCTCATTTGAAAAGTTACCAACTTGAGCTATGGAGGTTAATTGATTAATTTGATGCCTTAAATATTACTTTTATTCCTCGATCTAAAAATGTAGTTGTTGATATGTTGGTTAATGATGCTTCTAGGTTGACTACAGTAAATGATGGATTTCTACTGAATTATTGTTTAGCCCATTAGTTCTTTATGACATTACTAATTGGGGGGTGTTTAATAATGATGAATAGATTATCTAGTTTCTTACCAACGTAGATATTTTCCATGATGTAGTGATTAATTATGAGGAACACTCGAAAGCCTTATCAAATTGCCAAGATGAAATGAAAGATGTCAAGGGTAATTCCATTCCAAATAAGATCTTAACTTTGGAGAATTTGTATGATTTACAGATTAGATTTTGAGGATATGTAAATTTCAAGACCAACAAATCTTCCATTAATGATTAATTGATTAATTTGGGTACTGTTGAAAACCCCAAAAATATTAATCTTGGAACTTGTTGTTCACCAATAGAAAGACAATGTTACATTCGCTTATTCAGATAGAATATCGATGTGTTTTCTTGGTCTTATGATGATTGGAAGGACCATGACATGAGAATTATACAACAAGTCATTCCCTTGAAGAAATGTGTCAAATAATTCTATAAAAAGCTAAGGAAAGTTCATCCAACATTAGAACCACTTTTCTTGAAGGAGTTGAAGAAAGTGCTAGAAACTAAAATTATTTTTAAAGTTAGACATTATGAATGGGTAGAATTGGTTCTAGTTAGTAAGAAATCAAGAGAAATCAGATTGTGTGTAGACTTTTGAAATGTGAATAGASCATCAAACAAAGTCAACTACCATGTTCCTCCCATGGAACAAATCTTGTAGGTGGTATCAAGTTCAGTAATGTTTTCACTTTTTGATAGTTTCTCTGGTTATAATCAAATTGTACTGGTGGTAGAAGAAAATAGGCTTAAAACCATATTTTGTATGAAATTGGGAACATCTACCTATTTTCTAATGCCTTTTGGATTGACCAATGTAAAAACTACTTTTCAATGAGCCATGGACATGGCCTTCAAGGGGATTATAAATAAAAGTGTATTAGTTTACCTTAATAATGTAATATTCTATTCAAAAAATAGGGTAGACCACATAAACCATCTAAAATAAAATAAAAATTAAAGATGTAAAAAGTATGGAATTTATCTCAATCCAAAAAAGAGTATCTTCACAGTTTCAAAAGGAAAACTTCTTGGTCGCAATATTTCAAGCAATGGGATTCTAATTGATCTAGAAAGAAAAAAATCTATCACATATATTCCCATGTCCAATAATAATAAGGAAATGCAATGTTTCTTTGGAAAAATAAACTTTTTTATAAGGTTTGTGCCCAACTTTGTTGAAACCATCAAGCCTTTACAAGAAATGATTAAGAAAGATGTTGTTTTTAAATGGACATCTATTAAGAAAGAAGCCTTTGAAAAAAATAAATATGAAATTGTATAAACTATAGAATTACACAACTCAAATTTTACCATAGAAATTTTGTTATATGCATTTGCATCTTACCATTCCCTTGATATAGTGTTCACACAAAAGAATAATCAAAAGGATAAAACCCCAATCTCGTTTATGAGAATTTGTCTATAGGGGCCTGAACTAAGTTATACATCCATTGATAAACAAGAATTTGTAGTATTTAAGGCCATTAAATAGTTCAAACCCTATATTTTAAAAAATCATACCAAATTTTTTGTCCCTCACCCAGTTGTTACATCTTTATTTATCCAAAAAGAACTAGGTGAGAAGAGATAAAACTAGGTGGTTTCCATACAAGAATATGATTTGGAATTTAAACCTACAAAAATAGTTAAAGGTAAAGGTTTATGTAAACTGGTAGCAAAAGAACTAGACCTAGATGACTTTCTTAAGGAAGGTTGGGAAAAGGAAATGTCACTTTGTGCTTGAGAAGTCTTGTTCATTCCAATTACAATGGACTCTTGGTACGCTGATTTGAAACATTTATTACAAACTAGTGAGAGTCCAAGAAATCTAAATAAGAATCAAATGAGAGCACTGAATCTCAAACCTACTCAATACCAACTTTTAAATGTTGTTTTATTTCAAAAAAAATACCATGAGGTATTATTGAGATGCTTGGAAAAACAAGATGTTGACCATGTTCTCAAGGAATTACATGATGGACCAACTAGAGGACATTTTTTTTGGTGAAACAACATCTCATGGGATCTTGTGAGCTGGATATTATTGGAAAACATTGTTCAAAGATACTCATTCATATGCCCAAGAGTGTAAAGTTTTCCAAACTTGTTCTAGATGAGAGAAGAAGCACATTATCCTATTGCAACCCATGAAAATTGATGAACCATTTCAGCAATGAGGTTTTATAGGGGAGACAAACCTAAACTCTTCAAAACAACACAAGTACATTTTAAAAACTATAGACTGTTTCACAACATGGATAGAAGCAATCCTACTAATCAAAGTGAATGAAGTGGTTGACATTAGGTTCATTAAACAACAATTGATTACCAAGTTTGGGGTTCCTTCTATTCTTGTTTTTTATAATGCTACATATATCTTCTCTTTGAAATTGATCAAGTTTGGTTTAGAAAAGAGAATCATTTTGAGGTATTCGACCAATTATTACTCCTAGGGTAACAATGTAGATAAGTCCATGAACAAGAACCTAATCATTATTATCAAGAAAATTTTAGTTGACCATCGAAGGAATTGGCACAATGCACTGTCAAATTCTCTCTAGGTTGATGGAGTTACACCCAAAGTTGCTCTAGGAACCTCTCCCTACTTCCTAGTATATAGAAAAAGAAGCTATTTTACCTCCTAATGTTTTCTTACCTTCCTTCCAATTTACCCAAGCTACTCGGGGTAGAATTTCTAGGCTATCCAAAGATGAATTAATCTCTTAATAAACCTAGAAGAAGAAAGTGAGAAAATTAATCAAAAGTTTGTTGTTTATCAATAGATGATGAAAAGATGATTTGATAAACATTTGGAAACATGAAAAACATTTGAGGTGGGATACCTTATTTTAAAATGGGATAAACTAAATGAGACTAAAGGAAAACACACAAAGTTTCAACACTCGTGGCTTGGTCAATTTTAGGTGGCTGAAAAACTTGGCCTTGGCACTTATACACTTTAGAACATGGAGGGGGAGGTGGAACTTCTTCATGTCAATGGCCAAATTCTAAAAATATATTTTTGTTAACTGCCTCAAGGTGGTCAAGATTTATATAGTATTTTTCATTTCATTAGTCTTGTTTTCTGGTTCTTTACTAATTTGAGCTTAAGTCTCTAAAACAAGTTTTCTTATTTTGATTTATTATAAGTTTTGTTTGATATAATTGTTTTCACTTTGAAATTTTTTATTTGCATTTATTTCTTTTTTATCAATCACTTTTCTTTTTCTCTACATCGATTGTACACTTACTAACCAATTTGGAGTCTCCCTGAATGGTTAAGGGTTGGGTTTTAATGTTGGGTATGTGTTATATTCTTTGCACGACTAGCTTTAGTGTCTGATATGTTGCACCAGGCGCGCAGGGGGGTTTTATGGGGGGCCGCTAGGCCCCCCCTTAGGGGGTTGCAGGGGGGTGATTTTTGTGTCTCTTTTTTTGCCTCGATTTTTGTGTCCATTGTTGGGAGGTTTTTCGGCACATGGTTTTTTTCGATGGTTTTTGTATTTCCGGTTAAGGAATTGGAGTTGTTGACTAATCTAGGTCATTGGGTTAGGGTTTTGGATGTCGTTGGATCTTATATGTATATTGTATTGTTAACAATGTATCACTATGAATGAATATAGAATATGTTGGTTTTCCTGGTTTGGGTTTCCAGGGGAAAAATCTTTGTGTAATGTGTGTATTTTCCATTGTATCTTTTATGTTATTTTATTGAAAATCTATATGTAGTAAAATATTGTACATGGTTAAAATCTACATTTGGTATCAGAGCTTTGTGGGCTTCAGGGGGAAGCCTTTGTGGTCAAGGTTTTGTCTCAGGATTGTGATAAGCCTTGTTATAGTGGGAAAATTTTTGAGTTTTGGAAGCTCAAGTTGGAATATTTATTGGTGGACAGAGATCAGTGGATCATGATGGATCCAGGTACTACACCTACAGGAAATTTAGCATATGACTAGAAAAATTTGGATTAGAAGTCAAAGAGAACAATATGACTATGTATCTTAGATTCATTATTATTGAATGTGTCAGAGGAAGCTACAACCAAAGATTTATGTGATAAGTTGGGGAAGTTGTATCAATCTAAGTACCTAGAAAATAAAATTTTCCTGAGAAAGAAGCTATATAACTTGATGATGAGAGATGGAGACTCGGTGGCAGAGAATTTGAACGCCTTCAATAATGTGGTAAGTTAGTTAGTATCTATTGAGATTAAAATTTTAGATGAAGATAAGTGTATCAGTTTACTATGCTCTTTTCCAGACTCATGGGATAGTCTGGTTGTGGCCATAGGTAGTAATACAACTGCCTTGAAGTTTGATGAAGTGGTATCATCCTTGTTGTCACAGGAGATGAGATGGAAAAACATGGAAGGAAAAAGCACAAATACATTATTTGGAAGAGGACGCTCCCATGAAAGAAATACATCTATGTTCTCAAGTGGGAGATCTAAGTCTAAGGGTAGATCTGAATCTCCTGGAAAGTTTGTAAAGGTATGCTAGAGATGTGGAAAAGAAGGGCACTACAAGAAGTAGTGTAGATCCAAAATTGAGAAAAAGAAGGGATCTAAGGAAGCTCCTTCTACAAAAGAAAATACCTCCAAGGAAGAAGGAGGGGATGTGTACTTGGATTCTTCAAGCACACATGTAGATCATGAGGCATGGTTGGTTGAATCATGTGCATCATTTCATATGACTCCCCACAAGGTGTGGTTCTGTGAATATGAAAGGTATGATGGAGGTAATGTTTTCCTAGGTGTTGACTCGATAACCAGAATCATAGGACGAGGAAAATTCAAGTTGAGGAACACTACCTAGTGTTATGCATATCCCAA
>ML778440.1:23317-37952 GCA_009831015.1 Picea engelmannii | reverse complement strand
ATGGTCTCAAAGGTTATAATATTTGGAACCAAGAAACTATGAAGGTTGTGTATAGCTAGGATGTGGTATTTAGAGAAATGAAGGGTTTGTTAAACATGAATTCCTACCAAGTAAGTAAGAACCAGATAAAATAGAGTTTGATTTAAAGGATGACGAATCAGACTCTACAGAAGAACATGAATAAGAAGAAGAAGAAGATCCTCATACTCCAGTATTGAGGAGATCGGTTCGAGAAAGAAGGCTATCGGAAAGGTATACTCCATATGATTTTCGTTCAAAATTTTCTTTGTCTATTACTGATGATGATACTATAATTGTTAGGGAGGCAGTGAATTCAGAGGATGGAAAGCTCTGGAAATAGTCCATGGATGAAGAAATGTTAGACTTGGATAAGAATGAGGCTTGGGATCTAGTGGATTTTCTGACTGGAAGAAATCCCATTGGCAACAAATGGGTATTTAAAAAGAAGTAGAATGCAGAAGGAAAAGTGGAGAAATAGAAAGATCGATTAGTAGCAAAGGGTTATTCTCAGGTTGAGGGAATTGATTTTGCTAAGATTTTTTCTCATGTTTCCAAGCTAACTTCTATAATATTTGTGTTATTTGTTGTTGCTTTATTTTATTTTGAAGTAGAACAGATGGATGTGAAGACAACATTCCTACATGGGGATATGGAAGAATAAATCTATATGAAGAAGCCATAAGGATTTGATGTGAAGGGAAATAAGGAGTTGGTATGAAAGCTAAAAAAGTCCTTGTATGGTTTAAAACAATCACCAAGGATGTGGTATCAAAACATTGATACTTATATGTTGGGACTTGGATTCACAAGAAACAAAGAGCATCACTGTGTGTATTTTAAATTAATTGGTGATCAGTTGATTTATTTGGTCTTGTATGCGGATGACATGTTGTTGATAGGAAACAACAAGGAGATTATCCAGGATGTGAAAACTCGATTATCCTCTAAATTTTCCATGAAGGATATCGGTACTTCAAATTTCATTTTGGGCATGGAAATTAAAAGATATCGGAAAAAGAGGAAACTCTAGTTAAATCAGAGAAAATATGTCGAGACAATATTGCATAGGTTTAATATGCAGGAATGTAAACCGGTCAAGGTCCCTATTCATGTTGGTGTAAAGTTATATGCGGATCAGTGTCCCAAGACACAAGAAGAGGAGGACATGTCTCATGTTCCATATGTGAGTGCAGTTGGAAGTTTGATGTATGCAATGTTCTATACTAGACCGAACATTGCACATGTAGTGGGAGTTTTGAGCAGGTATATGTCAAAACCAGGGAAGGAGCATTGGACATTAATAAAAAGGGTTTTCAGGTATTTGCGTGGCACTATGTTAGCACTATGTAAATTTTGTCTAGCTAAATAGACAAACGACAGAGGTAACTATTTCAACCTACTTTGGAGATGAGGCACTAACCTGCTCAACTCAGAGAGGGATCTCTCGCGTCACTTGAGATTTATTTGGCAATCAGTGACTAGATTTAGTTTTTTTTAGGGGGGTATTGTAAAGTTGTTGAAGAAATGGGGGTGACATTTGGGCTATGGAGTCGAAAATGAAAAATGTTGCGGAAATTCATTAGAACTATCTAGAGGAGAAAGGCTAAGTGAGGCAATGAGTCTGAGTTTTCGAATTGAGATTTGCATGGAAAAAGAAGGAAAAGGAAAAACATATAACTGCTTCAAAGCATATTAAAATGAATTCTGAAATAGTTAAGAAGAGTATCACATGAATTTAAATTGCCAAGTCTAAAGCGTCATCAGACGAATTCCAGAATTTTAACTCTCCAATTTAAAAGAAGAAATTGCAATGGAAATTTAAAGACATAGGAAACACGTACTACGAAAGAAGACAAAACTCATATTACAGCCAATTAGAATATTTTCATAAATGGTTCAAAAATTGCCTCTTCATCATACATTCAGTTTAGCTCCATGATTTTACTCAGTCTACATGTGACAAGGGAAGCCCCCCCTTTTTTTCCATTCCTTCTATATCTTCGGGATGATATATATAGAGAGGATTTACACGTGGGATACAAAACAATTAAAATTCCCCGTAGTTCTAAAGATAGAGATTGGTTACAAAAGGAGTAATGTATAACGACAATTCTCATATTTTACAAGGATCGTTACAAACAAGTCTGACATATATGAGGCTTTTTCTTTGAACGCCATATGTCCAAAAATTTCTGGAACATACTCAGTTCTACCTAAGAATCTATTTTAGCTTGGTGATTTCTTCCTTTAGAGTGTTCAACCAGACTGGTTGGTTTTCCCCAACGCTCTCAACCACCTCAGCTCTGATTTCTTCCCTTTGTCGTTTGCTCTGCTTCTTCTTTAATGCTTGCTTGTAGAGTTCGTCCACATGTCTGTTGATGATTAGATCCCTCATGAAAGGATTTAGTCTGACCTCTGATTCTGGTTCTTTCACAAGGTCAGTGTGGAATTTGGTTGCTAATATCTATGTGATCGATTTTTCTTTCTTACTCATTGATGAACTCACCATGTTAGTCGAAAATCCTGTTTCACTGGATATTGTTTGATTGGCTTTGTCCATGCCTTCTAATTTTGTAGATACCACGATTTTGTTTCCCTTAACTCTACATAAATCGGGAAGTTTCTCCAGTTTGAGATTACTCTACTTATGAATGAGACAATGATAATGCCACCCATATTTTGAAGATCAGTAATTATTGAGTTCTAATCATGAATTAATGACAGGATCACTTGCAGGTACGTTGGTTTATCCCACTTGGCCTATCTATTTTGAATGATGAGTCTTTGAGTTAGTTATCCAGTGGCGTTCACCTGGCATTGCATGGACTTGAAGTACCTGGATGAGTGGCATAAGGTGATTTGACCAGCTGTCACCTTCCCCCACATGAATTTTTGATTTGACGTATTCAAATGGCATTAGAACACGTGACATCATGGATTTGTGGAAAATGGTTTTAGGCAGACCTCTTTTCACCCTGATGTACCTCTGAGGGCACCACGTGTCCATGAATAAAACCATGGTAGTTTCCCCCGACCTGCCTTCGCATCATTAAACTTCACACTATTTAGTTGCCCGATATGGGTCTTCACCGTTGATTTGGGCCGCTTCGAAATCTACAGTCTGTTGAATCTTTCCTTTGTCCTCCCACTATATTTTTCTACATGCTGCCATATGTGACATGTTCCTCCAAATCATGCCATGTCTCTACATCACTTTAGTCTCCCGCTAAACCTGCAACTTGGATTTCATGTATAATTGTTATGGTGATAACATAGGCTCCAACAGGGGATGTTATCCTCCCTGTGAGGTAGCAAATAAATGTAGACTCGATGCCTTCTTTTTTTGTCCAATTTAAAAATATGTGTGCATACCCTGTTGCGTCTTGGAGACTAAACGTCAAATTTTAAACCAAACTTTGCAAACTACTCTTAACTAGATGCTGAAAAAATACCGTTAGGATCTAATTGTACACACTACTGAAAATTTAAAACAATGCTTGACCAACAAGCTTATTCTCACACTCCTACCTACCCTAACTGTTGAAAAGGGTTGTCAATCAAGTGAAATCATAATCCCAATGTAGCCATGACAACATTCTATCCACTGTTCATTTTCTTTGCATTTGCTTGTTCCAAAGCTTTTTAGCTGCTATTTCGTTCAAAATTTCATCCATAAGTCCAATAAAATCACCTGGACTGTTCACTTCCTCCAACATATCCGCAAATGAATCTTCCAAAACATGCACAAAACAACTATCACGTTTCACTCCATCCACCGCATTTTCATTTTCAGGTGATTCAACTTGTTGAAACTGACAGATTTGCTGAGAAGTCTGGTACTAAGAATTTTTTGAGTTGTAAGGTAACCATGGCTGGAGAACATCATCTGGTGTAAAAAGACTCACATTTGATGCAGACATTGGTTCTCTACTTTCTTTATCCTTAAGCTTGCAATACACTATTATTTTTAAATTCTGATTGTAAACTTTTTCCATATAATGCATCTTGGGATCATGAAAAAATGTTTCCTTTTCAGGAGCCAAGACAAAATAACAAGCTTCCTTCACAAGTGTTTTTTCGCTACTTGGAGTCCCCATAGATGCAGTTTCAAAGTCTTCATCCATGTCTAGGCCGCTTAAAAATAGGATCACCATGTCATTTTCAGGGGAAGAAATACAACTTTGAAACACTTTGTCTTGCTGGAAATATTGTTGAACATCTACGTTAGTTTCAGGAGAACGAAAATGACCTTTAACAATAATCTCTTGATCAACTTCTTATTTTTTAATTGGATGGTTAAGAATAGGTTGCAACTCTGAATTGGAATACCTTTTCAAGTAATGATCATTTAATTCATGCGAATGTCATTGGTATTCCTCAATGGTAACAATCTTCTCAAGTAAAACAGTACCACTGTGAATGAAGTCATAACTCCCTGTTTTCTCTGATATATCATGACTTGCTTTCAACCATTCAAAGGAAGAAAAACATAATGGAAGAGAGTTTTTATTTGTAAATCCACTGCTTTCTTCATATTCAACATCATGCCTGGATTCTTTCTGATATGAAACATTATAGTTTTTTTGTTTCAACAGTTCGAAAGAGGAAAAACAAAATGGAAAGGCTCTTTTACCTGATTCAAAACCTTCTTCATTTTCTTCACTGTTGTCACAGGCACATTTTTCAACTTCTTTGGATTATTGAACACACTCATTTTCAGGTTCTTCTTCAACCAATGGCTGCAAATTTGTACTGACAAGACCTTCTATGTAATAGGTACCAGGCTTATCAAACACCTGAGAAGATTGCTGCAATTTCTTGTCAACTTTTTTTAGTGAATCAATGTGATTTGGCATCAACACGCATTCCCTTGCTTCAATGATTGCCTTATAATTTTATTTCAACAATTTGAATGCAGAAAAGCACAAAGGAAAATAATTCCTTTCAATTGATTCCATACTTTCTTCTCATAGAGAACATGCATTTGGTTGCTCTAGGGAGTCAACATCGTACTCGTCATCATATTCATCATATACAGGCAAATCAGAAACATATGCAATGTCATCTGACAAGAACAAACTTGGAACATCAACCTATTCTTCAACAAACTGATTTGAAACTCATATTCTTGACTGTCTACAAATGAATACATAAAACAATCAGCCCTTTGCTCATCCTGGCATGGATCAGAAGCTAAATCAACACCTCCTCTTTCAACAAGTGGAATACAATTTTTTGCAAAATCATGACCATGGGAAACTTCAAGAGGACCTATGATAATGTCAATTCTATGCTCAAGATTCCAATCAACTATTTTCTGTTCATATTCGCTTTCATGTTCTTGAGCATCCAACCCATCATTTTGAGTTTGATTACATGCTTGGATGTTGTGTTGAATGTCCTGGGCATCATTAAACATTTGTTGTAATGACTTAGATATTCTTTCCATCAGGAGGAAAGACAAATCTGGATGAAGAGTAGTTGCATAATAGAGCATGGCAGCAAATTCAGTGGATTGAATTTATTTGGACAAATTGTAGTAAATAATAGAAAACCTCCTGTTGAATGTAAAAACGGTTTCATTGCTCTAAATTTCTAAGGCATAAAACTCTGTAATCTATTGACCCAAAGATTTATTTCTGCCCCAAAACTTTAAAAAGACGTTTTTCAATTCCTCCCATGAGATAATGGTCCCTGGCTGCAAATGTTTAAACCAATCTTTGGTATCACCCTTTAAGGATTGAGAGAAGGTTCTCATACAAACATCCTCATGATCAATCTCAAACAAATCTATAAAATGTTCAAACCCTTGGATGTGTTTTTCAGATGAGATGGCATTAGGTTCCCCGTCAAACATAGGTAAGCAGTCATAGTACTTTGGAGGGAAATCATGGAGGACTTGGGGTAGCTTCAAGGGTATGTATATATGATGGATCCTGGAGGACATCAGATTAGGTACATGAGGTGAAATATCATCCTTGGCTTCATGGGACTCATCAACTTGGTCACAATTATCACATGGATTAGATGGGATATTTCTATCAAAATCGGTGATACAGTGAGGATATGCATGTACAACATTAAGAGGAGGATATATAATTGCAAGATTCTCATGATCATCATTAGAATGTAGCAAGTAAAGAAAAATTTGTTTGACATGTTCAAGGAAGGACCAGAGACAACTTATAACAAACAATAATATGCCTTGGACAAAATCCAACTTTAAGTACTTTTTTTCTTCCATGATGTATTTTCATACCTCTGTCAAGGGATTTCATCTTCCAATGGAGTCTCTGAATTTCATTCGAAGCTTGAGTGGAGTCGCCAGTAATATTTTGGAAGCTAGATTATGCATTGAAAGTGGAGTCTCCATTGAAGATTTGAATTTCTGGATTCTCCTACTAGTGGAATCACTTTCAAATTTATTTTTGATGTGTGGAGTCACCAGAGAAAGAATACAACCAATATGTGCCTAAGTTTATATTGATCTCAGACCTTAGAACTCAACCATGTCTTTCTTTCCCAGGGAAAATTTTCCAATCTTGTCCCTGGAAACGACACCATAATGTTAGCACTCTGTAATTTTTTTCCGGCTCAATAGACAAATGATAGAGGTAACTATTTCAACCTACTTTGGAGATGAGGCACTATCCTGCTCAACTTAGAGAGGCATCTCTCGTGTCACTTGAGATTTCTTTGGCAATCAATGGCTAGATTTAGTTTGTTTTAGGGGGGTATTATAAAGTTTTTGAAGAAATGGGGGTGACATTTGGGCTATGGAGTCAGAAATGAACAATGTTGCGGAAAGTCATTAGAACTATGTATAGGAGAAAGGCTAAGTGAGGCAATGAGTCTGAGTTTTCGAATTGAGATTTTCATGGAAAAAGAAGGAAAAGGAAAAACATATAACTGCTTCAGAGCATATTAAAATGAATTCTGAAATAGTTAAGAAGAGTATCATTTGAATTTAAATTGCTAAGTCTAAAGCATCATCAGATGAATTCTAGACTTTTAACTCTCCAATTTAAAAGAAGAAATTGCAATGGAATTTTAAAGACACAGGAAACACGTACTATGAAATAAGACAGAACTCATATCACAGCCGATTAGAATCTTTTCATAAATAGTTCAAAAATTGCCTCTGCATCATACATTTAGTTTAGCTCCATGCTTTTACTCAGTCTACCTACGACAAGGGAAGCCCCCCCTTTTCTTCAGTCCTTCTATATCTTCAGTATGATATATATATAGAGAGGATTTACGCGTGGGATACAAAACGATTAAAATTCCCCATAGTTCTAAAGAAAGAGATCGGTTACAAAAGGAGTAATGTATAACGACAATTCTCATATTTTACAGGGATTGTTACAAACAAGTATGACATATCTGAGGATTTTTATTTGAATGCCATATGTCCAAAAATTTCTGGAACATACTCAATTCTACCTGAGAATCTATTTCAACTTGGCAATTTCTTCCTTTAGAGTGTTCAACCAGACTGGTTGGTTTTCCCCAATGCTCTCAACCGCCTCAACTCTGATTTCTTCCCTTTTTCATTTTCTCCACTTCTTCTTTACTGCTCACTTGTAGAGTTCATCCACGTATCTATTGATGATTAGATCCCTCATGACAGGATTAAGTCTGACCTCTGATTTTGGTTCTGTCACAGGGTCAGTGTAGAATTTCGTTGCTAATCTCTGTGCGATCGATTTTTCTTTCTTACTCCTTGATGAACTCGCCATGTTAGTCAAAAATCATATTTCACTGGATATCATTTGATTGGCTTTGTCCATGCCTTCCAATTTTGTAGAGACCACGATTTTTTTTCCCTTAACTCTACAGAAATCGGGAAGTTGATCCAGTTTGAGATTACTCTACTTATGAATGAGACGATGATAACGCCACCCATATTTTGAAGATCAGTAATCATTGATTTCTAATCATGAATTACTGATAGGATCACTTGCAGGTACATTGGTTTATCCCACTTGGCCTATATATTCTGAATGATGAGTCTTTGAGTTAGTTATCTAGCGATGTTCACCTGGCATTGCATGGACGTGAAGTACATGAACGAGTGGCATGAGGTGATTTGACTAGCCGTCACCTTCCCCCACACGAATTGTTGATTTTACATATTCAAATGGAATTAAAACACGTGACATCAAGGATTTGTGGAAAATGGCTTTTGGCAGACCAATTTTCGCCCTGATGTAGCTCTAAGGGCACCACGCATCCATGAATAAAACCATGGTAGTTAACCCCAGCTTGCCTTCGCATCATTAAACTTTGCACTATTTTACTGCCCAATATGGGTCTCCGTCATTAATCTAGGCTGCTTTGAAATCTACGGTATGTTGAATATTTCCTTTGCGCTCCCACTATATTTGTCGACATGCCTCCATATGTGACCTAGTCCTCCAAATCATGCCATGTCTCTACATCGCTCTAGTCTCCCGCTAAACCTGAAACTCGGATTTCATGTATAATTGTTATGGTGATAACACACTGCTAGCTATGGATTATGCTACCAAGGAAGAAGAGGATTGGACAGAGTGTTGGACATACATGGATTTGTGGATGCATACTGGGCTGAATATCTAGATCATAGGAGATCTACAAGAAGGTATGTGTTTAACATGTTTGGAGGAGAAATTAGTTGGATGAGAAAAAGACAGGTTGTAGTGGCACTTTCAACTACAGAAGCTAAATACATGGAAGCCACTCATGCAAGTAAGGAAGTAGTATGGTTACAAAGTTTTTTTTCGGGTATTGGGTTGGTACAACAAGCTGTAAGGATAGATTGTGACAGTCAGAGTGAAATTTTTCTGGTGAAAACCCCGACTTATCATTCAAAGACAAAGCATATGGATATTCAATATCACTTTGTGAGAGACATGGTTGAAGAAAATAAAGTGTTGTTGATGAAGGTGGACACCTCGAAGAATGTTGCAGATTCATTAACAAAATATGTTAGCACTGAGAAGTTCTCTTGGTGTAGAGGATCCATGAGCATTGTTTCCCTGTATTGTTGACTATGTAACCCTATAACCCCTTGTATGCAAAGAAAACAACAAGTGGGAGAATGTTGGGTACGTTTATATTCTTTGCACGACTAGCTCTAGTGTCTGTTACATTGTGCCAGACACCCAGGGGGATTTGAGGGGGTCTGCTAGGTCCCCCTTCGGGGGTTGTAGGGGGGCGATTTTCATATCATATTTGTTTCCTAGTTTTTAGTGTCACCTAGATTTTCCTTTACATTGTTGGGTGGTTTTTCGACACATGGTTTTTGTCAATGGTTTTCTATTTCTGGTTAAGGAATTAGGGTTGTTGACTAATCCAGGTCACTGGGTTAGGTTTTTGGATGCTTCTAGATCATATATGTATATTTTATTGTAAACAATGTATCACTATGAATGAATATAGAATATGTTGGTTTTCCCGGTTTGGGTTTCCATGGGAAAAATCTATGTGTAATGTGTGTATTTTCCATTGTATCTTTTCTGTTCTTTTATTGAAAAGATATTTGCAGTAACATATTGTACAAGGTTAAAATCTACACTTAAGAAGAGTAGACACCCTTGCTAATCCTTAGAATCTCCCATCATAGTTCTTAGACATGAATTAAACAAGAAGTTGTGAATAGATATCTCATGCTACTTGAAGAAGTTAAAATAGTGGTGGACTTGGGGCCTCCTCAAATAATGGAGTCCCAAAAATTATTGAAAGTTTAGTTAAGTGGTTATTAAGCTAGCCTAAAGGTGTCATCCATTCACATTAAATGAGCACACCATGCGAAATTTTTTAATCATACCTATAAGGTATATATACTAAAAAAAAACTTTGGGCATATCTTTATTATTTAGGTATGGCCAATCCTTTCCCTAAATAGGCATCATCCCCACTTGGTTGTAAAGGCCAATTGTTTCCCCTATCCACCATTGCTATGAAATATACATTTAATTTGGTAAAGGATTGGGAAAGGAAATTTAATCATATGTGGGGGAATGTAGATATATTAACTGGGGATATGGATGTTTGTTGGTAGTAGAGCAAGGTCTGGGATTTGGAGGTGACTCCACCAGGGCTAGGAAGAGCAACATCACACGAAAGTGAAACAACTTGTCTGTTTAAAATTTTCAACCCTGTTTAAAAAATAAAACCATGTGATTATGACTACTACCTTAAACATTAAGTGAATATTTAAAAAAAATCTACTATATGTTTTCTATCTTTAGGACAAGCTATTAAATTACCGAAGCTATAAAATTGGGATGCTTCGAGTTCATGTTAAAAAGGGTGTTCAACAACACAGTTATTCCAACAGAGGATGAACACCTTCATTAACCACTCACACAACCAGATCAAAGATCAACACACCGATGTTTTGAAGTGGTAAAAACCCTATGGGGAAACATCCACGGCCCCAGCCAATGTGGCCACTTGGAGCAGTTTATTAATGCAAAAGAAAAATATTACAGAGAGATTTTACAAGAGATTTTCTCACAATCGCTCATCAGAAAATGACCCTCCATGATCTTTGAATAGAGATCATGGACCAATTGGGTGTTAATCCATGAATCAATTGTTGTTAAGATTGAGGATAATATGAACCGCCAGATCACTCTATGTCAGGAACATATCGTGATCGTCGAATTTCCTAACTACAAATGCATACTAATGCATACTAAAGAAACACACTTTTACCTAACAACACATTAGACCAAGTAGATCTTAACTAACTCCTAAGTGTTTAAATATCCTAACATCCCCCCTTAAGAAAAACTTGGGATAAGATTGAAGGATTTACAATAGTGACACAATAGGAGAAGGAAGGAGGAATTAGAGCCTATCCCCCCTTGATGACAAATTTCTGAACTCCTAACATAGATCAAATTTTGGAAAATTTTGCTTCTGTAAGAGGCTTTGTGAAAATGTTTACAACTTGATCTTCTGTAGGGAAAAATAGCACTTCAATAACTTGATCATGAATGAGCTTTCTGATGAAGTTCATGTGTATCTCGATGTGTTTGTTGTGTTGATGATGAATTGGGTCTTTGGCGAGCTTGATGGAACTCTTATTGTCACACCAAAGGCTGGTTGGATGTTGTTGCTGGAATCCAAACTCTGAAAGAATATGTCAAAGCCATAAGGCTTCCTGACTTGCATTTACCGTTGCTCGATACTCTGCTTCTGTTGAAGAAAGTGCAGTAGCCTATTGTTTCTTATAGGCCCAAGTGATAGGTCCTGAACCAAGGCTGGAAACATAGCCTGCAGTAGACTTCTAATCATTAGGGTTTCCGACCCAATCTGAATTAGTGAAACCAATCAATAAAGGAGTCCCCCCTCAATTGTAATGTATCCCAAACTGAACTGTACCATGGACATAGTGAAGTATCCTTTTAGTTGATTTCCAATGGCTTTCATGGGGTGTTTACATATATTGGGAACCAAGACCAACAATAAAGGAAATATCAAGATGGGTATGAGTCAAGTATAAGAGGCTACCAACTAACTGATGGCATAAGGTGGAATCAACTTTGGGAGAAGTACAAGTGGTAGTAAGCTTGACTCCATATTGGAAGGGAGAAGGGGTCGGTTTACAATCGTTCATGTGAAAGCAATGAATAAGGTCATAAGCATACTTAGATTGGGAAAGAAAAATACCTTCATTGGTTTTCAAAACTTGGAGGCCAAGGAAACAATGAAAAAAGCCTAAGTCTATTATTTCAAATTTATTCTTAAGGCTAGTTTTCACATGGTTTAAAAGTTTTGAGTCACTACTAGTAAGGATAAGATCATCAACATAAAGGACAAGAATTATGAGATGGTTTCCTACTTTCTTGGTATAGACATTAGGATCATAATGTCATATAGAGAATCCATTGGTAATAAGAAAGTTGTCCATTTTTGCATACCAAGCTCGGGGATCTTGCTTAAGACCATAAAGAGATTTCTTAAGGAAACAAACAAGGCTAGAGTCATTATGGACATAGCCAAGAGGTTGGTCCATGTAGTTTTCTTCTTGCAAATATCCATGCAAGAAGGTGGATTTAACATCCATCTAATGGACCTCCCATTTATGGGAGGCAACAAGGGAAAGAACAAGGTGGATGGAATTCATTTTGGCTAGAGGGGAAAAGGTTTCATTATAGTCAATTCCTTCAACTTGGGAAAATACTTTGGCAACTAACTGATCCTTGTGTCTTTCAACACTTCCATATGATGCATACTTAGTTCTGGAGACCCATTTACATCTGAAATTTTTTATTCCTTTTGGAAGAGGTCCAAGATCCCAAGTATTGTTTTCCATTAAAGAATGATACTCTTCATTCATTGTTGTATCCCAATATGGATGACCTGAAGCTTCTGCAAATGTATTTGGATCATGAATCTCTTAAACTTGAGCCAAAAGAGAAGAGGCTCGTTGGAACTATGAATGTGTCTGAAATTGATCTGAAGGATCACAAACAAGATCACCAACTGCTTCTCGTGTTGAGCGGATGCATCTAGGAAGCGGTGGAGCTGGAGATGGTGTTGGTTCAAGTTCAAAGGACTCATATGGAGGAAGGTGAGCAGGAGGAGGTGGATTTTCATCCTCACTTTCATCATTTGAAGAAGAAAATAGAACAGAAGAAGGAAAAAATTCCAAAGATGGATGGCAAGGTGAAGAAGGCACAAATGTAGAATTAGGCTCGCAGGCCAAAGAAGGCATAAACGCCAAATTAGGCTCGCAAGACAAGATATTTTCATCAAATTTAACATCTCTTATAATAATAATTTCATTACAATGTGGTTGAAGAAGTCTATAACCTTTCACATCTTCAGAATAACCAACAAATATAAACTTATCACATTTACACTACAATGCTTTCCTTTTCTCATCAGGATTGTGAGCCCATGCTATACTTCCAAATACACAGAAATAACTTACATATGGTTTAATTTTAGTCCAAGCTTCTTCGGGTGTTATATTTTTAAGAGCCTTTGTGGGAGTGTGATTTACTATGTAATTTGAATAGTTGATGGCTTCCTCCCAATACTTTATACTTAATCCCTTAGATTGGATCATACAATTAACCATTTATTTTAATGTGCAGTTCTTTCTCTCAACATCACCATTTTTTTTTGGTGTATATGGAGCAATGTGTTTCATTTGGATTCCCTATGTAGTGCAATAACTTGTAAAATTATTGTTCACATATTTGTCTCCATTATATGTTCTTAACGTTTGAATTTGATGTCCAGATTGTTTTTCTACAAGGGCCTTGTAGGCCAAAAACTTGTCAAAAAAAATTCTCTTAAGTTTTAAGGAGTAAACCCAAGTACGTCTAGAACAGTCATCAATGAAAGTTAAGAAATACTTGCACCCAAAAAAAGAAGGAGAAGAAAGTGGACCAAAAAAATCACTGTGAACAAGATGCAAAGGGCCTGAGGCGTGCCAAGAGGCATGTTTGTCAAAACTGACACGATGATGTTTGCCGAGAACACAACCTACAAAAACACAATCTTTACATGAAACAGGAGGAAGACAAGTCACCATATTTTGATTACATAGTTGCTGCAATGAGCGATAGTTTAGATGACCAAACCACTCATGCCAAAGTTTTCTCAAGTCATCGCTATGAGAAACAAAAATTGATGAAAAAGATGATGAGCTAAAGTTGTCAAACTTGTACAACTTGGTAATATCATCATCAATTCCAGTTGTAAGAACATGCTTAGGATCTTTTAGATCCTTGATTACAACTTGGTGAGGTGAAAACTCTATGGTTTTACCTTCACCTGAATGAGTGATTTGATATACTGATAGAAGGTTACAAGAAATACTTGGAACACATAATACATCATTTAAATGACCATTTTCTACTTGAATTGTTCCAGCTCCTTCAACATTAAGAGTTCTATCATCGCCAACAAATATTTTCTTGGTGTTACATTCATTTAGAGCAGAAAATATGTCTCTATCCTTAGCCATATGATAAGATGCTCCAGAATCAATAAGCCACTCATCAGAAGAAGAAGTAGAATTTGTATTGAAGGAGAAACCAGAAGAAGAAAGTGCATGTCCATGAGAAGAAGAAGAAGAAGTAGTAGAATCAATACTAATGTTGTGCTTCTTCGTCTCTTCTTCTAAAGCTACCATATTCTTGAAACATTTGGACTCATCATCACCATCTTTATCAAAAAAGTTGCAATGTTTGTCAGTCTTCTTATTTTTATATTTTTCTCCTTTGTCACCATTAGGAGCGGAAGTTGTTTGAGTGGGTTTGGGACCCTTATGTTGCTTGTTGTTGTGGCGAGAATGTTGCTTCTTGGGATTCTTGGGTTTATCTTTCTAATGGACGACTAAGGATTTGTTGGAGGTACCTGCAGTGTTGATCACTCCAAGTTGTACAAGCTTATCTTTCTCTCTAATAAAATCATCACAAAAGTTCTCAAGAGTGGGTTTTTGATAAGTTGTCCCTAGAGCCTCTTGCATGGCATAAAAGGTAGATACAAACACAAAATATGCACTACCTAGCTTAGAAAGAATAAGATATATGCAACGATCTTCTTCTATCTTTATCTTACATTCTTCACATAAAATTATGAGTGTTTTAAACTTAGATAG
>ML778440.1:2068-19286 GCA_009831015.1 Picea engelmannii | reverse complement strand
ATGAGTCGTGATCAACGTTGTGAGTGAGTTGACAAGTTTGTTATGATTTCCATGCTTCGGTAGATATATAAGGAATGCATGTGAACATGTAAGGGTTGAACTTTTGTAGGGATTTATCTAGGTGAGATTCATTTGTAATGGTAGAGTTATAAGGGGAATATGAGAGAGAAAGTAGATCAATATCTGAGTCTTAGGTATCTAGATCAAGCTTAATGAGTCTCTATGTAGGCTACAACCTCCATGTATTTGAATGTTTATATACGATTAATGAATGAAGGCACGGGGCATGAGATAATAATTCCTATCATGATTTTTGATCCGAATGAATGGTTTTTAGATGTGTTAGAATGAATGCTACGTGTATATTGTTGTTCTAAGTGTATGTTGTTATATATGTTTATCTGCACATTACTTACATGAATATTGATTTGAATGAAGAGAATCTAATACACAGCTCTTAGTTAAGTGTTTCCTATTGTTATTCCTTCATGTTATGCACAAAAATATGGTCTCTATGATTCTCATGGTGTCTCGGGTGAGACCTTATTCGGTCCTTAAATATTGAATATGTCGACACCTATAGGGTATTTTTTGGTAAAGCCTTTTGAACCTTGGGTCTGAAACCCCAAGCCAACAACTATGTCTTTAGGGTAAAAAATGAATTGAATGTTATGTAGATAAAATTATATAATAGAGAAAAATATTTACAAACACAAGGGAAAGATATATTCAAGGTCATAAAATATGTCCAAGCATGGGAACATGAGTACTAACAAGCTCAGATGCAGTTTGACTGAGTGAAAGATTGGTAGTTTTCACTAAAAGAAGTTCCTCCTAAAGTTCTTTTTTTTCACTTTAAAGGCCCTAGAATAAATGGAGTTTGGTATGAAATACTAGAATTAAACAACGCATGATTAACTATGGGAGATTACACATGAATTCAACAACTCTGTTATGATATGGCAACTCATAGAGAACATGGAAACCAATTGCCTCTTCCCATTTTTTTTACATAGAAATAAATTATTTCCACAAGAATATGTATCTAAAGATTTGGAAAGTTATATTAACACCAATAAGAAAAATATCATATCTCTCCCTAAGGTTAATGAAGTAGCCATCCAAAATTTTATTGAAGCTCCCACTGAGCACATGAAACTAATCAAGAAAATATTTCCTAAAATGGAGAAATGGGAGAAAAGAATAAGGTGGAGTATTGCACCATACAAAGCCTTCCCTAAGAAACATGATTTTCCTCTTTGGGATGCACTCAGTCAAAATTTTGAGGCATGGGTGGCCTTTATAAGAAAATGGAGAAGAGAAAAGGAAGGAGATTCCTTCAGCTAAATAGAGCATTATCATAGAGAAGAGGATTTGAACAACTAGAAAGGTCATTTGAACAACACAGAAAAGGGATAGAAAAGTCAAAGGGAGTTGAATCCTCATATGAGCAAAGAGGAAAAAGTGATAGGGGATCTCAATAGGGAAGAAGGGGAAATGAATAGCCAGCTAGGTGTATCAAACCCATGAGTATTTTTCCCTTCTTTTTCTATAAATTAGATGAATTCGAGTGAGAAGGAGAATTTTTCTTCTACAATTTTGTAAACTCTTTTAGAAAATTAATGAATGAGAAGACACTATTGGCCAAGATATATTGGAGACAAACTTCATATCCGAAGATTATGATGTGTAGACTTCTTGTACTAGTTTATTGAGTTTTAGAATGGTATAAGTATTTTCTTTTACAACATAGACTTTTCTCATGTATGAGCAATTTGTCTTATTTTGTTTATCTCACGAATTGTTTTTCTATAGACATAAGCATAGTACTATAGTTGGTTGTTCATTTTTAGACTTCTCTATTATGCTATTGGTTATTTAGATTTCTACTTTTATTTTCCTAATAACTTTCTTGCTAAAGATATAAAGTACTGATATATTTGGTGTTACATTTATCTCCTTAGTTTTGCTAGTTTAGCTCAAGAAGTATTCTACATTTTTCATATTATAATAGTTGCATTTCATTTATTGCATCACAAAAGAACCTAAATAGTGGGCCATGCCATAACTAGTAAACTCCTTAAATCTAGTTAAATATTGTCGAGCTTGTTACCCCTTGACAACTAGAGGATATTTTTTCACTTGTGATTCTAATCACAAATCAGCAGATGAGACAAAAGCGTGACCATTTTTTTATTCATGTATTGTATTGGGCCATGCTTATATTATCTACGTAAAGTGTTTGACCTAAGTGGTATTTTCAAACCCTTTGTGATTGATCATGACCCATCCTCCCAATACCCATCTTCAATATAGTCCTTGCTCTTATGGCCTTATCCAACTACCCATTTATGGCATTAAGTTGGAACCATTTTGGTCATTTATGGTCTGGTTAGGTATGCAAGGGTCTTGAGATGGATCTATTAGGACACATGACCTAGGGGAAACTCTTATCTCACTCACACTTTTCTATGTAAAAGTGTTTCTCATGTTGTAAAGTTTGTCACACCTATAGAAGCACATTAATCTTGTACATAAGCATGGATCCCCATATTATTTATTTGGCACACTTTGGCCTGGGAATATAGGAGAGGATTCTATGGTTGCTCATATAGTTTCATAGTTCTCAAGGTAGTACATGTATCCCAAGGCACTAGTCACGTCATCCAAGCACTTTATGGATATTCTTACATACATGGCCATCCTCTTTACATGACACATTGAAGATCCTAGAACACTACTCTATTTGATCATCTTTTGATCTATGTTTCACTTTATATGAGGTTCGACCCCACTAAAGGACATATCTACTATCTGTTTGAGCACATGTAGATTTATTTTGACCTGGAGAGGGTATTTCCATCATTTATGGAGGTCACTTACTTGACATGTGGATGTGGTATTACCTTGAAGACTTCACTTGAGGACTTATAACCACTTATAGAGGCGTTCTCCACTTATTTGGGCTTATTTCACTTCACACATGTGGACATCCCATCATTTAAGGCTGGACATTGGATTGGTTGAGGGATTTCACTTCACACATGTGGAATTCACCATGTTTTGAGGATTATATCATTCCTTTGGGAGGGACATTGAGTCTTTTAGCCCTAGTTGACCTCATGTTTTGTGGGATGACCTCCTCTCTTGGAGGATTTTATGTACATGTTACATATTTTTCTTGTAGAATGGCTTAATCTCTTTTATTTTGTGGATGACAAGTCACTTTATTGTAATTTTTCTAGGCTAGATCTAGGGAATATTATTTTTATATTGAGAGAGATGTTATATCCCTTGTCTGTAAAAATGTAAGAACCTCTCATTGTAATTCATTGCCAGAAATTGTGAAGAAAACTCTTTGTCTACTTTATGGATGGATATCTAGAGTGCCCTCTTGGAATATGTCTTCTGGATGCTTTACAAATTGATGGATGTTTGATCCATGGTTTTGGTGAATCAATTTGATGATCATTAAGTGATCTATTTGAATCTTTCTGGATGTTATTTGATAATTATTGCAAGTTTGGTTATTCTTCTCTAGTGTTGGTGGTGCGCCCTCTTTCTCTCTTCTTGATAGATCCCTTCTGAAATCCATTATAGGATTGCTTGTGGATAATATTTCCCTTGAATAATATTGAATATTGTAGGGCAGTAGGTGGATTTACTAGAGTTTTTAATTGGAAACCCTAACTATCACCTTTGGTTCACTTACATTTTCTCATTAGGAGACTTAATTGACCCCATGTTGCGGCCACAACAAATGGGGACACACTGGAAGAAACAATTATCTCTATCAATAGAATTCTAGGGCCTATACTTCAAATCTAAGTTTTAAAGATAAGTTCAAGAAACTCCAAACAAATTTCCAATAATCATGGGTACCACAATGATGCCAAAATTCTAAAAGATATAACCCAATATTTCTAGTACTTGTAATTTAACACACCCTTTTCAAAGAGCCAAATAACGAGAAAAGTTATTTTGTTGGTTGTACACTTCAAATGAGTTTTGGTTCAACCATGGTTTTTCACTTTTAAAACAAGAAAACATCTACCTAAGTGTTTTCCTCATCTCTCTTTCACTGGCATTGTTTTGCTGCCAGTGAGCGTTCATAGACTTGACAAAGTTTCCTTGCTACCATACAAGAATAGCCTCACTTCCAGTAGGTGTCCATAGCCCTGACAGGTTTACTTTTACTTCCCACACTATTAATAGTTCTTTCAAATTCCTTTTTTATTTCATAAAATGCTCACCCTTTTAGATTTTATGTATAGATATGCATATGCACATAGGGTGTGAAGGAAGCGAGGTGATACGAGAGTTTCTTTTCTTTGCTAAGTTGATTTTATGAATTTTATTTTAACCCACAGGTCTCCCCAAAAAATATCATAGTATTGGCCATTTTATCAATGTGAAGTGAATGGAGCTCAAATAAAAGAGTGGATAGACACTTTCCTATACTATTGGTCCTTGGATTATCATTGTATGCTCAACAGGAACATGTGTTCCACCACAACTGCCAATCTATACTTACAACTGAGAACTTTATAAATTTTCATTCAGATAGAGAATCCCATGTACCTTATGACTTGTAATAAAAATATTCAATATGTGACCAAAATTGACCAACCCCTCACCAAAATTTTAAAGAATAATCCTCAAGGAAAATTAGGAGTCAAATAAACATGGGGAAATACCAACATTTGAACCAAAAGATGGAATCACTCTATACAATCAAAAAGCATGACTGAAATCAAAAATCAAATTCATGAAAACAAAAATTAAGCTAAAAGGAATCTAAAGCTACACTGCCAGTCATCAAAAAGGAAAGAAAATTGGCTGAAAAATAAGAAGAAAACCCAGCAACAAGAAACAAATCTGTTGTAGCAACAAAGAAAGTGTTTTTAGTGAAAACTCAAAAAATAATCCAAGGGAAATAACCAGTCAATAAATGGTAACCATTTGATATCAATCCCAAAGTAAAAAACTCCCATAGTTTCTGATCTGAAATGAAAAACAAACCAAATTACAAGAATTGATGATCTAGTGTAAAATATTTGTGACACAATTATCCAATCCAATTTCTTTCATTTAGGGAAACAAAACAATCTTCTGGGAACCTAGAAAAATGGGTTAATGTAGATACCCAATCAAAGCAAATTTTCAAAATCCAATTTCATGTAATATTCCATAAACCCAAATGCTCTCAATATTTCTTAACATAAGCAATTCCTTTGCAATTTTAAAATGTTGAATTTCCCAATAATATAAATTATATTTCTAACCAAAAAGCCATTTTCTCTTTGATATAAAATATAATCATTAGACACATAGACCCAAATAATTTAATCTAATAAAGCAAAGATGAAAATCACAGTTATGGTGGTTATCAAAATAGTCATGAAAAGCAATCCAAATATCAACTAGATCAGAAAACAAATATGTGAGTAAATAAGTGAGACTATAATTCTGATCAGTTGTTGATTTGGTGTAAATCTCAGTTGATAAAAAATGTCACAAAGGAATCTGATCAACGAAGTTCATATTAACACTTCCCTAAGTTGCCTTCATTTCAAGAGAAAGTATTCTAAGCTGCTGATCACACAAGCCATTTCCCAACCTGTATTACAAAAGAGAATGATGTGTTTATCTTTTATACAATTAGGGAAGAAATACTCCTCTCAAATGACTAACTTATTAAAATGAAATTTAAAACTAAAAAGAAATGTAAAGACCGAAAACTAAAACTAATCCTAAAAAAAGCATGCTAAGATAATGTAAAATTAAACTAAATGGTCTATCATAAAACTATTTGTAAAGGTCAGTGTAGTCATCATGTATTAATCTACTATTCATTCAGTGAAAGATCAGAACCTTCTTCTTGAGAGATAAGAACTAGGTGCTTTCCCACAATATTTCCTTTAGCTACATACTTTTAGTGTCTTGATTGTTGTAAGATTTGGATTTCTAGACACAATGTCATGTTCCTGAAATCAAAATTAAGCAAATTAAGCAAACAAGACTATAAGACTTGAATCCCATCCATATTTTGAAGGTACTAATCCATCAACAAACATTAGTTATAAAAATATGATTGAAAAATTATTTAATTGGTAGTGCTAAGATTGATTCTTTGGTCAATTATTGGATTGGGGAATAAAATGATGTGTTCCCAAGCAATTTTCTGAAAAAGATATCAGCAAAAGATTAAAATTACCATGTTGTCCAAAATGTCAAAAACGTGTTTCCAGGCAGCCTGAAAGAATATCTCTTGTTGTTGTATAAAAGAGGAATCCTGGGTGAAGAAAACTGTAATAGAAAAGGAAGACTAATGCTTAAAATACCCATTGAACAAAGCATATGAAAATTGCAGCCAATTCCCAAAAATTAAAGCTACAAGTGATTAAAATAAAATAACTCAAAAGAAATGAAAAATTAGCAAATCCCATTATGCAAGGAAAAAATTATTATGCAAAAAAATCATGTTGCATGAAAATGATCAAATAAAAGTCAAATGGAAAGAAACCATTTGGATAACTCCAAAGCCAAACTACACAAAGAAAAGACACTAGTCTATTCTACCCTACTCCTACTCTACACTACAATGGATGAAAAATGAGCTATGTAAATTCATAATGTCAATGTAGCCATCCATGTAATCCCAAGCCTGTAGACATATGTTGTAACATCCTGCTCCACTGAGCACACTTTTATTAACATATTTTTTTAGGACACTTGCGTGCAAGTGATCCGGTTATGGTATATTATGATTTCGTTTCGATTATGGGTTATATATGATGATGACGATGTATTGTGACATGTTGTTAAATTGAGGTATATGTATTGACAGATGTTATTGAATAGTTTTCCTGAGTGTGCAGGGCACATGATAGGTTATGGATGTTGATGGAATCGATGGACTTCCTTGGACTCTATATTGAGTCAGGTGTTATGAGGAAAAACACTCTATGTCATGGGGTAAACCACAACAGACAAAATGACTGCAGAAATCAAGTTTGCATAGCAGTTTAAACATCATCATTCTTGCGATTACACAGATCATGGGGTCGGCCTCCTTGCACCAGGAATCAAGGCCACTCATTTTTTACGTAGTGGAGTGTTTACAACCCATAGTTTATGATTAGTGCACCTCACTACTGGATAACATAAAGAGCCAATTGACAGATTGCAAACATGGGAGGAAAAGGAAATTCAGGTTCGCATATATCTTGTGTATTTTCTTCTTTGAGCAGGTTCCAGGATTGAGCCCTAGAGTAGAGATCATTCCACGTGGACCGCGCAATCCATCCATGTCACGGCGGACCAAGGTGATGAGACGGTTAGGAGGTAGTAGGGTGAAAAGCCCCTAGAACGATGAGTTCTTCATCTGGTGGCATCGATAGGTGATATCCATAGACGACTACCCTTATGTTGGGATCAACTAAGGAGGAGATCCAGATATGCCCATTTCCACTAGGCTTCGCCTGCAGTGATATAGGTATGAATTTTTTATATATATATTTCATTTTTTTGTGTTTTTCAAAAAGAATAAAAAACGTAAATATTTTTGGATGGTATCTAGTATTGACAATTACTTTGTTATGCAGATGTGGGTCCGTGATGACCATATGGATTCCCACAACATCAGCGGAGGAACCAGAGAGATGAGCCAGCGGGAGGAGATGCAGAGAGAGTGCTACAAAATGTGTAGGGGAACCTATCTCATTTGATGCACAGGATTCCTATGGTTCAGGTGGAGGATCCGCCAGAGGCTATGTAGCGACAGGTGGTGGGTGTGCCACGTGCGTGGGTGAGACTCTTCTAGTGTCTCGCAAACTCCATAGTATGCTATCATGATACGCATCTAGTACCACCAGCATAGATTCCATGGTCATTATATCTATCAACCATATATGTATTTTGAAGGTGTGAGCCCCATTTTGTACTATGACACCATATTGTTTTTTGGATAGATGAAATATAAAAACATTGGTCTTCATATTTACTTATATATGTTACAATGTGTACATTGATGGATGTGTTTTCTTTACTTTAGTTATGTGACAAATTCCAATCTAAAACATAATTAGCATATGCATCAGATACATAATTATAACTTCTAGGTATGTGATTATAAGTAATAAAATCAAAATGTCGTTCCAAAATTCGTACCCGTAGGAATCATTGGAGTAGCATAGGGTATCACACACGGTAAATTCCATTCAACTGGTATACTACTAATTGGGAGTCCAGGTAAACTTCTAAATACCAAACACCATGTGAAATGGCATCGCGTAAAATATCTATAATGACGCTATATTCAGCCACATTATTCATTGATGGCCCTAGACAAATGCCACCTGAAGACACTAGCTGACCCTCAGGTGAGTAAATGATGCAAGCAGTGGAAGCCAAGTTTTTTGTATGACTACTGGCACCGTTTTCAAATCCTAAGTAAACTGAAGACTCCATTTACATCTTCCAACCAAGAGAAAAATCTATAAGCAATTCGATGACACAAAGGAAAATATATATATATATATACACTAAGATACACTAGTATACAAAGAGTCACACCCAATCTTGGGGAAAAAGTGTAATATATTTTCAAGTAGAGCCCATTTTTGGGCTCAACCAGCATATTCCCTTCATAATCCTCCAATTCATAAGCTCCTTTTTCTAAAACATGTCACCTGATATAAGCACTATGCCACATGGGGTTGAACATTCCTGCCCCCAACGGTTCTTTGGATTGGTCATACAAGAGGACCAAGTCACCCTCATTGTACTGTCGAGGATAGATAGACCTATCATACTAGACCTTAACACATCATTTATTCGCTTCGATAGCCATAGAGGCATCTCAATGCTGCTCATCTAGGCTCTCTAGGTGTACAAGGAATTTTTCAAGATCGGAAGCGTCAGGTAGGAGCTCAACTGCCAGTCTAAGGGAAGGGATTTTGCATTCAATAAGAAGGATTGACTCCACACAGTGTGTTAACTGAAAAGGAGAAAAACCGGTAGAAGTTGTGATATCATGCTCAACAATGCGAGGGTCGACTCCTGGCCTCCTTTCGTATGTCCAAGCGAATGAATCACAAAATTCTTTGAAGAGATCGGTGTAGATTTGAATTTTTTCAGGTGAACAATTCGCACCAATATATACATTTTAATTTTTTCTAGGAATTCGAGAGATGTCGATCATGATGGTAGGAGAAATAATCGCCATGTTTCCTTCAACATAAATGCCATGGATATCTAATGGAACCATGGTGTGACCAACCATCTCACTCAAGGTAGAACTAAAATCATCTTGTTCGATTCTAACAAGCTCTAGGAGGAACTAAGAACGATGATGCATATTGTCCCATGGATTATCATGACTATTCATGGCCTCTAGTATGGCTTCATATGAAGGTACAGTATCATCGAGGTAATCATGTGAACAAGACAATAAGGTGGCCCATATGGGTTGTAGAATGGGATCCTCCTCGACCATTTGTGAGGAGACAGGATCTGGGTCAGTAGTAGATTCAAGAATAGTCTGATACACTATCTATGTTGCTGACAGTGGCATTGCCATTCCAATATGTGACTGACCTTCACAAGACATGGTTTGGGAAGGTAGGGTCCAAGGATCGTTGAAATATGAAGTACAGAAAGAAACAGACCTCACTAACGAAGAATACCTACTGGACATGGCATAAATGTGATGAATTGGTGCCATGAAATCAAAGGTACCCATGAGGGAGGAATACATTCTGACACCAATATCCTCAGTTTTCAACTGAGAATTTTTTATCACTAGGATTGAAGGTCCAATTGATACATTAGGACTAGCATGTGAAAAGGATAACTGATCAATCATCATTATTTTCCCTTCGTGAGGAAAACATAAAGTGTAGAAAATAGACAATGCGACTGCGGTCATGGCATAAGTCCAATTACGCCCTAGAAATAAATTATAGTCAAGGGGCGTATCAACCACCTCGACATCCACCTCCATCGTCTTTCCACCTAACTAGACCAGAAAGGTGGGAATAATTACGTGGGGATGGAAAGAATGACCATAAAATGCGGTCAACAAAGTCGGAGATTGAGAGAGGTTTGGAGAGATAATGGCTTTCCAACAGGCTGGGTACATCATGCACGATACAACACCTTCATCATTAAAAGTGCGTTTGATGGTATACTTCGACTAATCCACATGGATTTGAAAGGCCACATGGTAAGGAAAGCGAGGTTTAACATCTGTGACATCAAACTTGATAACCTTAGAGCCACACAAGTCTAGAGATCCTAATGCAGATAAAAATGAATTCCTTTATGAAGGACACGTCTGGAGCACCTCCAAATATAACATCGCACAAGGGGTTTGACCCATATCTTCGACAATCGAATAGTTCTGGGCAGCTCTATAATTATGGTTGTGAGTAGGGTGTTTTAGTACTCCTTTCAAAATACGAGGTGGAGGCTCTAGATTTTCTATCTGCAAAGGTGTTTCTAGAGGAGGGGGAGACTCTGGACCTAGAATAGTCTATGAAGAACTGTAATCAAGAGATTGAGCGGATAAATTAATCTGATACTTGACCATATTTACACATATATGGTCATCTTCATGCATCGGGGGGTTTTGATTCCCACTCAACACATTTCCTGCGTTAGAGGAGCTCGAGGCCATGTGTTGATTATGCATAAATGGATTTTTCATCACAACGAGTGGTTGAGATAAGATCCTCATGACTTCCTCAAGTTTGGGGCATAAGTGGGTAAGGTGATCATCTGTACAAAGTTTACAAGGAAACTTCACCTTCTGTTTTTCTATCTTTCCCTCACCAACATTGTTATTTGATATGTCATTGTTAGCATTGTCCTTGGGTTTATTATTATTATTATTCCTCCCACCCTTACAATTATTACCATGTTCATTCCTTATATTCCCTATTGGTTGTCGGTTACCATTCGGTTTGGTCGATGACTATACAGAATTCACATCCATCGACTGAGTCGGAGTGGACGATGAAGATGAAGATTGTCCTACTACAGACTAGATTAGAGACAACTCCTTCAACCGGTTCATCACCAAGTCTGTAGACTTAGCATTTGCAGAGCCTATGATTCCATTGGCATCAGGCTCAGAATTTTGTTTAGGGTCATAATTTGACCTCGGTGTGTCACAAAGAATTTTGTATAACATCCAAGATTGAGCATATATGAGTTCTAATTCCTGGGCTTTGAAAATAGCTTTGTCTTTAGATGTTACCCTAGATGTAGAAACATCCTTCGAACTATAAGGCAATAGAGATTTAAGGAACCATTCCAATAGAAACTCTGGAGGAATGTAGGCTTTGATCAACCTCTTCCATCTACACCACTCTTAGATATGATCTGAGATATGGGTGGATTTGTCCTGGCGGAGGGCCAAGAGAAGTTCTATGACGAAATCATAATGAACTGACAACTGGAAGTGGTTGAGAAAGACCAAAACCATCTGATTAAAATTTTCGTATGTTCCCCCTGGTAGCTCAATGTACCATTTAACTACAACCCCCATGAGGGTGCATTGAAATAGTCTCAAACAAATAGAATTTTCATTAAGGGAATTGGAGGAGCACAAAAGATGAAAAGTAGTAACGTGATCACCTCGATCCTCACTAGTCCTTCCCTCAAATTTTGGAATACCTGAAGGAAGCTTGGTGGGGACAGGGGGCCATGATGGATCATGACGCACCGGGTCATTCATTAATACTGACAAGTATGGAAAATTAAGCGTGGCCAGAAAAGGGATCCGAGGTTGTAGCCTCTGAGCCCATACCCCCGGGAAAGATTGATTATGAGGGACTGCAGCCCATCCAGGGTTCTGGTATGCACCATGGTCGTGTCTGGTATGACAATATCCTCCTCCAAACTGATTCATAAGAGGTTGTGTGGGCACCATGCCTGTAGGAATGTTATAATGAAGGTTATAAACATTTCCCCCAACTAGAGGAGCTCTAGGCTGGGGGTTTCCCATAGTATGAAACTGACTCCCTCTGGGTGGAAATCCAGAGGATAAGGGTGGATTTTTCATACCAAACATGTTGGTCATAATCGGTGTAGAGGAGGAAGTGTTATAACCCTAAATTGCACCATACATGCTTACCTAGAATCAGGCCAACTCATATCCCTTCTTTGCCAAAGCACTGCTGAACAACTCTTTGAAAATCCTCTTTTATAAAGGCCCACGTGCCCTAATCCATTACTGCACGCGTGTGCATGCTGGCTGACCCAAAACAGCCCGTGTGTACCTACAAAATCATGAAAAAAGGAAAGTTGTCGACGGAACAAAAAGATATGGGTGAGTTAACTGAAACTATTGGCCATGCATGGCCGAGGGTTCATTCAAATACCTAGCTCCTTCTAGCCTATAAAATAAGGGGTAGGATTCCCATTTGGAAGAGGAAAAATATAGCAAAGAAACTCTGCCCATTTACATATTCCCATTGTCCCAACCCTTTAGCCTTTCCTTATGCCAAAGAAGATTCAAAGAAAAGCAGTTGGAGGACAGAAGAAGAGGAGCCCAGGATCAGGTTCAAGGAGCAATGGTTGGTCTCAGCTTTTGTAAGTTGACTCCTTCTAAGTAATAAAGAAAATGCTTTTCCCGTCCCAATTCATGAACTGTTTATAGTTTGATCAGTATATGTTTGGATTTCTAACCTGTTAGTATAGAAGTAGCATGCATGCATAGTTGTTGCTTGTCCTGAATGCAGGTCATCTTTGGAAGGAGTATTGCGAACAAGTAATCAAGCACAACGGAGGATCGACGTCAAATGCCAGATACGAGGTAGGTTTATCTTTCCATGCATTTACTAAGAAAAGGGGATTTAAATCTAGGGATGAAAGTATAAAGTAGTTTCTCTTCGGTCATTATCTGCATGCAAAGTCTGAACTCTATTTGCTATTCTGTAGGGAGATTTTCCCAACAACAGAATTGGCGACTCCACTGGGGAGACTCTCTAGGGTTCTTGGGATTTTATTTAGTTTTTGGGTAGTTTAAAGACTAGTTTTTCTTGCCTATCTTTTCTTTTCGTTTCTGTAAGGTCTGAGCTAGTAGGGAGTCTGGTTTTCCATACCAGTTTTCCATGACTATTTGCTTGACTGTGTTTTTTAGGACCCACGGAGGTACATGTGGCCTGTACAAGGTCTGCACTCATGTACCCACGCCCTACCCTCTTACATCCCGCGTGTGAACGCTAGCTGTAGAGGTAGCAGTAGAGTGTAGAGTTAAGAGGACCTCAGAGGCAGTCACCCTCTTCCCTGTCAGAATCACACATTCTCAGGGGGTTTTTTGGAATTCTATCTGAAGTCTTGTTTGCTAGCTGGTCTAACTCAGATTTTTTTTACCTTATCATTTTTCCTTGCATTATTTGTTTTTCTGTTAGAGAGAGTGTCCAAGCCTTCAAGGGATCCTGGTTATCAATATTAGTGGTCTCTTCCTGGTTTGGTCTGTCTGTTTTCATCTTTTTCTCAGAATTTAGATATACACTCGGCCTATACAAAGTCAGCCCACGTGTACATGCCCTTTGTCTCTATTCAGCACACGTTTTCACGTGTGTTGTTTGAGTAACAGTCGCATGCCTGTGCAAGGTACTTTTTGTTGAGGGTAAGGTAGTCATCCTTTCCCTTGATAGGAATTATTCCTTTCATGTGTTTGAATCTCTGTGTGAATAGTCAGTAGTTAGGATTAATCTTACCCTTAGCCTGCTTTTTCTCAGTTAAAAAGTTGTCATAAAAATTAAAAAAAAAAATTAAGGTTTTTAGACAAGTGTGAGAGTCATTGTTTTTAAATTGCTAGTGTGTGATTTTTGACCAAATTCTTTGCAATCTGCAATTTAGGCCAGAATTTTTTTTCTTGGTTTTTTGCTTGTCGGTATTTTCCCTTTCTTGCTTTACTAGCATTTAAATAAAAAAAGAACTCTTTTCATTTTCTTATTTGGTTGAAGAGTGTGTTTCTGCATCTTTAGCTAGGGAAGAGTCTTTTATTTCATAAGTTTTTGCATTTTACTTATATCATAAGTAGCTCGTAGTCGAGTGAAATTCCTTTGAGTTTGTTGTCCAAAATATTTGAAAAATTAAAAAAACATTTCTTTTGAAAAGTTGTGAAATTTTGCATTCAGTAAAAGTTTTGTTTCCATCTTTTTCATTCATTTTTTTTGCTTTTGTCTTTTTCACATCATCAGTTTCACCCTCATACCCCTTGACGTAAGACAAACATCAAAATCAATGCTAAATTTAAAATCTACTAGACTTTTATGTTTATAGGGTTCACAAACTAGTTCAGGACTAGGGCCTTGGATTAGGTTGGAGAGGAAACTCTTCAAGGTCATTTTAATTCAAACATTGGAGTCTGAGATAGGGAGTGTCTAAGTCCAGTGTTGTGGAAGTTATCTGGGACCCCCCTCTAACACAGGGGATAAACACGAGGTCACGTGCGGAAGGGTAGCAGAGATAACCCCTCCAAAGTTGGACCAATCGTAGTGGAGAACACATATAGAGGGCTTGTTTTGAGATTTCGTCGTTTGCATTTTCCACGGGGCTTCATGGGTCTCGAATCCATTTGAGGTCCTCAGTTGTCTTTCGAAACATTTTCTCTCGATACCCTTGACAGTTTTCAGGCTCGATACCCTGCTCATTGTGGTCTACCCGACTTTCGACTGTACCCGCCTGGTGATTGTTCATGCGCTGGCAACCTAGTTGCCAATCTTTTTAGGGACATACACAGGTGACTACGGGGGTATACCGCGGTACCTAGGGAAAACATTGGGCTATTCTTTGTAGAGTATACCCAGAGGGTGCTTCCATGTTCGATTTTCCCTTGCACCAATAAGTTGCACTATTGTTGGTTGTTGTAACTGTTCTTCCAATTAATTTAGTGTTTGCTTGTCTTATCTTCTAGGGATTTTTTAGTGTGTGTTACTTTTGAACGTTTAGACTGCCTTAGAGTGTCTTGGATCTTCTCACACAGTGGAATATCCTAAGCTCTGTCGGTCACAAAGTCTTCTTGGCCTGCCACCGGTTACACTGGAGCCACCCCCGCCACCATTAAGGCGAAAGCTAGACCAACAAGGGTCTTTTGAAGCGACTGGGTTACAAACCATTATGCCCGAACAAACCTCAAAGGAATTGACCGTTTTGGACCTTGAAGAAACTGCTCTTGGGCCAATTGAAACCCCAACCATTGATTTCTTGGCACCTTTCATTGTACCAATTCAATTTCACGAGCACTAGACAGTGTCGCACACAGCAATGGAAAAAAATGTTGTTACTCCTTCTGGGAATTCTTCAATTCCCACCACGGTTGTCACCATAGGAGAGTTGTCATCTCTGAACCCACCATCGTCAGTCTGAGCCACCATGGTCTCGACCGCAACTACTTTGCATAGTGGTATGAACCTGTCTCTGGCAGTGGCCACAAACCCTTTCACACCTAGTGCGATAGGCCCTCCGTTCTCATACGAGATGCCTAGTTTGGGTACAAGTCCTGTACTTTTCTACTCCACTTTACAGACTTTGGGTTTGGGGGCAGGGAGCTCTAGTGCTCCTCTGCAAGGTCACACGAGGGGCACTCCTACTCCTTTTAGTGATTTTCCTTGCGGAGGAGGTCATATGCCTCCTTCATCCTCTTCACTCGGTGGCTTGCATCAGCCAGCCACCGGGCAACCTACACACAATAGTTTATTTGGAGCAGGGAGTCAAGGACCACCTTCGCATAGTATGCCGGTAGGTTTGACATTGTTTTCTTTGAGCAGAACATTTGGTAACAACACCTTTTCATCAGCCACTTTCCCGACTAGGGGTAACCCCATTTTTGGACAATCGACTCCTGTGCAGAGTACTATTCCTACACATGGGGCAAACCTAGCAGGACCTTGGAATTTAGGGCAAGGATCTGTTCCCTCATCCAGAATGCCGATATGGGGTAATTCTTTTCACAATCAATGGAACCCTGGACAAACTACTATGCCTATCCCCACAGGACCGGCATGGGGCAATCCTTCCCAAATTCCTTCGAGTATAATGTATGCCCAACAACCTATGTCCTATTTTGGAAATCAGTCGATGATGTCTCCACATATGAAAAATCCTTACATTGGCTAGGGCCATGGTTTCTACTAGAATCCGGGCTAGCAACCAAACTTTTCCTAGCAACCTAGTGCCAGTCAAACTCTAGGTCCCTTTATCCTAGGTTATCAGCAGCAACCCAAACTACCATTCCTGGCGAATTTACACTTGCCAGATTTGACACGGTTGTTGAATGACCCTATTTGTCACGATCCGCGTTGGCCTCCTATGCCGACGAAGTTTCCTTCAGACATTCCAAAGTTCGAAGCCAAGCCTAACGAAGATCCAGGAGATCATGTGACTACCTTCCATCTTTGGTGCTCATCTAACTCATTGAAATATGACTCCGTACAGTTATGATTGTTTCAATGTACTCTCATTTGGAGTGCTGCGAAATGGTACATTGAGCTCGATCGCTCAAGATACTCTTCTTTTGGCGAACTTGCAATGGCCTTCCTAAACCATTTCCAGTTACCTGTGAGATATGATGCTGGCACAGAGCTGCTCACCAATTTCGAACAGACAATAGCGGACTGTTACACGTCAATATTACTCAATTGGATAAGTGTCGCATGTTACTCTCAACTGTCGTAAGTGTCGCATGTTCTTTACAACTTTCGCAAGTGTCGCATGTTGTTCACAAGTGTCGCAAATGTTGTTCAAACATACTTCCATGATGATGACACTAAGGAGGCACTTAGAATACCTCATACATCTGATTTGACGGAAGAGAGATGATTAATTGAAGTCAAACATCTCTTGCCACCTGAAAGGAGCTCTTAAACTAGGGTTTTGAAGGAGAGCGCTCCCCTACATCAGCCTTAGGAGCGATGGCGCTCCCCTATTGATCTAAAAATGAAGAAGACTTGAAAATCTTGAAATTATTGCAATGTAAATGTTATGTGTTTAAAGCAAATGGATCAGTTTGCAACACATAAATAAGGGATTACTCATGAAAAATACACATAGATAGAAGCATAATCAATGAACATAAGAACATAAACACAACAATTGATAAAGGAGTTCACCCCTCTCTTGGGCTACATCTCCTGGTCCAGCTTCCAATGGATCATTATTATTAATTTCTCAAAAGTGCTCAAAAACATGTCTTACAATG
>ML778439.1:1409951-1420345 GCA_009831015.1 Picea engelmannii | reverse complement strand
GGGGGGGAGGGAGTGATAAAAAAAGAGGGAGGGAAAGGGATAGGGAAAGAGGAGAGAGAATGATGGGAACATAAAAAAAAAGGTAGAGAGGGAGAAAGAGAGTGAGGGGGAGTGGGAAAGAGGGGGAAAGAGAGGGAGAGAGGTGGGGGTGATAAAAGGGGAGGAGAGAGAGAGAGGGAGAGAGAGAGAGAGAGAAGGGTTGAGGGAGTGAGAGGGAGGCATAGAGAGAGAGAGAGGCGTGGGAGGGATACAGAGAGAGAGAGACGTGAGGGAGGGAGAGAGTGGGAGAGGGAAAGAGGGGTCGGACAAAGAGAGAGAGAAAGAGAGGGAGGGGTGTTGCACCTCTTTTTTCACCTAAATGAGAAAAATATAGGTGCTTACAAGCTTAGTTGGGTCAGCTAAGCAAGACAGTAGTGAAGGAAAGGGTTAGAAAAATAAACATAAAATACTGAGCTAAGAATTAAACTAAGAAAGGAAATAACAACTAAACTATTGAGCATAAGGACATAAGAGCAAGAAACAAGGAAGATTCATGTCACCAATGGAAAGGATTGTATTAGCGAAAATAAAACACCGAGAAGGAAGAGGACTTTGGGTCCCTTCTTCCTCCAAGGGAGAGCTCTTGGACCCCCACAATTGAGCTCTTCTTACAAATTTGAAACTTGAAAGAAATGGTGAAAGAATCCAAAGCTAACACACTCAAAAGGTGATGTGGATTGCCCAAATGGAATGGTGCTAGTATGCTCTTGATGAGAAAAGAGGATTCCCCAAGAGAATAGCAACAGCATAACCTTGCTAATGAATTCCTTGAAAATGTAGTGCACCCATGGCCTTGTTTTATAGCACCACTTTGAGGTATTGTGCAACCAACTTTTAGTGTGAAAAGGGGCTATTTAGGTCACCTTTAGGTCTTTGACCAGCCACCCAGTCGGATCCAACTGAGATTTGGATGTCAAATCAACTTGGAAGATGAACCAAAAGTGGGTGGGAGGCCGACCAATCTCATAAATGTGTCATTCTCAGGTGTGCACAGGTTTTAGCGGCCACAATCGTGCATCGTGCACATGTGCACTTTTTCTACGTTTCTAGATGGCACATGTGCGCGCATGCCCTATTTAGTCATAGCGCATCTTGATTTTATAACTGGTTCTATAGTTTTGGACCTTTTGGAAATGATTTTTTGGTAATTTTGGTCCATGGGTGGACTCATAGCTATTTGAAGATGTTGGATTCCTATAACCGTTTGCAGACAAAATTATAGTGATAAAAGATGCCCCCTGATGGATGAGGTTAGGAGCATATGGATAGCCAAAATTCATCAATGTTTCTTCTACTGAAAGTACTACTGTAAGAAAGAGCAATAGTGAGAGTATCAAGAGTGACCTGTTGGAGGGAGAAGGTAACCTGTAGGACCCAACCTTTCGCAAGGTGTGTAAAATAAATTGTGTACAAACGAGGTGGACATGCCCCATGCTCGTGTCATGTAACTCAAAAAAGGGTGTTGTACAGTAACTGAAACTGTGTGTTGATGTAGACAACTACAGCGCCCTTGGGAGCAGTTGTGATAAAGGCAGAGGACAATTCTGAGGAGGAACATACTCTGAATAGTAGGCAATGACACTTGTAAGAAGTATCATGGACTCTATAGGCATTGATAGCCCATCCAAGTTCAGAGGTCTTCGGAAAATATAAGAAACAACTACAATAGTCGCAAAGTAAGACCCACTGTAACATGAGAAAATGTTGAAGTTGAATGTTATGGGGGTCAACGACAGCAGGGAGAAATTATGGGTCTCTCTATGTCATCCGAGACTTTTCATTGGAAAGGTAATGAAAGTCAAGATACTGTTTCCCTTCTGGAAATTGTGTTGATGTCGACAAAAAGGGAGACGCGACTCCAAGAAGAAAATGTCTTCGTGAAATCTACTAGGTGAGGTTAGGAACTGAGGAGGTACATGGACAAAGTCAAGATGCATGGAGACTCAAGACTGCCCTTGGTTTGGGATATATGTGAAGTATAAGTGGCTACGACCATTCAATTAAGTCGAGTTTCAAGGGAGACAACGAGACATGGGATAAGTTGTGCGAGAGGCGGGATAAAGTGAACAAACTCAAAGCGCAGAGGTAGGTGGCATGTGGGATACTTGGAGTTTACGGATGATGTCAACAGGAGTAGATGATAAGGAGTGCCCCGACCAAGGGTGACATGGGTTGCATTTGCCAGGAAGGTCAACAAAGGTGATGGCAAAAAGATATGTAAAATGCTAGAAACAATGTCTTAATTACAAAAAGAATTAAAAAATCAGTGGGGATAATAATGAAAATATAGAAATGGGTGCCCAGTGTAGGATGGCTTGGCCTGGGGATGGCACAAGTTGGTGGAAAAAACAAGTGGAGGGTGGGGGCCCCATAGGATGGTTTCTGTAGTAGGGAAATGTATGGAGGGTAATCTAAGGATGGGAAAACTGATGATGGGTGAAATGGATGGTAAATGATGTTGCGGGAGTGCAGTCAAAATAATCTGTGAGGAAGTTCCCTGGGAGTCCGTTGGGAATGCTAGAAAAATGAGGAGAAGGAGTATGAGGTTGATTCGCGACATGGTGTAAGACTATCAAGACTCCCATCCCTAAAGGTTTGAAAACAACATGAGTTTCAAAGTGCCAAGGGGTCTATGAATGGGACAACTCATGTGGGGGAGAATGCTACCAGGTGACAGTACCCAAAATGCAGTGGAGGTGGCAGTACTGCAGAGCCGGGGATGGAGACCCTAAAAGCAAATTTTAGAGGGTGTGACTGGGGATGCAATTGAGATTTAGAGGGAATGATTACATGCCATTGTTGATTAAATACCTAAAGGGGTTGCATTGGTGTATGATTACCAGGTACCTGCACACATGAAAACCAAATACCCGACGTGAACAATATCTGAAGAGAATCGAACATACAAGCATTTGTTTGATAATTTTGAATATGAGCATGCGTACCTGGATGGGGTATGGAAAAATGGCTCCCCGAGGGATAAGGATTAAAAATGACCTGGGGACTGTCTTGATGTAAAGGATGGGGTGTTGATCCCGTCGCTGAAGATGGATCGAAAAACAAACACACGGAGCCTCCGGAATGGGGTCTAGAAGTTTGGTAAAAAGGACTATATATAGTTGTAGGGCCCACATTGCAACCTCATTTGTACTTTCTCTCAGAGTGATTGGATGAGATATATTCAGAGGAGATTTGGAGATTCTGGGAGAATGAGGCAGCCAATTTAGGACCAATGAGCTTCAGGTTAGTTGTCTTATCATCCTGCATAGAATTAGGTTTTCTATTTGTGGGCAAGGCCTATATGGATGACCATACAAGGGGTTTTGTGGGTGTGGGCCCCCCAGTGCGCAGGTGATCGGGAAATATGAATGCATGGGTGTGCACTTGTTATCTATATATCCATGCACAGGAATGCCCTAATGAGGAAAACAGGCGCGCATGGTATGCACGCCTGTAAGCTAAACAGTTTCGCATGGGTGCGTGACTGTGTAGTGGATAGGCGCGCTCTGATGCACGCCTGTGTACGTGACAGGGGCGCATGAAGGCACCTCTATATGGCCGACAGGCATGCACACATGCATGCCTATGGGATGGATAGGCACGCATGTGTGCGCACCTGTGGGATGGACAGGCGTGCATGTGTGCGCGCCTGTGGGGTTAAACAACCACGCCTTGGGGGAAAAGTTGACGGATGCCAAACTTAGCTTTTTTGGAGATTTTTAATGTGTTTATGTTTGAGATGGCTGATCTTGAACTATATTATGTGATTGTAGGTGATCATTTTGGATGATGTTGGTTCAATGGAGAGAGAGAGAGATTGGTCACAACTCAGGGAAGCTATGGCCATTGAGGAGTCGACGATTTGTGACACTTTGGCAGCTTATGAGATGTTGAAGTTCTTTGAGTGCCCCTTGATACGGGCCCAGGATTATCTCCTATAGTTCTTGATCTGGATGTGGAGTCTGGATCTGCATTGTTTTATGGTGCGGGGTAAGCAGTTGGCCTTCACTGCGGTGGAGGATGTGTATTTTTTGATTGGGCTCCCTTTTCTTCGAACGCCCTTACCGGCGGAGCCCATAATACCTAGGGATGGGAAGTTAGCTACCTTAGGTCGGAGGTATTGTTCGAGGGAGGATTTTATGTAGGGCTATGTGGTGAGTATCGGGGCTATGGATGCCCTGGTTCATCGCTATGTAGCAGCGATGGTTGTGAGGGTTTATGGGTCCCTCGTTACTCAGTGGATCAATGGTGGTCAGCTGAGGATTATTAGTGGTAGTTGGGAGTAAAATTTACATGGGGAAATGAACTGGAGAATTGGAGGGATTTTGGGGTAAATCCTCATATAAGTCATCCAAGAACCATGGAGGAATAGGGAGTGCTTCTGGTTCAGGAGAAATAATATGAAGAATCTCTAGTGATGGGGTAAGGTTAATCATCGATTTTATAGGGGGTACATGAGTTTGAATCAGGGTCACTTGGCATTGCATGTAATCAATGATCATAGGACATTGATATGTTAAATGATCTAAGAATTTGCATAGAGAGAAAGTGCATCTCATACGTTCGTTGATTGAAGTCATGACATAATGGATGTTAGTGATGTTTGGTGGGGATGATGTAGCTAGACTGGGTTTGTTTTGGAATCTTTGGCGTACTGCTACTAATGTCTATCAGAATTGAGGTAGCGCTAGGCAATGGTGTGTATAATGGCCATATTCTTAACATATGGCACAAGCGAATTTGGTTCGTAGTCCTTTGCTACTTATGTTATGGGAGGTAGCGGCAGTACTTGATAAAGTGATGAACGATGATGGTGTTTGATTAAGTTGAATTAGGTTACATAACTTGTGTAGAGATGGGAATTTGTTGGTTGGGTGTCCATCTTTCTCACATAACACACAAGGAGGTTGGACGCATGGGGGAAGTGGAGTGGTGGGCTCCTTCTTCTTTCACCTGCCCCTAGTTGTGGTAGCGAGGTTAGTGAGTGGGGGTGTAGGGGGTATGGTGGGAGTGAGTATGGAAATCTGCATTGGGATTCCTTTAGTTTGGGGAGGGAGGGATGGTTGAGGAACCATCTCTAGTGGATGTAAATACCAAACTAGGATTTCTAGCACCATATTAGGGAAGGTAAGCGTTGCGGATTCTTGGAAATCTTGTACTCCTGGTGGAGGGTAAAAGAAGGGGATTTGAGTAATGGCTTGGGGAACTGTCTCCCAAACTGGGATATGGCCTTGGGGTGAGGTGAAATCATGAACTAGTGGAGTCGACAAGTTTACAGGAGGCTCGTGAGGGAGGGGCTCTGCGACTAGTGCAATGTCATATATGAGAGAAGCCTCACTGGGAGGAAGGGTATCCTCAATATCAGTTCTTTTGGACAAGATGACACATACCTGATTGGGAGGATGAATGAGCGGTGGTGAACCATTGTAAGTTCCTAACAAGGATGGGTCTTTGAAAATTCTAGGCCCCATTTCGATGAGTGGGTAAGACTCATGATTAGTATGGATGAAAGGGAGAATGTTATCGATGTTGGCAGAAGGGTTAGGCTCATAATGTGAAACTTGATCAATGTTAATGATTTTCCCGTTATGGGGGAACACCATTGTTTGAAAAACAGAAGAGGAAACGACCTTCATAGAGTACATGTAGCTACGACTGAACAAGATATTGTAATTGAGTGGGGCATCGATAACTTCAATGTCGATGAGAATGGTCTTGCCCCTTAGTTCAATAGGGACATTTTGGAATATCCCTTTGGGAGAATATGGTCGCCCGTCATAAGATCTTAAGGTAATGGCATATGGTATGAGTTCGAGGGAACCAAGTTTCTGCCATACCAACTTGGACATGATGCATGTGGATGCACCTTCATCAATGATGTGCCGATGAATTGTAATGATCTAAATTTTCATTGGGATTTGAAAAGAAATGAGTGTGGGGAGGTGAGGTTCTTCGTTGTTGAGATCAAATGTGATGAGTTGAGTATCCATAGGGTCGACTACGCCCAAGGCGGAAAGTAATAATTTATGTTGAGTGGGACAAGTTTGAAGTACTTCTAAGATTGACATTGCATGTAATGTCCCCAAGGCCAAGCCCTATTGTAAATCATGTTTCTGAACTGAATTGTAATTATGTTTTATAGGTTGGTGGGTGAAGTTTATATAAGTTAGTGGGCTTATGTGATTGTTATGCCAGAGAGCATAAGTGTTGAATGCCAAGAGCCTGCTTTTGTATATGTAATCATGAAGACCATTAATAAAAATATAAACACCGCTGCGTTCAGATGGACCATAATGAATGAGTGATGGGGGACTAAGCTTCCAAAGAGTGGGCAAGGGATTAGGGGCTAGAAAGTGGGAAAAGGGGCTAAGTGTTGAGCCTAGGGGCTTAAGTCCTTGGGAATAATATTTTAATATTATTCCAAAAAGACCATGTGAAATATATGTTTTATCCCAAGTTCTTTTTGGAAGGACAAGCAACTTCCAAATGGAAGGAATGCATGCAGTTGCATGGGTGACAAGTTTCAACCCAGGTGCATGCAAATAAAATGGTTGAGATGAGTTGTGATGGGGGTTCCTCCTCCACTCTACCCAACCATCTGAACGTGAACGTTATGATCTCTACAAGAATACCCTGGTGCATCCTTGAAAGACGAAAATCCTGTGTTGATTTCTGAGATAGCCGGTACAACCTCTGTTTGAACAATTTGATCCTATGCATGGGATCTCTGTACACTTGGTGCAATCTTGAAACCAAAACTGTGAGTCTATCCCATGATTACGGAGCCTGTTTGGGAAGCCCGTGTATGTTTTTCCAGTTGGCTATTGTGGCCACATAGTGTTGGATTGCGCGTGGCTTATTGGCTAGTGTAAGTCTATGCTGAGCCTATGTGTAACCTCTCTTCAGGTGAGGGAGGTGATTGTTGTTGGAAGTGGCAGGTTGTCAGGCCTGTGAGAAACTCTTTCCAGGTGAGAGAGTTTGTTGGGGAGGTGGTTTCTTCTAGAGAGTGTCCAGCACCAGCTTTAGGCTCTGCGACTTTCTGATCCAGCCTATTTCCAAGACCCAGAGAGGGAGGTGTAGCACTGATGGACTGTGCTTGTGAAGGTGTATACTCCCGGGTGGAAGAGGCATGTGGGGAATGAGAGTACGGGAGTAGTGGGCATAAGATGGCATCCTGGGAAGAATCCTTCTAGTCATTCCGTGCAGTTTTCCCTGTAACCTCAGCCTAGCCTAGAATTCCTTACCTTGGGGTGGAGCTTAGTCGCAGCTCGGGGGTGACCCACTGCTAAGATTGATGAGTAGTGTGGTCTAAGGCTGGGAGGTTCATGGAAGGCCTGCAAGTGGTTGGTGGAATTACCACAATTCTGAAGATAACTATCATCTTATGTTAAATGTTATGTTTTGCATACCTGTGATTGTAATTTCCCCCACCTCTTAGAGAGGTGATGAGGAGACTCAGTGGCCTGGGCACCCCCACTAGGTCATAGTCTCGCACTAAAGGGGGGAAAKTCAAGAAGTTAAAAGTTATATTTTTAAGTTGACTTAAGAAAGGAAAAGGATAAAGGAGTAAAAGATAACTCAACAGAAGAATAGAAGATTAACCCTGGGAGTTAACCTAACTCAACAGAGAATTAGAAGGAAAAGTATAAGTAAGAGGCTGGGGTACACCTATTACTCATTCTAGTTTTGGATTAGCATTTGCTATTGCTCTTGAGCATTCAGTTTGCGGGTTTTGTTGTACAAACCCTTGTGAGCAACTCAGTGGTGAAATATCCACTCACCTTTTTCCGTAGCTTGGTCTCGGGGATGAAAGACTCCTCCACACCATTCTAGTCTCAGCCCATCTCCATCTAGTTCTTTAGAAGGTAGCAAGTCGTATTGTTCTTGTGCTTCCAGCAAGAGCGCACCATCATATGGAGGGAGGTACGATCCAGCTTATTCTGAGGGCCTGGGGCCATTCTGACAGTTGGGTTTTGTTTGCAGGGGTAGGACCATTAGTTTGAGGGATTTTCTGGAGGGTTATCATCATTCTACATTTGTCTGTAGATTGGGATGTCTTGGATCCATAGGGGACGTCCTGTAATTCAATAAAACTCAGATCTAGGGAGATTTGCTTGAGATCTGAGTCCGAAACTTCTCCCACAGGATTCTCATATCCCAATATATATTCTTGGAGAGTTTCAAAGCATTTGGAGGCCTCTTTCATCAGGGCCGAACCAGCTAGGGTTTTAGTCATCCAGTGGGGCACCCCATTCAGTGGGAATTTCAGATCTACCAAGATTGAGAGGGATCTTGGAGATTCTGGCACCTGGGTTGTTCTTACCATCACTCGATCTATCAGTTGGCATATTTCTTAGGGTGATTGGACACTTTTTGTAGTAGGGCCGAGTTATTGAGGGTTTCAGCCTTCTATTGGAGTGTGGCATTCTTCAGCTGGAGAGTTTGACATTCAGATCTGCTTGTATTGATTTTCATTTCTTATTCAGCCTTTGGAGGCATCTTTTGTATTAGCGGGAGAATTTTGTAGAAGCTCATATCTATTGCTTGTACGACCATCTGAGGTTTATGCTAGATCATCCATCTATTGTATTGATCTTACATTGCTCATAATAAAAAGGTTAGATATTTGCTTGTGCTTCTACATCTTGAATATATTGTGGTCTCCATGTGTTGATGAATCTTGTATGCACTTAATAACTCAATAAATTAGTAGTAGCTAGTGATTCCAAGAAAGAATTTGGCTTGGGCTCATTACAGTGGTATCAGAGCCTCGATCCTCCAAACCTGTGGAGAGATCGGTGCATGCAGAAGTACAGGGGAATTGTTATGGGTCTGAGGAAGAAAAGCAAGAGTGAAATAGAGGCAGAAATGGAAGGGTTAGGAGACGACCATGAGCCTCAGGGCTTGGCTCTCTTAGTAGCTAAATTTGGTAAGTTCTAGCAAAACATGAACCGCACAGAAAGCACATTGGTCCGACAGTTGGATGAGTATCAGGAAACCAACAGAAGGGGACAGGCCGAAATCTCTGAAACCTTGAAGAAAGTTGATGAGAATCTATAGAAAATGAACAAGAACCAAACTAGGATAACTGACCTTCTGATGCAAGTAACCCATCGAGGAAAATATCCTGATACGTATGGGAATAAGGAGGCCGGAGGGTTCTATGGAACCCATGAGGAAGCCATATATAACCCGAAGAAAGCACCGGGATCCGAAGGAAGTCTTGGAGGTGGCACGTTCCATGGGAAAATGGGTAGCAGGACCAATCATAGGCCATACGTGCCAGTGTTCATAGGTGAACCACTAGGCCAACACTCAAGTAGCAGAGCTAACCCTAGACCATACATGCCCACATTCACAGATAAGCAAGGGTAGCATGAACAGGTTGAAGATTTTGTGGAACAATTAGCCAGGAGTACCATGGAATACTATAGCTTGGATATGAAAGTTCAAAGACAGATGTCCCTAGACCAATATTGTCAATTCAAGTTTAGAAACCAACCTAGGACGAACCACAGGGGCAGCTTTGAGTTTGAACAAAGGGCAGAGAATATAGAGATTCCATACTTTGATGGTACGGCTAAGATAACATCACAAGCATGGGTGCAGAAGCTGGATACTTACCTGCAGCTTAACCCCATGAGAGAGATGGAGGCCATCAAGATTTCCAATATGTACTTGGATGGAAAGGCCCACGACTAATGGTACCATGGGCTCACCACACTCGGCCACAACCAGATTGTATCCTATACAGAATTCACTCAGAGGCTCATTGATAGATTTGATCTAGGAGATCCTGAGTTACATTTTCGGGAGCTCACCCAACTCAAGCAAACAGGTACAACTGAGGCATACATTAATGAGTTCCAGAGGTTGGCAGTGATGGTGCAAGATATGTCCCCAACCAGGCTCATGATGCTCTTTATAGAAGGATTGATGGAACCCTTGAAGGGTTGGGTTAAGGCCTTTAATCCTACCAGCCTACAGGAAGCCATTTGGAAGACGAGGGATCTGGGTCCAACTGCTAAGCCAAAATTCATACCCAGACCACCTCTTAATAATGGTGGAAGAGATCAAAGGCCTCCAATAAACCAGGGAGGACGTGACCCTAAGGGTTATGACAAGGGTTGTGGCAGAATATATGACAGTACCAGGAGGGAACTGAGAAAGAAGCAACTCTGCTTCACATGCAAGGAGCCATGGAATCCCTCACACAAGTTCATGGGACGAGGACAGGTACATTACATCGAGGTCACTTCAGATGATGAAGAAGAGGATGAGTATGGTCAAATACAAAACATGGAGGCCAAAACGTTAGAGGTAGCAGAAGAAGAGGTTCCAGAACTAGACTGTGC
>ML778439.1:1357093-1368459 GCA_009831015.1 Picea engelmannii | reverse complement strand
ATATATTTTCTCAGGAAGAAATATGAAGTCTTTGACAGGTTTAAAGAGTTTAAGGCTCTTGTTGAGAATCAAACAGAGAAACAAATTAAGGTGTTGAGGATAGATAACGGTGGAGAGTTCTGCGGGAATGAATTTGAAGAATTCTATAAGAAGTGCGGTATAGAAAGGTAGAAGACTACTCCATATACACCTGTGCAGAATGGAGTTGCGGAAAGGATGAATAGGACATTGATGGAAAAAGCAAGGTGCATGCCCAGTGGTTCCGGGATAGGGCAAGAATTATGGGCAGAGGTAGTGGGTACTACATGTTATTTGGTCAACAGATCACCCTCATCAGCGTTGGGTGACAAGACTCCACAAGAGGTATGGACTGGTAAGGAACCTTCTCTCACACATCTTAAGGTATTTGGCTGTGATGCATATGTTCATGTTCCAAAGGAAAACAGGAGTAAGCTGGATAAGAAGGTGTTAGCGACATTTCTGGTAAGGGGTTAGAATGTGAAGGAGTGGGTGAAAAACCCATTTACTATAAGCTTGGGGTGCAAGTGCGCTTGTGATTAAGCAGCCAATGAATTTGGACGGTAGAGATTCGCGCACCCAGATCAATTATGCACATGGGATTCTAGAGCCCCCCTGCCTTTCTACCTTTAAGCGGAGGGAGGGGGGGGGGTCCGGAATCGAGGGCGCACCTCTTCCACGATCACAAGCGGAGTGCCCAGATCAATGGTGCATAGGGTGATTCTGGACCCCCCCGGCCTTTCTACCTTTAAGAGGAGGGGGGGGGTCCAGAATCGAGGACACATCTCTCCGACGACTGTGATCAAGAGCACCCAGATCAACGACATGCAGGCAATCTGGACATCCTCTGTCTTTCTGCGTTTAATCAACATGGGGCCCCCTTTATTGTCGAGTCATATTGCCATTTGTCCTCTACCTAACCGTGCAATAAGGCTCACCCCCTTTAGCCCCTTCCTCATCCTCTGACATCTGTCCATCTCCCCTCTTCTGGTCCATGTGTTCCCTTTCCCATCTCATCATCCACTCACCCCCTGCCATGTGTCCCGCTCCCTTCCACATCAGCCTCCCACTAAAAATGTGCCCATTATATCTCATCTCCTGCCCCCTCCGCTTATTGCCTTCTACCATGTGTCTTCCCCTATCACCTCTCTCATACCTCATCACTTCTTATCACACCCTCATAGTTTGGGCACCACCACTCCCATTATGCGCCCCATCCTTCGCGTTGGCCTCCATGCCTATGCATCAGGTCGTTCTGCTGATCCAGGTGGCAGCGCGAAGGGTCTTCCACATCCCAAAAGTGTCGAGTTGGCCGGGCCATCCTCAATCCCAATGAAGCAGTTATTGAAGTGGTTGGTGGTGGTTCGACATCGCCTCCGCCATAATGAGAAAGTCCGGTGATGAATTAAAGGCACATCGATTCACCTATGGAACTGTCAGGAGTTCGATTGCGTCTACCATAAGTTGCACGATCATTCAGAGATTGTAGGTTCAGATTGTCAGAAGCCATGCAGACACAAATCTTTTAATGCAACGTCTCGATTCTGTTGCTGTTGTTGTTTTGAGTATATGTAGGCATTTTCACCATTTTTGTATCTATCGATGGTTGAGCAAAGCTCCCGACTGTAAAATTTTGATGAAGCACTGGTCACTCTGGTTTATGTAAAAGAATTTGAGATTTCTTACTTTATGGATGTCAGCCTCTTTTCCATATCCTGTATACTGTGTTAGAACGGCTCAAAATTGGAGGATCTAGTCGAGTTGTAGCTGTTATAGGATGATGTAGGTTGGATCACTGTAACAGTTACGTTGTTTCTAATCGGTTCCTATTATTTTCGTAGTGCTGAACGACTTGGAATTGGAGGATCCAGTCAAGTCTCTCTTTAGTTCCTTGAAGCTCTGAACCAAGAGGATCTTGGCTTCTGAGTTTTTCATCCTGAAGCTCCTGAAGGCCTGTCACCTGAGGTAGTCTTTCTCGCCCTTCTCACAAGTCTTCCCTCTACCATCCTTTAATCCCTTTACTGACAGAAGTTGGATCAAGACCTCCTTTGCCGCATATATACCAGGCCCAGTCTCCTGAGTCAAAGTTTTATCTTATTGAGTCTTTACCCATTTGATCACCCCATTTATTAAACCGTGACATAAAAAACTGATGGGTGTCGGGCTCTACTCCTGCAAGCAATCCATGAGTGACTTCCGACACTAACATTTCTGGTGTCGTTGCCGGGGACGAAGTTGAAAATTTTCCTCAAGATTGAACGACAACGATCAGCTGATTCTGAAGGTGCATTAGATACCAGAACCTTGAAGATTGCTACTGTGCACCTGGCGACTCCATTGTGATGACTCCACTATGGCGAACCCGTTGGGTTAGTTGTGGCTTCCAGCAGTAGACACATGCGGTCCCATCCACTGCTGCCTCTCGCCATGCCTGAAGAAAATCCAGAGGTGATTATCAGAAAAGGGAAGCCCACTCAAGGAGAAAGCTCCGCCACTGAACCAGGTATTTCCCCGCCTCCTTCCATAAAAAATGCATTTTCTTATTCTCAGCTTCCTAGTCATCCTTTCCCTGAGGTTTCCCATTTTCTGAATTTCAGGAGTGTTCCTGCTGAGTTTTCTCCTCCTGGTCTAGCATCAAAGAGAGAGATCCTTATCACTCCCCCCTCCCTGGAAGTTGTGCCTCAGCACAGACCTCAGGCCTCAGAAGGTTTCACCACCCCTCCTTTTATTGCTACTACTACACAGAGAGAAGCATCTGCACATTCAGGTCCTTTAGCTCTCTCTCTATTTTCCCCATTGTCTCCTTCAGGAAGCTCTCTTCCGATATCTCCTGTTCGCACTCCTTCTCCTCCAGTCTCTCCTCTACCTAATATTCCTATGGCTGGTGTTAATCCCCCTCTGAGTAAAATGGATGCCATAGTCACTTCTAGATATGCCCCCTTAATCCTACCCCATCCTATGAATCCTCTCCCTGCTAGAGACTACTTGAAGTAGATGCCCAAGTTCACTGGGGAAGGGGACATAACTGCAGAAGAGCACCTGGCTACTTTATATAGTTATGCAGAAAACCTGAACATTGAAAATGAAGATGTCTAGATGAGAGTCTTCGTCCAGAGCCTAGATGGCGAGGTGAGGAAATGGTTTAGAGGATTGGCCCCCAGATCTATTGCTCGAATTGAAGCCCTGGATAGTGTTTTCTTGAGGTAGTGGGGAGATAGGAAGGATTTCATGTATTACATGACAGAGTTTGGGTCTCTGAAGAAATAAGAAGGAGAATCTATCTCTGACTTCTCCAAAAGATTCAATAAGATGTATAATAAGATTCCTGCAGAGATAAAGCCCTCAGAAGCCTCTGCCCAAATTTCCTATGCTGGTGCATTTGACCCTGATTTCTGCCTTTTATTTAGAGAAAGAAGAGCCACCTCCTTATCTCAAATGCAATATGTGGCCATAGAAGTGGAATCCAACATATTAGCTACTGATAGACTAAGGAACAAGGCCAACACAGACAGAAGAAAGGGAAAGTCCGAAGCCTCAACTTCTGGCCCATCGTTGCCCCACACTCAAGTGGATGAACTAACCCAGATGATGAAGTTTCTATCTGAAGAGATGGAGAGACTAAAGGTGGAAAGGAAGAAAATGTACAAGGGCCCTCAGGGTGCTAAAATCAAAGGGAGTTTCAGGAGGCCAAACAATATCGCTCCCCCGACTATGCACAGAGAGAGGGGAAGAGACAGAGAAGAACAAAGAATTCAGGCCCCCTTACAGAACAATTTTGTGGCCGAAGATGAAGAAGGGGAAACAAATGAGATTGAGCCTAAGATCCATTGCTTTTGAGAGACTCCCCCTTTTCCTCATCTGACTCAAACATCATACGAGGAGTCTCTCATGAATAGTCAGCTAAATGAGCTGAGCAAGGAAGACCAGACTAGTGGCTGCCGAGGCAGGTATGACCTGAGGTATCAGAAGAAGGCATTAACACCCGATGTTCCTGAGCAGTCCACTAAAACAGAGAATCCTTCCCATGAAGTAGCAGACGCTCACAGAGGTAAGAAGACCCCATCCCTCTCTCCCATTATTCAAAGTCATGTTCCCGAAATAAAAGAAATCCCTAAGCTTACATCTTCTTTTAATTTCGAGCATGAAATTCAAAAGATCAGAATCCCTGTGCCCCTGACCGAACTGATTAAACATGAGGGGTTCAAGAAATGATTCTCTGAGTTGTTACAGTCTGAGGTCTCAAGCCTTCCTACAGACTACATCAATTTGCAAGATGAGAAACCAGCCGTCATCCTAGGTCCCATGGTAGAAGATAGAGATGATTCATCCCCTCCCTTCTACACTTCCCTGAACATATATGACAAGGTACTGCACAACTGCTTGATGGATTCAGGGGATTCTCACAACCTCATGCCCAAAACTATCATGGAAGAGTTAGGACTAGAAGTCACCCGAGCCTACCATGACCTCTATTCCTTTGACTCTAGGAGAGTTCAGTGTCTTGGAGTTATTAAAGACCTAGTTGTAACCTTGTTTCAAATGCCCATGAAAAGTGTGGTCATGGACGTCATAGTAGCTGATGTTCCCCCAAAGTTCGGTATGTTGCTATCAAGATCTTGGATAAAAATACTGGGGGGAACCTTGCAGATGGACCTCACATATGCTACTATCCCAGTGTTTGGAGGAGAGCATAGAAGACTATACAGGGAAGCCCAACTGGCCTACATAATTAGTGATGAAGCCAACCCTACCAACCATCCCATCTTTGCCTTGGACACTGATTTAGGCTCCAGTTTACTACAGCTCAGCCATGCCCCCGAGCCTCCTCTCAAAATCAGAAAGCAGACCACTGCTTCCCATGAATTTCCTCCCTCCATCACCCCAATATGGAAAATGTTTTTTGATGGATCCTGTTCCCGAGAAGGCGCCGGAGCTGGGGTGGTTTTTGTGTCACCTGCTCAGGAAAACACATCTCTATCATACAAATTAGAATTCAAAGCTACCAACAATGTGGCAGAGTATGAATCTCTTATCCTAGGATTAAGAGCCTCTAGGGAAATGGGAATTCAGAAGATAACAGTATTCGGAGATGCCAAATTGGTAGTCCAGCAGATCAGAAGCACTTATCAGGCCAAGAACCCTCGACTCGGGAGTTACAGAAATGAGGTATGGGACCTAATTGACAGTTTCTTCTCAGCATTTAACATTTCCTTCATCCCAAGAAAGAAGAACACAGTGGCAGATTCCTTGGCTACATCAGCAAGCAATTTTAAAGTACCCTTGCCGCCCAAATTTAGGTATGATGTAGAAGTAAAGTACAGGCCTTCCATACCTAATAACGTCAAACATTGGAAGGTGTTTGAGGATGATCTCGAGATCAATAAGTTCTTGGATACTATCAAAGAATTTTTAGAGATGCATATGGACCAAGATTCTGCCTCTGAGGAAAGGTTTGATGGGGGTGAGTTGCTAAGTAAAATAGCAAAGCATGATGTGGCAGATTGCTCGATGGGAATGATGTGGCAGTAAAAGGTAGAGTTTCAAGCGATGATGCTGACAAAGCTGAGTGCAACATTGGCACACCAAAGGAGCCTAAGTTTGTCAAGTTGTCAAGGAGTTTGACCAAGGAGCAGAGGGTTGAATACACTGAGTTGCTGAGAGAGTTTGTTGATGTGTTTGCATGGACCTACGAAGACCTCAAGACATATGACACATCTGTCATTGAGCACAAGATCCCACTGAAAGAAGAGGCTAAGCCATTCAAGAAGAAGCTAAGATAGATAAATCCCATGTTGCTACCCGTCATGGAGAAAGAAGTGAAGAAGCTGCTAGATGCCCAAATCATTGTCCCCTTGAGATATTCTGATTGGGTGGCCAATTTGGTTCCGGTAAGAAAGAAAAGTGGGGAAATCAGACTCTGTGTTGATTTCAGGAACCTGAACAGGAGCTCAAGGAAAGACAATTATCCCCTGCCCAACATGGAACACATATTGCAGAAGGTCACTGGCGCATCTCGAATATCCATGATTGATGGCTTTTCTGGTTACAATCAGATATCAGTCATGCCTGAGGATAGGGAAAAAACAACCTTCACCACTCCTTGGGGCACATTCATGTATGCCAAAATGCCTTTCGGATTGATGAATGCAGGAGAAACATTTCAGTGAGCCATGGACATAGCCTTCATCGGGGAAAAGGACCAGTTTGTGGTAATTTATCTTGATGACATCATGGTCTTCTCCAGGACAGACAAGGAGCACTGCTGCCACTTGAAGAAAGTTTTCCTGAAGTGTCGGAGGTTTGGCCTATCTTTGAACCCCAAGAAATATTTGTTTGCTATTAAGGAGGGGAAGCTATTAGGCCATATAGTATCAGCAGAGGGAGTGAAAATTGATCCTGGTAGGGTAGAAGCACTTCAGACCCTATCACTTCCCAGATCTAAGAAGGAAGTTCAGGCCTTTTTGGGGAAGACAAATTTTCTGAGGAGATTTGTCTCAAATTTTGCTGAGTTGGTGAAACACATCACAACCATGCTCAGGAAGGGAAATGAAGTGAAATGGACTGCTGAACCCAGGGAATCTTTTATCCAAATAAAGAAGGCATTGACTGAGGCACCTGTGCTAATCAGTCCTGATTATTCTAAAGATTTCCTGATTTTTTCTTTTTCTTCTTGTGATACAGTAGTAGCGGTCTTGTTGCAGAAAAATGATCAAGGGAAAGAGCAACCTATTGCCTTCTACAACAAGGCATTCAGAGATGCAAAACTCCAGTACGAGATCATGGAGAAGCAGGCCTATGCCTTGGTGAAATCTCTCAAATATTTCAGAGTCTATGTCTTGCACTCAAGGATCACTGCATACGTTTCTTCGGCCTCTATGAAGGACATTCTGATACAGCCTAACATAGACGGAAGAAGAGGCAAATGTATTGCCAAGATCCTAGAGTTTGATCTGGAGATTAATCCCACCAAGCTGATAAAGGGGCAGGGTTTAGTCAGGTTGTTGGTTGAGTCCAATTGCAAAGCTTTGGGGATTAACTTCGTCAATGAGAAAGATGAGTCATCCAACAAGAGTTCCCAAGGTTCTTTATCACTAGCAGCATGCCCCTGGTACAAGGATATCTTGTATTTTCTGAAAGAATTGAGGCCTCCTGATAGAATGGAAAAAAGCAGGGCAAGAGCTTTAAAGCTCAAGGTGGTCAAATATTGCCTCATTGACCAAACCTTGTATTGGAAGGACCCTTTAGGGGTATTTTTAAGGTGCCTAGGCCCACAAGAATCCCAACAGGTTACATTTGATTTCCACAGTGGCCTTTGTGGGGGTCATCATTTCTAGAATACCACAGCCCAGAAGATCCTCCGAGCTGGGTATTACTAGCCCACTTTATTCCCTAATGTCTGCAGAGAAATCAGATCTTGCATCAAATGCCAGAAGTTCTCAGGAAAGCAGCAACTCAAATCTCTGCCATTAAAGCCTGTGGCAGTTTCAGCACCCTTTCAGCAGTGGGGATTGGACTTCATTGGAGAAATTCACCCTCCCTCAAGTGGCCAACACAGATGGATCCTGACTGCAACAGACTATTTCACCAAATGGATAGAAGTTGCCCCCACCAGGAGCACTTCTCAAAAAGCAATTATCAGCTTCCTGGAAGATATCATAGCCAGATTTGGCTGTCCTAGCAAAATTGTCACTGACAACACTACCCCTTTCAGGTCGGAACCTCTGGTTAAGTTCTGTGAACAATTTGAGATTTCACTAATTCACTCTACTCCCTATTATCCTCAAGGAAATGGACTGGCAGAGTCTTCAAATAAAACCCTAATCAAGCTCCTTAAGAAATTACTGGAAGACAATAAAAGGGCCCAGGATTCGAAGCTCAAATTTTCTCTATGGGCTGATCGGGTGACAACCAAGAAGTCTCTGGGCATCTCACCTTTCCAACTTGTTTATGGAACGGAAGCTGTTTTCCCTACTTAGCTCACCGTACCTGTGGAAAAATTCCTCCAGGACCTTGAAGGAGAGCCTGACCATATGGTCAGAAGGATTCAGCAGATGGTGGAAGTGCAGCAGATTAGAGAGCAAGTCATGAACAGGGCCTACAATTATCAGCAGAAGATCAAGTAGGTTTTTGACAGGAAGGGTAGAAAGAAAGAATTCGAGCAGGGTGATCTGGTGCTCAAATGGGATGCACCCAGGTAGGACAGGGGCAAGCACAGTAAGTTTGATGCCCTCTAGTTTGGGTCTTTCAAGATCCTTGAAGTATTTTCAAACAACACATACAGGTTGTAGGATATGGAAGGCAAAGAAGTTTTTAGTGGCCCAGTAAATGGGCATTTCTTGAAAAAATGTTTTTTGTGAGCCGCAGTCAGCTCTTTTTTTTGTAAATATTGTTTTTGTTTTCAGCTTAATAAATGACTCCATAGCCCAATAGCAAGGCACTGAATCTACAAAAGTGTTCTTAGAGCATCACAAGGACGACTCTTTCCCCCATGGAGCCTAATGTTAGAGACATTTCTGGTAAGGGGTTAGAATGCGAAGGAGTGGGTGAAAAACCCATTTACTATAAGCTCGGGGCGCAAGTGCACTTGTGATTAAGTGGCCAGTGAATTTGGACAGTAGAGATTCGCGTGCCTGAATCAATGGCACACATGGGATTCTGGAGCCCCCCCACCTTTCTACCTTTAAGTGGAAGGGGGGGGGGGTCTGGAATTGAGGGTGAACCTCTTCCACAGTCATGATCAGAGCGCCCGGATCAATGGCGCACAGGGTGATTCCAGACCCCCCCTGCCTTTCTACCTTTAAGCAGAGGGGGGGGTCCGAAATCAAGGACGCATCTCTCCGATGGCTGCGATCAAGAGTGCCCGGATCAATGACGTGCAGGCAATCTGGACATCCTCTATCTTTCTGCGTTTAATCAACGTGGGGCCCCCATTCTTGTCGAGTCATCTTGCCATCTGTCCTCTACCTAACCATGCCATAAGGCTCGCCCCCTTTAGCCCCTTCCTCATCCTCTGACATCTGTCCATCTCCCCTCTTCTGGTCCATGTGGTCCCTTTCCCATCTCATCATCCACTCACCCCCTGCCATGTGTCCTGCTCCCTTCCACGTCAGTCTCCCACTAAAAACATGCCCATTATATCTCATCTCCTGCCCCCTCCGCTTATTTCCTTCTGCCATGTGTCTTCCCCTGTCGCCTCTCTCATACCTCGTCACTTCTTATCACACCCTCATAGTTTGGGTTCCACCACTCACGTTATGCGCCCCATCCTTTGCGCTGGCCTCCATGCCTATACATCAGGCCGTTCTGTTGATCCAGGTGGAAGCGCGAAGGGTCTTCCACGTCCCAAAAGTGCCGAGTTGGCTGGGCCATCCTCAATCCCAATGAAGCAGTTATTGAAGTGGTTGGTGGTGGTTTGACATCGCCTCCACCATAATGGGAAAGTCCAGCGATGAATTAAAGGCACGTCGATTCGCCTATGGAACTGTCAGGAGTTCGATTGTGTCTACCATAAGTTGCACGATCATTCAGAGATTGTAGGTGCAGATTGTCAGAAGCCATGCAGATGCAAAGATTTTAATGCAACGTCTTGATTCTGTTGTTGTTGTTGTTTTGAGTATATGTAGGCATTTTCTCCATTTTTGTATCTATCGATGGTTGAGCAAAGCTCCCGACTGTAAAATTTTGATGAAGCGCTGGTCACTCTGGTTTATGTAAAAGCATTTGAGATTTCTTACTTTATGGATGTCAGCCTCTTTTCCATCTCTTGTATACTGTGTTAGAATAGATCAGAATTGGAGGATCCAGTCGAGTTGTAGCTGTTATAGGATGATGTAGGTTGGATCACTGTAACAGTTATGTTGTTTCTAATCGGTTCCTATTATTTTCATAGCACTGAACGACTTGGAATTGGAGGATCCAGTCAAGTCTCTCTTCAATTCCTTGAAGCTCTAGACCAAGAGGATATTGGCTTCTGAKTTTTTCATCCTCAAGCTCCCGAAGGCCTRTCGCCCATGGTAGTCTTGCTCACCCTTCTCACAAGTCTTCCCTTTACCATCCTTTAATCCCTTTACTGATAGAAGTTGGATCAAGATCTCCTTTGTCGCATACATACCAGGCCCAGTCTCCTGAGTCAAAGTTTTATCTTCTTGAGTCTTTACCCATTTGATCACCCCATTTATTAAACTGTGACATAAAAAATTGATGGGTGTTGGGCTCTGCTCCTGCAAGCAATCCAGGAGTGACTTCCGACGCTAACAGAAGGCTGAAAAATGTATCTTTATTAGATATAAAGATGGTCTCAAAGGTTATAAGATTTGGAACCCAGAAACTAAAAAGGTAGTGTATAGTCGAGATGTGGTATTTAGAGAAATGAAGGATGTTGTTAAACAGGAAGTCCTACCAAGTAAGGAAGAACCAGAGAAGATAGAGTTTGATTTAAAGGATGATGAAGCAAACTCTACAGAAGAACATGGATCAGAAGAATAAGATCCTCATACTCCGGTATTGAGGAGATCAGATCGAGAAAGAAGGCTACCAGAAAGGTATAGTCCATCTGATTTTCGTTCAAATTTTTCTTTGTCTATTACTGATGATGACCCTAGAATTGTCAAGGAGGCAGTGGATTCAGAGGATGGAAATATCTGGAAAAGGGCCATGGAAGAAGAAATGGCATCTTTGGATAAGAATGAGGCTTGGGATCTAGTGGAGTTTCCAACTGGAAGAAATCCCATTAGCAACAACTGGGTATTTAAAAAGAAGTTGAATGCAGAAGTAAAAGTGGAGAAATACAAATCTCGATTAGTAGCAAAGGGTTATTCCTAGGTTGAGGGAATTGATTTTGGTGATATTTTTTCTCATGTTGCCAAGTTAACCTCTATAAGATTTTTGTTATCTGTTGCTTCTGCATTTGATTTTGAAATAGAATAGATGGATGTGAAGACAACATTCCTGCATGGGGATATGGAAGAAGAAATGTTTATGAAGAAACCATAAGGTTATACTATGAAAGGAAAGAAGGATCTGGTATGCAAGCTGAAAAAGTCCCTGTATGGTTTAAAACAATCACCAAGGATGTGGTATCAAAAATTTGATACTTATATGCTAGGACTTGGCTTCAGAAGAAGAAAAGAGGATCATTGTGTGTATTCTAAATTAATTGGTGATCATTTGATTTATTTGGTCTTGTATGTGGATGACATGTTGCTGATAGGAAACAACAAGGAGATTATCCAGGATGTGAAAACGCAATTGTCCTCTAAATTCGACATGAAGGATCTTGGTGCTTCAAATTTCATTTTGGGCATGGAAATTAAAAGAGATCGAAAAAGGAGGAAACTCTGGTTAAATCA
>ML778439.1:1332628-1347444 GCA_009831015.1 Picea engelmannii | reverse complement strand
GACAGAGATAGGGAGGGAGGGGGAGGCAGAGAGAGAGAGGGTGGGGGGTGATAGAGAGAGAGGGGAGTAGAAAGATTGATAAAGCAAGTGAGAGAAAGAGAGAGTGAGAGTGAGATAGGGGGAATAGGTAGTGGCATGAGAGAGGTAGATGAGGGAGAGAGAGAGGGGGTTGGAGAGAGAGAGAAAGATAGGGGGAGTGAGGAAGGGATTGAAGGAGGGAGGGAGAAATAACAAAAGAGGGAGGGAAATGGATAGGGAAAGAGGAGAGAGAATGAGGGGAACATAAAGAAAAAGGTAGAGAGAGAGAGGGAGAGAGAGAAGGGTTAAGGGAGTTAGAGGGAGGCATAGACAAAGAGAGAGGTGTGGGAGGGAGAAAGAGAGAGAGACATGAGGGAGGGAGAGCAGTTGAGGGAGGGAGAGAGTGGGAGAGGGAAAGAGGGGTTGGAGAGAGAGAGAAGGGGGGGGTTGGTGAGAGAGAGATGGATGGGGGAGGAGGAGAAAGAGAGAGAGTGAGAAAGAGAGGAGGAGAGAGAGAGAGAGAGAGAGAGAGAGAGAGAGAGATGGGAGAGAGAGAGGAGAGGGAGGGAGAAGGAGAGGGGTTGAGGGAGAGAGAGACAGGGAGAGGGGGGGTTGGTGTTGAGTACTCAACACACCCTAAAAGTTCTTCAACTATTTCCTTTTGGGTACCACCTTATAGTTTACTTTTGACTATTTTTGCCTCAGCTTGAAACTGATCCTTCACTTCTCTTATATGTTTCACATTTTAATTGATTAAAAATTCACTTGAACATACAATGAAGAATCATCTTAGCTCTAAAATAATTAACAACTACTCGAGGAATCAACAACCTAGAATTTTCCCTGAATCACAAGAGAATTTCGGCATCAATAGAAGATGATGGTGGTGAAAACCATTTGGGGAGTCAAAGTAGCCGAGTACCGACCCTCATTGGCATCGGTTGATGAAATGATTCTTTCCTATGAATAAACCTCGGGAAGGATTTTTCTGAAGACTAATTCGATCAACTTCGACAGAAAGATGTAATTGTATGTGCCATGCAAAGGGAAGAGTGACACCGCCAAACTTTGAACCTTGATACGTTGACACGAGCGAAGTCCCAAGTAAGATACTTACCTACCAATGAATGACTTTTATAATTAATTATTTTTTATGGCCCAAGGTTTATAACGTCATGTAACCATCAATTAACATCGGGAATCTCACAAGAAGAAACTTATCAACAAAACCTTGGTACAACAATAACGATTGTGATATTTAATGATGTGTGCAAACTAATAATTTGTGATAAGGAACACAGATTAACTGCCTATAAGAAATCTTAATACATTCAAAATACTTCTGATATTTAATATTAAGGGCTCCCACCAAGTTCAAATTATATACAACTAAGCCACGCTATGACCAACCGACCTGGTAGCCATAAAACCAAGAATACCTTTACAACTAAAGAACAAAAAAGGAAAATTTTGTCCAGAGCGACACCCAAGAGGATGTAAGGTGCAGGATCACCCATTATGTCTTTCTCACATACGAACTTTTCCCTAGGTCATTGCTAGCACCTGACACTGTGTCCCTCTCCTCCGCCACACACTACGCCTCATGTAATTGCACAATTGTATCCTAGGCTTCCCGGAGCCAACTCTAAAGCCAAATCGTGCTTCCTGTGCGACCTTGCGATGACGTTATCCCCTCGTCTTTTGTCACCAACTGATGTCATATCTCTCTATTTTCTTGGTAGAGATTGGCCATTGAAAGTTTATCCCATTCTAACTATTGAATGAGACTCTTGATGTGAGGACCTAGTGCTTTTCCCCTTCCCTTTCGACTCCTGTCTCCTTTGTCAATAATCCCAACTAGCTCTGACAAGAGAGGAAGTTCCAAAAACTCCTTAACATCTGGACATGTGCTCAACTCAGCCGAAAGGCAGGTTTCCTCCCTTTTGGCCATATCCTTTCTAGGCCTCCCTCTTCTCCATGGTTTTGTCTCTTAAGAAGGCACGTTTACAAGCGTACCTTCCTCAGACACACCCTTTTTAGATTCAATCTCTATTGAGGACACCGACACCATCTCTGAGCCAAAGCCTCCACCTCCTATTGGGCTTTCAAAGACATGGGAAGCTGACCCAAGGGAATCCCAAGCATGCTGGGGCTAAAACCTAGCACTAAAAATACCCCATGGAACCCGTCCCATGTCCATAGCATATCCCATTATGCATCAGTGTAGTAGCCCACTCATCCGCAGGTGATGGAGGATGCCCACGCAAAACTTCACCACGATAAATTTTCTAGACCGAAAATCCATAGAGTATAAGCTCGGTGTAAGCGTAAGATTTCCCACACAACTCCTAGAATTTATAGAAAAAATTAAGGAGCGAAACATAGCGTGTCTGTGCAAAATTCGCACATTGCGACATGGTGTTTAAGGACTCAATCCACCAAAGTTGTTTGACGGATGCAATCTAGATCATGTAAACACCAGTGATCGAAGTCACAGAGAACGTCCAGTACGATCTTTCTGATCTTTCTCCAGACCTCCACTATTTAACGAATGATGTTTTACATGCTTGGTAATTCAGATTCTGGAGGCATTTAATGACTTTTCTTTTATGGTGTCCGACCTTCTGGGGGAGTATGCATGCACACGCTCACCTTCGATGTCTCTTTTCAGCACCAAAGGTCAAAAAATCACTATGATTATTTAAAATGCTCACGAATCCCGTACTTGATTTTCCACTCCATGATACACTGACATAATTCATCTTAATCAAAAGGAGCGACAACTTCAACTAGGTCATCACACGCCATTCTAAGGAGCGACTAAGATCAAGTAAGTATTAAATGACTGAGATTAGCATGCTACATAGGTATGTATTAGTCTTTTGAGATTTATTTATGTCTTATCATAAGTTGCTCAGATCATTAAATGTTTTCTATCTTGATTGCAGGAAAGAATACTCCTCGATTAGTCAAACAAAGCTTATCCAGTGACCTCGTTGAAGGACTCAAAAGGAACGTCATAGCTGAATCACTGATGCAATGAAGGATTCTGGTTTCTCTGAGAGTGACACTCCTAATCATTTTATCAACTCAAGCGACATGTCCGATATACACACCAAACGAAACTTGCTATAGGCCGATGAATGAGAAAAATCACAGATGTGATGCCAAGGAAAGTACAACAATTCGCAGTTCACCCGATCAAAGCTTGAGCCATACTGCAACAACTGAACTCTAGTTTGGTAAAATATCGGGCGCATGCAGTAGACATCAGAGGAGCATATGTATCCCCTCAAAACTGGTTCCCATGGGCTCAAACCTATGAAAATATGTTTTTCAGCTGGTCTGAATATGAAATAAGCCACCCTTTTCAAGAGGCATCTCAGGTGGACCGTTGAAAGAAACTATTGGATGATCACTCTACGTGGCAATTTTTGTTTGGCCTAAATTGTATTTAGCTATTAATTACAGTTGAATTTTAGATTATAAATAGAGACATCGACCGATGAGTAAAGAGTCGATGGTTGTTGTAAGAACTACTTTTTTTCGGTTGTTGATAGTTATTTTGAGACTGCTATGAATTGAGAAGTCCTTCTGGACCAAAGACAAGCTATTTTCATCAGATGTATGTGATTGGAGTTGGAGAAGAATCACTTCTTTTCTTGTTCCATGAATGATGCAGTAAATGAGCAAGAGAAATTAATTATGTTGTCAAGTTATCTGGTGCAATGTCTTGATGTTCTTTGCTTTAATGATGAGGATAAATCATTGTGTTTTTATGTGATGAATGTTATGGTAGATGAATTATTTTGCTTACCATGATCTTGATTACGTATGTGTTTTCTTCTATTAAATTATTTTTTCTCAGACAATAGTTGGATGCTCATTTAGTTAATGTATTAGTACTAGGCCTTATGGCATAGAATCACTATCTGCATGTTTGAGCAGTGGGTTATCCCAAGCTCGACCTCTTCCCTCTAATTAAAACCTCTGTCCTGTTATTTGTCAAGTTGGCTTGCATCTCTCATATCATCCCCACCCAAGAGAAATATGGAAAATAACTGTCCTAACTGAAGGAAAAGCCTTCACTAGAAAACACAAAGCCCATTGATAATCTGTCTAGATCGCAAGATCTAGAGAACCATTCCACTCCAAACACTGTAGAGTCTAATTGGGCCTTTGTGGCAGGTTTGGTTCCTCCTATTGAATCAGGGGATTTAGGCTCCATCAACAGAATTGGCGCTAGAAGGAGGGCCCGAATGAATGGTTGAGTATATAAGTTATGTAACATTTCAAACATCCTATAGATTCGTAATAGCCCACATGCATGGCTAGTCATCCGACAGATAACCCACGCCTACCGAGTACTCCCGAAGTGGATAACTCACCCCATTTCGAGGAAGGACCTCTTCACCCTGAAATACCTTATGCCCTCCCTCACGAGGAAGTGAATCAATTCAGGAGAATTACCATAGCCTACACCTGACAAATAGACACATTTCCCTTCACCCCCATCCTCTCTCGAAGAAAAAAACAAAGAATATTAGTAGTCAACAGTCCAGATGATTTTTTTGTACACTTTGTCGAAGACTTAATAGATTTCGCAATTACCGAAATCTAAGATTCTCTTGATCTAATACCCGAGATGCCAAACGATGACATCTCTGAACATAACGACTTTTCGGAAGAAGAAGAGTTTGACTCTGACTCTGAAGATATGGAAAGAACAATGGTCATGGGGAGGAAAGAGAAGTTCCACTTCAAGACAACCAACCTTGTTTGGCCGGAGACGTTGTGGCCATCCTGGGAAGAGTACATAATCTTCCCTAGCACCTGGAAAGGCTGATTCCCAAGTATGATCCTGAAACTTTAGGTTTTCCTGAAGATCACATCAAGAAATTCATACTTGAGATCGGACTTATGAACATTCAACATGAAAACGTAGTATGCAGACTTTTTCCATACACATTTGAAACTTCAGCTTCCACGTGGTATTTAAATTTTCCGGTAGGATCCATAACTAGCTGGACTAAATTCCAAAAGGATTTCTAGACAAATTTGTGGAAGAAAATACTACAGGAGCCCTAATGGATGATTTGTTCACAACCACCATGATCCCAAAAGAGAGGGTCAAAGATTTCAATAAAATATTCACGGCCATCCTAAACAAATTCCAGCCCGTGGTGAAACCAACTCAAGAATTGCAAATTGAGGATTATGCCAATGTGCTCCTGGCTTCTATTTCCATGTTTGTTAAAAGAGATGTCAAGCAAACCCTTGAAATTTTTTTTGAATAAGCCAAGATGATAGAATTCCAGATGAAAGGATGTAAATAATTCCAGGCTTCTATGGTAAGGAAAGAAAGCCAGCCTCCCCCTAGAAGAGGACTCCTTTTTACCAGACCGTCAAGGAAACCAGCTGAACAAACTCCCAACAAAGGTAATAGAGATATAGAAGATTTGCAGTGCATGGTGAAGAAACTATTGAATGAGATTATAGACATGAAAAGGAGCACAGGTGAAGAAAACCAAGGCCAAAGACCCTATAAGCCTTTCTTTAAAAGAAATTAGCCTTTCAAAGAAATTGAACCTCCCCCAGCCAACATAAACATTGACCTAGGGAATGTCGCATCTGATTCTTTCTATGCTTACCACCAAGAGAACCACTTAGAGAGAGAATTCCCTCAATGGGTCCATGCCATGAATTTAATGGCTAATCATTTTTTGGACAAAGTTTCCCTGACAGAACAATCAAGCAGTTCATCCATGAATAGTGTCGATCAGGAAGAAGCTGACCCACCGTGAGACACAACCACGCTGATATGGGATCCCGTCATGATCGCATCTTCAGGTGACATGTTTGAGTTTTGAGAACAACCTGCAAAGGTATCAGTAGTACAGACACGTAGTAAGGGCCAACCCGGCTTGAAAGATGCGGACGCCACCCGGGCCTCGCAAAGTAAGTTAACTCCTGACCACCTAAAAATTCCTTTCGCCCTGGGTAAAAATCCTATAAGAATCCACACCCAATATTATCCTAAACTAGAGTATAGCATATTCGAAGATTTGAAGAAGAATAAAGCTAATATATTAGTTATGGACGTATGTAGAATTCTTCAGCAGAAAGACTTCCTATTGCAAGATTTGAATTTGGTAGGAAACCCGACCAATGATGATAGTCAGAACAAGAATATCCCCCTGGTAGATTTGGAAAACAAGCCAACCATGAATGCCTCCTTGGAAAGTAGGAAAGAAAGGCCTTTTGTGCCACCCTTCCTTTTGACGTTTGAAGTCTTCAAAAGGAATCTTCACAATTTCCTGGTCGATTCAGGGGCGTCCTCTAGTGTCATGCCCTTGGCCATGTGTAATAAATTAGGTGTTGTCCCTCTCAAAAGTGATAAACATGTCATAAAACTAGACAAAACCCAAGTAAAGGTCATGCAAGAGATCAAAGATGTGATGATCAGGATAGTGACACATCCTAATTTTGTGCAGGTGATTGACATCATTGTGGTGGACATCCCTGAGGCATATGGACTATTGTTGAGCCGAAATTGGTCTGAAAAGATGAACGGATATTTTAGTACCGACTAGGAACACCTTTGGCTGCCACTGAAGGGATACAAGAACATGATCAAAATCAATAGAAAAAGATATTTGAAACATATGGTCACTGATCTAGAAACCCCGAATGAACCAGCCTCTACCAACTTCCCCATATTGGGAAACTATTCTTGTGATTCTCACTTCGGCAACTTTGTTCCTCTCCTGTCCAATGTTCTTCTTACTCAAAAATATGAAATGATCTTTTGAGAAGAATCCTCGATGCTGATAGAATATTCTCTCTTCTGTCAAAACCCCACACTAGGAATTCTGGAGGAAGAGGTTGGAGAACAGAACATGGGTGAGGGGAGAGAAAGTAGAAATTATCGTTCACAAATTTGGACCCTTTATTTTGATGGATCTAAATCACAAGAAGGGTTAGGATCTGGGTGCATACTCATCGATCATAAGGGTAAATGTCATTTCCTGTCCTGTAGACTAGAATTCAAGTGTACCAACAATACCGTCGAGTATGAAGCTCTTGTACAAGGGTTAAAGAAAGCCATAGATTTGGGTATCAAGGAATTGAAGGTTTTTGGGGTTTTTGAGATCATTGTTAGACCAGTAAAGAATACTATTCATTGTAATTCACCTCATCTTAAGAACTACCAGTAGGAGGTGCATAGGCTAATAGAGATATTTGGTGCTTTCAATATCACTACAATCCCAAGAGCAAAAAACGTTCTTGTCGACTCCTTGGCCACAACCGCTTCCCGATTATCGCCTTTAGAATATTATGAAGCCTCATAATTCACTGTGGAGCTTCTCTACAAACTGTCAGTGCCGACCAATATTTCCAATTGGAAAGTATTTGAAGGTGACAAGAAAATCATAAAATTCTTGACCAACCCATACAATTTCAAAGACCTGGCCATAGATGATGAAGAATTTCAAGAGAAGACAATTGAAACTAATCCCCATACAGGACAAGATGTTGGAAAATTGAAAGCCCACACGATCCCAAAGGGGATAGCTAATCTAGAAAGTCTGTTTGATCTAAAGGATCTCTTTAAAGAACCCAAAAACGTGAAGACGGGTAGCTCTTGCCACCTCCATGAAACTGTGAATCTTGGGACTCTAAAGAACCCGAAGAATGTAAATATCGGTAAAACTATATCTAAGAAAGAGAGGAAGGCCTACCTCATATTATTCAAACAATACCAGGATGTTTTCGCATGGCCCTATAAGGATTTAAAAACGTATGACACCCACATTATTCAACACACTATCTCGTTAAAACCCTAAATGAGGCCTTTCCAATAGAATCTCCAAAAGTATCATCCATCCATGGAACCTCTCATGTATCAAGAGTTGAGGAATATTTTAGATGTGAAGATAATTTTATAAGTTAGGCATTCTTCCTGGGTAGTAAATCTTGTTCTAGTGAGGAAGAAGTCAGGAGAAATCCGACCATGCGTAGATTTTAGGAACCTCAACAGAGCTTCAGAAAAGGACAATTATCCTATCCCACCAATGGAACAACTCCTACAGACCGTGTCGGGCTTGAAGATCTTCTCTTTGATAGATGGTTTCTCAATATACAACCAAGTGTTGGTTTCATAAGAAGACCGATTAAAAACTACCTCGCAAACCAAGTGGGGAACCTTCACTTATAAGCGCTTGCCTTTTGGCTTAATTAAAACAGGAGAAACCTTTCAAAGAGCCATGGACATGGCTTTCCTGGGACTTATCAATAAGTGTGTGGTAGTCTATTTAGATGATGTAACGGTGTATTCAAAGAATAGAGAAGAACACATCCAACACTTAACTCAGATTTTCAAGAGATGCAGAAAGTACTGTATATCGTTGAACCCTAAGAAAACTATATTCGATGTTGAGGAAGGTAAGTTGTTAAGTCATATTATATCCCAAGAAGGGATTCGCATAGACCCCGAAAGGATTAAGGCCATAGCTCAACTCCCACTTCCCCATAACAAGAAGGCCATGTAGTCCTTTTTCAGGCAAATCAATTTCATGAGGAAGTTCACTCCCGACTTCACCGAAATCATCAAACCCTTGCAAAATATGATTCACAAGGATTCCAAGTTCAAGTGGGATGATGAATGGAAATATGCTTTCAACAATATCAAAGCCACCATCTCCCAAGCCTTGGTGTTGCGAAGTCCCGATTTCAATAGGGACTTTATCCTGTATACTTTCACCTTCGACCAATCGCTCACCGCGGTTTTGACCCAGAATGATGATGACCACAACAAGGCCCCAGTGTCCTTTATGAGTACTAATATTCAAGGAGCTGAGATCAATTATCCTACCATAGATAAATAGGTCTACGTGGTCTACAAGGAAGTAAAACATTTCAGGTCCTACATTCTCAAAAATCACACTGAGGTGATTGTGTTGCACCCTACGGTTTGATCCTTGTTTACTAAACTAGAAATGGGGGAAAGGAGAGGGAATTGGATGATAGTAGTCTAGGAATTTTATTTATACATAAAACCTGCCAAACTAATAAAAGGACAAGGTCTGTGTAAGCTCACAGTTGAAGCTCGGGATCAAGCAAATGAAGATTCCAGGTGGGAAAACGAAATGGCACTATGGTGCAATGAAGTGGCATACATATCCCCAAAAAAATACTCCCGGTAGAAGGATTTGACTTATCTTTTGCATCATGGGGCTTTTCCCCATAACCTCAACCCTAAGGAAAGGAGATCCCTAAGATTGAAACCTGCACAATATCGTCTTATAAATTCGATACACTTATGGATCAACTATGATGGGGTATTATTGAGACGTCTCGAATAGGAAGATGCCGACAAGGGGTTGATAGAACTCCATGATGGCCCCACTAGAGGAAACTTTGTAGGGAACACCACTACTCATAAAATTCTGAGAGCTGGCTATTATTGGCCCACTTTGTTGAAAGATTCTCATACCTACGCCAGTAATTGTAAGAATTGTCAAATAAGAATTGCCAAGGAAAAAAGGGCAGCAATCCCACTTCATCCTGTGACGATATCTAGACCTTTTGAGCAGTGGGGGTTGGATATAATAGGAGAAATTTCTCTTAGCTCTTCCAAACAACACAATTACATTCTTATTACCACCAACTATTTCACAAAATGGGCAGAGTTTGTTCCTCTGACTCACGTAAATGAGAAAATAGTAATCCAATTTATAGAACAACAACTGATCATGAGGTTTGGTGTCCCCTCTGTTCTAGTCTTTGATAATTCAACTTACTTCTCTTCTACCCTATTGACGAAGTTTTCTATGGATAAAGGAATCATAATCAAGTACTCTGCAAATTATTACCCTCAGGGAAATGGTGTGGTAGAATCAACCAACAAGAACCTGGTAAGGATACTAAAGAAGACGGTTACGGACAACCAAATAAATTGGCATAATCAAATTCATAATTCCCTATGGGCCGATAGCATCACACCCAAAGAAGCCATAGGAAATTCCCCATACTTTTTGGTCTACGGATAGGAAGCCATCCTCCCGAACGAGCTTTATCTTCCATATCTCCAATTGGACAAAGATTCTAATGAGGAATCCTCGTCGTCCATGTAATAGAGGATCGACACTCTGCTCATGCTAGAAGAAGAGAGAGAAAAGGCTAAGTCAAAATTCTTGGCTCATCAACAGATAGTGAAAAGATGGTTCGATAAGAATAAATCTAAGGAAAAGAACTTCGAAGTAGGAGATTTAGTCCTAAAGTGGGATAGGGTGAATGATCCAAAAGGGAAACATTCCAAGTTTCAGAACCTATGGCTTGGGCCTTTCCAGGTGGCTAATAATATTGGGGTAGGTAATTATCGGTTGCAAAATCTAAGGGGGAAACCTGATGCACTCCCAGTAAATGGTCAAGCACTAAAACAATACTTCCAATAACAAAAAAAAAAAAAGAAGAAGAAAATAATAACTTCGGTCAATACGAATAAAATAAGTATCAGAGATATCTATTCTGAGGTTCAGTAATACGTCGAGGGAAAGGGAAGAGGAACAAAGATTCTGCATTTGTCCACTAAATCACCATTTTTTGAGTACTCAACACACCTTAAACTTTTTGCGACTATTTTATTTTGGGTACCACCCTATAGTTTACTTTTGACTATTTTCGCCTCGACTTGAAACTGATCCTTCCCTTCTATTATATGTTTCACATTTTAATTGATTAAAATTTCAATTGAACATACAGTGAAGAATCATCTTAACTCTAAAATACTTAACAACTACTCGAGGAATCAGTGCCCCAGAATTTTCACCAACTCACAAGAGAATTTCGGCATCAACAGAAAATGATGGTGGTGAAAACTGTTTGGGGAGTCAAAGTAGCCGAGTACCAACCCTCATCGACATCGGCTAATGAAATGATTCTTTCCTATGAATAAACCTCGGGAAGGATTTTGCCAAAGACCGATTCAATTGGCTTCAACAGAAAGATGTAATAGTACATGTCGCGCAAAGGGAAGAGTGACACCGCTGACCTTCAAACCCAGATACGTTGACATGAGTGAAGTACCAATTAAGATACTTACCTACCAATGAATGCCTTTTATAAATAATAATTTTTTATGGCCCAGGGTTTATAACGTCGTGTAAGCATCAATTAACATCAGATATATCACAAGAAGAAACTTATCAACAAAACATCGGTTCAACAATAAATATTGCGAGATTTAATGATGTGTACGAACTAATAATTTGTGATAAGGAACACGGATTAACTGCCTATAAGAAAGCTTAATACTTTCAAAATACTTCTGATATTTAATATTAAGGGATCCCGCCAAGTTTATATTACATACAACTAAGCCACGCCATGACCAACTGGCCCGGTAGCCATAAAACCAATAATACTTTTACAACAAAAGAACAAAAAAATGAAATTTTGTCTAGAGCAACACCCAAGAGGATGTAAGGAGCAAGATCACCCATTATGTCTTTCTCACATATGAAATTTTCCCCAAGTCATTGTTGGCACCTGACACTGTGTCCCTCTCCTCTGCCACACGCTACACCTCATGTAATTGCACAACTGTATCCTTGGCTTCCTGGAGTCATCTCTGAAGCCAAACCATGCTTCCTACATGACCCTACGATGACGTTATCCCCTGGTATTTTGTCACCAACTAATGTCGTAGTTCTCCATTTTCTTGGTAGATCTTGGCTATCACAAATTTAGCCTTCTCTAACTGTTGAATGGGACTCTTGATGTGAGGACCCGATGCTTTTCCCCTTCCCTTTCGACTCCCATCTCCTTTGTCAATAATCCCAATTGGCTTCAATAAGAGAGGAAGTTCCACAAACTCCTCAACAGTTGGACATGTGCTCAACTTAGCCGAAAGGCGGGTTTCCTCCCTTTTGGCCATATCCTTTCTATTCCTCCCTCTTCTTCGTGGTTTCGGCTCTTGAGAAGGCTCGTTTACAAGCGTACCTTCCTCAAACACACCATTTTCAGCTTCAATCTCTGTTGAGGATGCTGACACCATCTTTGAGTCAAAGCCTACACCTCCTATTAGGATTTCAAAGACATGGGAAGCTAACCCAAACGAATCCTAGGCATGCTGGGGCTCAAACCTAGCACTATGACTACCACGTGGACCTCGTCCCATGTCCAGAAGATATCCCATTATGCAGTAGTGTAGCAACCCACTCATCCATGGGTGATGGAGGACGCCCACACAAAACTTAACCAATATAAATTTGCTAGATCGTAATTCCAGAGAGTATAAGCTCTACGTAAGCGTAATATTTCCCATAGAACTCCTAGAATTTATAGAAAAAAATGAAGGAGCGAAACATAGCGTGTCTGTGCAACACTTGCATGTCGCGACATGGTGTTTAAGGACTTGATGCACCATAATTGTTTGACAGATGCAATCCATAGCATTTAAACGCCACCGATCGAAGTTACAGAGAACGTCTGGTACGATCCTTCCGATCATTCTCTAGACCTCAGCTATTTAACAAATGATGTTTTACATGCTTCGTAATACAGATTCTGGAGGAATTTAACGACTTTCATTTTATGGTGTCTGACCTTTTGGGGGAGTATTCATGCACACCCTCACCTTCGATGTCTCTTTTCATCACCAAAGGTCAAAATATCACTATGAAAATTTAAAATGCTCATGAATCCTGTACTTGATTTGCCACTCCATGATACGCTGACATAATTCATCTTAATCAAAAGGAGTGACGGCTTCGGCTAGGTCATCACAGGTCATTATAAGGAGCAACTCAGATCAAGTAAGTATTAAATGACAAATATTAACACACTACACAGGTACGTATTAGTCTTTTCAGATTTATTTATGTCTTATCATAAGTTGCTCAGATCATTAAACATTTTCTGTCTTGATTGTAGGAAAGAATAATCCCCGATTATCCGAATGATGCTTATCTAGTGGCCTCGCCAAAGGACTCAAAAGGAACTTCGTAGATGAATCTCTAATGCAATGAAGGATTTTGGTTTCTCCAAGAGCGGTGCTCCCGATCAGTTTATCAACTCAAGCTACATGTTCGATATACACACCAAACGAAACTTGCTATAGGCCGATGAATGAGAAAAATCACCGATGTGATGCCAGGGAAAGTACAACCATTCGTAGGTCACTCGATCAAAGCTCGAGCCATGCTGCAATAGCTGAAATCCAGTTTGGTAAAATATCGGGTGCATGCAATAGACATCAGAGGAACATATGTTTCCCCTATGGAACAACACATGTTCCCATGGGGTCAAACCTATGAAAATATGTTTATTAGCTGGTCTAAATATGAAAGAAGCCACCCTTTTCAAGAGGCATCTCAGGTGGACCATTGAAAGAAACTATTGGATGATCACTCTACGTAGCAATTTTTTTTTGGCCTAAATTGTATTTATCCGTTAATTACAGTTGAATTTTAGATTATAAATAGAGACATCGATCGATGAGTAAAGGGTCGATGGTTGTTGTAAGAACTCCTTTTTTTGTTGTTGTTGATAATTATTTTGAGACTACTATGAATTGAGAAGTCCTTCTAGACCAAAGACAAGCTATTTTCATCAGATGTATGTGATTGGAGTTGGAGAAGAATTACTTCCTTTCATGTTCCATGAATGATGCAGTAAATGAGTAAGAGAAATTAATTATGTTGTCAAGTTATCTAGTGCAATGTCTTGATGTTCTTTTCTTTAATGATGAGGATAAATCATTGTGTTGTTATGTGATGAGTGTTATGGTAGATGAATTATTTTTCTTACCATGATCTTGATTATGTATGTGTTTTATTCTATTAAATTAGATTTTCTTAGACAGTAGTTGGATGCTCATTTGGTTAATGTATTAGTATTAGGCCCCATGGAATAGAATCACTATCTGCATGTTTGAGTAGCAGGTTATCCCAATATCGACCTCTTCCCTCTAGTTAAAACCTTTTTTCTATTATTTGTCAAGTTGTTTTATACTGGATTGCATCTCTCATATCATCCCCACCCAAGAGAAATACGAAAAATAACTGTCCTAACTGAAGGAAGAGCCTTCACCAGAAAACACAAAGCCCATCGATAATTTGGCTACATCGGAAGATCTAGAGAACCATTCCACTCCAAAAACTGTAGAATCTAATTAGGCCTTGGTGGCAGGTGTGGTTCCTCCTATTGAATCATGGTATTTTAACCCCATCAATAGTTTGTTGGTTGTGGACCTTGATTATCTTCCTGATTCAGAGGTCCTTGCTTTCAGCCGTGTTTATACCCCATGAAGTATTTACACCACATAAGTATGTACACTCTTCTACGCGGGGGAGTGCAGAGGGGGGGTACCCCCTCTGCGTGGTCTGGGGGGGATATCCCCCTGGCTGGGGGAAAGCGGGCCCCCAGCGGGGGTTCGGGGGCGAAGCCCCCGAAGCAAAAATTGCCTTGTAAAAGTATATTGTAATTTCATTGTAAATATGGACCGTTCATTATAAGATCACATATCTAACGGTAGAGATTATGTTAGGGTTTTTTGCCCTAGAAGGAAACCCTCTTTTATGAGGGAAATGTATTGTGGCTATGGTTGATGGTGAATATTGTATTCTGAGAGAGGAGACTGTGAGAGAAAGGAGAGGAAGTTACAGCAGGTTTTGTTGTAGGTTGTATCCCTTCATTTGTTGGATAATAATAAAGGAAGGACCTGGCAATTTCTCTGGTGGACGTAGCCCACACTGGGTGAACCACGTAAATCTGTGTCTCTCTTGTATTGTGTG
>ML778439.1:1278884-1317819 GCA_009831015.1 Picea engelmannii | reverse complement strand
GAGAGAGAGAGAGAGAGAGAGAGAGAGAGAGAGAGAGAGAGAGAGAGAGAGAACTACCTAAGGTAAGATATGGGGCGTTACATACACTCACCCTTCAAAAAAACTTTGTCCCAAAGTTATGGTCAAAATTAAAGGTAATCATAATGCATGGTCTTTACATCTCCTTAGGGTTAACTCTTGATTAATAATTACTTGGTCACTACTTTGATTGTACTATCATAAGGTCATCATAAAGTTACTATTATGTTAGCAATAAGCGAAAGATCCTTTAGCATAAATTTTATTTCCCATCTTATTCTTTGTAGGATTCATAGTTTTATCAACCAAGTCCTTTATGATACTCACTATTGTTCCAATCTTAATAATAAAATTTCAATCAACTATCATATACTATAAAAACAAAATATTGTAAAATATTGTAAATTTAAGAGTTTTGTATTCCTTACTTTATATCGAAAGATTAAGTTAAACATCTCAAGAATGATTTAGTTTATCTGAAATTATATCAATCTTCAACAAAATTATAATAAAATAGGTTGTTATTATTTTCCTATGCCATGTGTAGGGTTATAGTCATTCACAAAATAAGAAAAAGAAAATCCATGGCATAACTATTAAGTGTCTTCCCTAATAGAAAATCTTGTGCTATACTAGTCCCACTGGAGCTTCGCTTGATTAAAAACATGTTGAGTCTTTTAATATATTGACTAAGAGTACTCCTTTTTAGCAGTCACCTTACTATGTCCCGACTCTATTTCATCACCTCTTGTAATTTAATTAATGAAAAGGCACACTTCTCTTACATATTTATTCTTTCTAAGTTTCACATAGGAGCCCCATATTTAAGTATAGTCTACTAATTTGAATGTCAGTTAGAACCTTATCCCATCATTGGTTCTCTAGTTAAGTGCATCTTGTATTGAGTTCGATATAAAGTTCATTAAGTCGTATATACCATTCCACCTGAGATATCTTGATAATTATAAACACTCATTATTGACTCTAATTATCACTATAGTTTAACAATACACATGCCATCACTGATTATTATACATTTAAACATATTGTCCCAATATTTCGCTTATCATCCTAAACTAAAGTTTCGGGTTTACATCATAGGCCAACCTACCGTATATCATGTCATCACACTAACCTAGATAATTGATTAAATACAATCCATAATTGCTATTATAGTAGACTTAGTACTACACTCTCTTTAGGGTCAAGACTTCCCCACTCATACTTAAGTATAGAAGCAACACAAGTGCATAAGCTACGCTCCTAAGCTAGTAAAAATTTCACTCGTAAATATAAATAAACATCACCTTTGAGATAACTTGGACAAACCAATCTCCATATGGTGTTTTAGTGGTAATATTACATGGTTGTTACCTTGATTGCAACATCTTGTTATCTCAATGCTTTGGTTGTGCATGGTCAAACTAGGATCCACCCAAGTGATGTTTCAAATTTAAATTTTATTTTCATAAAGGTTCTAAGTTGATATTCTCACCTTCATTTCTTACATCATTTAACTTCTTTCATTATGATTTTAACCTCTACACATTTCTTGTATGATTTTTTATTTTTTTTAGCCGCCAAGTTGTCTTGGCATCAAGCTAAGATTCTCCATCAATTAATCACATTCTATATAAAAACTAAGTTATATATATATATATATATATATCTTCCACCTAACCCAAATCCATAAGGAAGTCCATGCTAAAGATTCAAAGTTTTTTATTTTTATTTTTTTGGGGGGATGGGAAAATGCTATAATATCCTAGAATTTTAACAATCCTTGATATATCCAACTAACAAGTATGTCATGAAGCAACTAAGTTTTTTTTTTACATCATGCATGCTATCATTATTTACCATACATCACCCTTTTTGTTATGTGAGTAGTGGTTATCATGTCATCTCATTGCTACAATAACATAACTATATCAATAATTTTTAAGTATATTTAAGCACCTTTCAATTATAAACATCCCATTATAATTATTCAAACCATCAAGGAATCTTTCAATTGTCAAACTTTCAGTGTAATAACCACCATAATTTAATATGTTCATCTTTTGAGCAAGTTTATCGAATAATTCGACTTCTTCACTCTATCTTATAAATCTTTCAATGATGGAAACACCTCATTTGTCTCACCATTCTATTTGATACCTCGAATTTTTCACTTCTTAAATGTTTGAAATAACATCCTAAAAGGGCCTCAAAAACTCATAGCTTCACATTTTTACTCCAATAATAATTATAGTTATTATTCCATAATGTGTATGGTTATTATCCAATAATATTTGCATTCCATACATTTATATTAAACTCAAAATAAAAATTGTTATTTATTTTCATTGAATACTTTAGGATAAAATAATACTCCTAAAATGCATCTAAGGTGTATTCATGATTTCTAAAGGAATGTAAAACAAGCTTCTCAAAATTAAGGATTTATTCTACCATACTCCTAGAAATGTGTGTATCACATATGATACATACAACCTTGCCTTTGTTATGAGCAATTTTTTTTTTTTAAATGTATATTTCTCTCTTACTAAAAAAATTAATAAGATATAATAATAATAATAATAAGATATCATATATATTAAAGGAGTATTTTAACAACTTTAACTATGTCATCCATGTTTTATCTCTAAATAACAACACCTTACTTTAAGAATGCTCATTCATCTCAAAATTTTGTTTTAACAACATTATCTTAGGCCGATCTCTTAAAGTGGACCTATTTCCTCAAAATATTCCATAAGCTTCCCTAGGTGCAAGTAGTTAGTTAAGAGTTCCTTAATGTTTCTCAAAATGTAAACCACTCCCCCTAAAGGGTTCCTTAATATTTCTCAAAATGGCAACCACCACTCCCACCACTCGGTAAGAAAGGAGAGCGTTCCTATATTACTAAACTATACTCTCTCTATTACTAAAATATACTTATCTATTACTAAACTATTCTCTCTATTACTAAAATATGCTTTGATAAATGGGCAAGACCCATTAACCCTTAAAAGATGCACACATAACATATATATATATATATATATATATATATATTTAAAGTTTTATTTATTTATTTATTTTCAAGTTAGGGTGATATTAGAGAATGACCTACAAATAATTCATATCCCAAAAACCAAAAATAAAAGTCAACAAAAGGTAGAGCGCTCCTCAAGATAGGTCATGATATTTCACACGGTGCGCTTTCATACCATGCTAGAAAAGATATAACCCTTAATGCATGTGTAACTTAGTAACTCCCTAGAATTATTGCCCAGCTAGCTGTGTGTTGTCCTCACTCATGAACCCATTTCAGAGAATTAACCAAAAAGGCTTATCCATATCATCTGGTGAAGCGCTCGGGGCGGTGTCGTGCTTGATATTGTGACTAAAGCATTGCAAATGAAAAATATTTTGTTTTTTTTATTGAGTTAGGGGTTCACTGGCTAACCCTAAATCAGGTTTAGTAATTACATTTGGAGCAGAGCCACTGTTGCCGGTAAAAACCCTGGATTGATCGCGATTGACAGAATTTTGTGCTGTCAGTTGTTGTGGGTGTGTTACTCTGTAGTTTTATTTCATTGTTTATTCGGATTCGATCGCGAGACATCATCCCCAGCCGCTCCGCCCCCTAAAAAATTGAAGAGAAAAACAAACGATTTCTCAGAGATCAAATCTTTTCGTCCGCCCAGAGGCGGTTTCATCCCATCAATCCCGTGAGGGTAGCTAGTTTTGGCTTGCGATTAAAGGGGAAGCAGCAATGGTGGTCCAAATTGGAACGAGAAATGGTCCAAATCGAGAAATGGTCCAAATTTTGTTTTTACAAAGTTCTCATCTTTCTTGAGAAATTACTGCACCTATTTTTCCTCGACTTTTACCAAGCTCAACCCTTTTACAGCCTGGTCACATTCTTCTGGCGATGCTTCAATTTTTCTTTGCTTTGAAATTTTCTCTTCATTGTCATCCTTTTCATCCTCAGTAGTCTGTTGTTTTGCTGCTGCAGTGGAAGAAGTCCTGGTGAAGTGACATATCAACATGACTCCTTCAGATGAGACTCCTTGTCCCCTAAGAACAAGCAGAGAAGCATCTCTCAGAAGCATCCTGTTTGAGAATTTTAGCCACTGTTTGGTGGACACATCTAAGACGATCGTTCGTTTCTGACAGTTTTCTTCATCCCTGACTTTATCAGCTTTCTGGAAGGGGTGATCAGCAGGTAACTGTGAGAGTGACCGCAATATAGACCACACTGCTGAACTCAGAATGTGGGTTTCATCTGAAGAGCAATGTGAGAATCCACATAGAGAAAGAGAAGCCCTCTTTGACGATTGCAGGACTTTTTTTGTAGCAATTTAGCTGGCGAATTGATATTTTCCCAAAGGCCATTTGTCAATAACTGTATCTGACAAATCAAAGAACCAGTGTGAATTGAAAAGAACCAAAAACATGTTGGCATGTATTAATCTATTGTACCAATGCTGAGAAGTTAAGACACCCAACGAACTTATTTGAAAAGCCAAAGGTTATGAATTGAGAGCTTTTCAACATGAAACAGCCCGTTCCAGACAACAAACCAGTTCTTAGGAATGCCACTAAACACTATTAGATCCCTGTGAATAGCAGAAACCTGAATAACGCCAAGGTTTAATGAGGGTTTATATGCTTAGAGTCGCAATGCTTCTTCAGGCCAAAAAGCTTGAGAGGCAGAGTGTAGGGTTTTAGCATAAATAAAGTGAGAGCAGGGTTTTAGTCTTCGCTTTCGTTGCCTGTTATGATTGTTATAACGATATGTAAGAGCCTGATCCCCGATACATCTTTCAGTTTGAAGACGAAACTGCATCGAGCCCCCAAATTGTGCAGCTGCAAGGCAATGTGAGGCAACCAATTTTCAGTTGTAAATTCCGCCGAGACAGAGGATGCCGATCACGTGTCTGTCAACTTGATAGCACTGCCAGTGGCTGGTCTAGTTCTCAAAACAGTGATAAGGATAACTAAATAAGGGAACCGAAAGGATGGTTAGTTATTATCCATGACCTTTCTGGATCCGCTGTAGGTGATGCGTCTATTGTAATGTAACAACCCAAATTGGACCCAAATTGCGTAGAGGAAACAAACCCTCGGACAACGGGGAGGCTCCTGAAGCGTGCGTAATTGGCATCATAGGTTCAAATCTCAGGCCTAACAGCAGAAGCAGTCCCAGCAAGCCGAGCAATAAACGTGGTATAGACTTTTGCGGTTGCGTAGGAGGTCAAAGAATATCCTTAAGCGGTGCCTCCTAAGCCTCTCACCAACCAACATCATCATCGTCGCTCGCCCAAAGCAAGGAAGCACCCGTTGTTTCTATTTATGAATCACTGCCATTTTCTCAATCCATCATTCTTTGCATAGGCGCTCGACCTCATCCTCTTCTTTATTTCTTTCCTATTTTATTGCTCCCCCCCATCTCCTTATTCGTCCCGTGCACTTCTAGGGTTTTGGGCGACAATTGCAAGAGCTTCCCCGACGACTTGTTCTATGTAAGTTTCCTCCAACTATTGACCCCTGCTGTTATTTTCTTCTAATGGGTCAGATTTGTTCATGTATTCTCATGATCTAACCGAATCTCGCAATGATGAACATCGACTTGCAAGGATAATTGTTTTTTTTTTGAAGGATTGAATTGTATGATTGCAGAATTTTGTTTCTTTACATAGGAAAATTTAAAAAAAATGGGTAATATTCCCCACGTCGAAGGATCCGTTACAATGGTGGACCATAATGGCTAGGTGGATAGAAATTGACAGAATCCCAACACAGACCAAAGTTTCTTTGTTTCAAATCCCATGAGAAAGGATTTTGTTGGTTTTGGATTTTGATGTATGTATGGCTGTAGAATTTGTCTGCATAAAGGCGATTGTTACATTTTACTTTTTGTTTTTAGATTTTTTTGGTTGTCTATTGTTGGTGGGTTTTTTTTTTTTTTTCATTCAATCTTGGTCGAGAGTCAAAGGGTCATTAATGATCCTTCCGAGAGTATGATAGAAGCTATGTCTTGGATAGATGATTAATACGCACATATGATTCAGCCTTAAGGGTATTATAATGCACCTTAGAACATCATTTGCAGTTTGCGTTGCAGCGCTTGTTTCCATTAGGATTCCAGTGTGTTTATGTTGTAGATTATTATCTGTGAATTTTTTTGAAACGGAATAGGGCATGTTACCAATGATCGATATATCTGATGTTCATGTCTCAACTCGATGAGAATGTCGTGATGTTAATGCCAAGGGCTATAGGCCTACTTCCCCTCTAGTTAGGACTATTGTTGTGTAACAACCCCTTCATTCCTTGACCAATATTTGTTGGTCTTTATTGCTAGATTTGTCTTTTTATTGTAAGTAAACAAGATTATTTCTCAAGGATGCTAAATACATTTTGTGGTAATTATGGGAAGCTGCAAGGATTTAGGAATTCACTTCTTTATATTTCATTTAAATGTCACTTAAGGGTGTTGTAATTCTCACACAAAGGTTCACTAGATCTATGGTCCTTGTAGAACAAAGGTGCAATAAAATCTTTTGATTTGTGTTTAATATTCTATGTTTCTATTCCTATGAACCCAAGAAATAATATAAAAACTACAACATTTTATTCTTATTTTATGCTTCTCTTACTAATATTGTGGCTACTACTGCATTTCTAAGTGGCCTTATTACATGTTGACTGAATATACGCAATGAATATTTCCAAGCATCTTTATTAATTCTATTGTTTTTCCATATTTTCTATTTACAACACAATGGTGAGGCTCCACTTGGTCCTAGTGTTCGAAACTAAGCTCTGATACCAACTGTAACACCCATCTAGATGTTAGGCAATAAATGACTCATTAAATACATATGCATTAACAACTTTGATTTAACATAATTTCATTGATTTTTCATTCACACAATTTTTCTACATTTGCTCAATGATAAATCTAAATAACACGATGAAATAAGTAATAGGTTAACTCTTAAGGTTTAGAACTTAAAACAAAAGTATATACAAAATATCAATAACAAATACCACCAAAAAATACCTCCTCCTTAGTTTGTCCAAGTTGATCAGTTTTAATGTAGTCCTAGGCGCTTCCAAACATTCTTTTCCCACTTGCCCAGAGTGAAACAATGGAATCCTCTCAACCAACTAGGAGCCTAGCCGGCTTCCTAGCTCCAAGAAACCTTTCAGTTTCTTGGCCCTCTGTGCCCGTGAATCCAAGAACAACAAAGCACAAATGCTCAAAGAAAACTATCTTAAGAAAACTATCTTCCAAAGATTTCACAACCTCTCATCATGCTCCAACCTCCCAATCCTCCCTTCCTCACCACTTCTCCTCCCTATTTATCAAGTTTCCATACACCCTTCCCCAAGTCTCCTCAACCACCCTCATTATTATCCATCAACCTCCCTTATCTAGTTTTTTGGGAAAATATTAAAATAAAGCTAAAATATAAATGACTTGCATTAAACAATAATAAATAAAATGAAAAGTCTTTCTTCTCATGCTAGCTAATAAATGTAATTTGACAATTTTCCCCAAAATGTACATAACACCCCACCATGCTCATTTAATTCATCATACCCACCATCTATCAAATTCAAGAAGGTATTTAATGCTTCTAGATATTTTGTATGCAATATAATTTACATATTCAATAAACATTCAATTAAATAGTTGATAATTTACTTTAATAATTAATGCATTAATTAATTGTACTAGTGTACATGGGTAGGGTATGTGTGTGTAGCTAGCGGACACATATCTCATATATGTACTAATGATAAACAATCATTGTCTCTAGTGCATAGTTCCTATATGATCACCAAGAAACGCAAGACACCAGATCAAGTAATGCATCATTTAATAATCTTAACGAACAAAATTACACCAATTCATTAATAACTCATTATCACACTTAAAATATCAATAGGAAATCAAAGAGGGTTTTAAACATGGTAGGAACCAAGTGAGTAAACAATAGTGGCATATCTAATTTCCAATCAGTATTCTCAACTAACATCGAAGCATCTTTCCTTCCTAACCTACTTCCATCTTCCATCTTATCCTTTCCTCTGTTGGACTAAGCTAGAGCATCAAATATATTGACCTAACTCCAGATAGAACCCGTAAGAGGAAGTGTCATACATCTCAACCAAGCTTCCCCAACAGGAAACTAGTAGTCCCCATCACACGTCTAGGGGAACGTGACTTCACACAACCCTCCCACGACTCTAGGTTTCAGAGGATAAACAATGGGAAATACCTCCACCCCTCCTTATAGAACTAGGATCAACACCCTACATCAAGCCCTATTGTGAAACTACTGTTCTTAGAATCACGTCATCAAACAACCACTCTGAGAAAGCTGTGTGTCCTGTCCAAAAACACACTTACCACAAATCATAGCAATATTTCGAATCATAAATTAAATTAAATAATAATTATAACTTAAAGCATACACTATCTTCTTGATGTCTACGACATCCATGTTACCTCATCACTATAGTCATTTGTCTATTACATAGTTGATCAACCTGTAGGCTAGTTCACCAATGACTCATATGCATGTATATACATCATAATTTCATATAAGAATCCATATATGTATTAATGTTCAATGAAGAAATGTAAGTTTACATGTTTAACCAAATCTCCTAATGATCAACATCATGAACATATAATGATGAAAATAATATTAGACCATACATAATTAGGTCTAGATGTACATATCTCAAATATTTATCCCAATCTAACTAAGCCCAAACAAATGTTAGTAATTAAATTACTAAGATGAGTAAACAATAATGTTCTAACTACCTAAGGCTAAGATATGGGGCATTACACCTGTAAACTAGGGTGTTGGATTCTCCTTCCAGTTGGAGTAGGAGAATCTAAGGAGTTGTAACTTCTTTCAGGATGGATACTGTAAATAGGGGGTTGGAGATTACTTCTAGTTAGTGATGGGGAATATTGGAAGTTTATGCTTCTTGTTGTTACATCAAATTTTACCTCACTCCATGCATCTTTCTTGGATGGCCTTCAATTTCCCTCTTCATACTTGAAGTCCTCTTTTTATTCATTTCAAAGCCAAAAATACACATTTTTGTACATATACGTGCCCTACCAGTTAGACAAAAAATGTATACGTAGGTTTTTCCACTACAACCCACGTACATCAAGTTTGGTGCTCAAAAATTAAAAAATATGTCGGGCTTCCATGCCATGTCACGTGATCCATGATCCTTGACCTTCCATCTATTGGAAACACTCTGAATCAACCCTCCAGTTCCATTTGGAGGCTATAAATTGAGCCATATCCAAGCCTAATGAAGAATCCAACTTTGAGAGAAAAGACACTCTAGATAAATTTCACTTCATATTGAGTCTGCATCCCTTTGTCCATGAAAGTATGAACTTTTTGTATTAAGTGTTATCACTGAAATTTTTTCTGCAAATGGTTACAAGAATCCAGCATCTCCAAAACACCTATTAGTTCATCCATGGCCTAAAAAATACATTTCCAAAGAGCACAAACTATACAACTAGTTATAAAATTAGCATGCGCTCAAAATACACAGGAAGTGTGTGCACGTGTGCCAGTCAAAAATGCAGGAAAGGCGCACATGCACTCGATGTGCGACTGTGGATGAAAAATGATGTGCACACCTCAGAACGAAACATTTATGATTTTGGTCGGTCGGCCACCCAATTTTGTTTCATCTCCCAAGTCGATTTGACCCCCAAATCCGAGTTGAATTCGAGTGGGGGGCTAGTCAAAGACCTAAAGGGCCCCTTGTTCACACTAAAGACTAGTTGGATAATGCCTCAAATATTTTCTATAAAAAGATGACATGGGTGCACTATATTTTCAAGAATCTATTTGTATTGTTATGCTACCTCTATTCTCCTACAAGGAACATCTTTCCTTCTTGGAGAATACTAGAATCATTTGATTGAGTTATTCACCTCACCTCTTGGGGGAATGGGCTTTGGATTTATTCACCATTTCCTTTATAGTTTGCTATTTGTAAGAAGATATCACTCATTGGGGATTCAAGAGCCCTCCCTTGGAGGAAGAGGGGACCCATAAGTCTCCCTTTCTATTTGGTATTTTACCACTAATACAATCTATCCATTGGTGGCATGAATATTGGTCAATTGTTTGGTTAATTTTGGTTCTAATTTCCTTTTGCACTTTAGTTTTGTTTATTTAGTTTTTATTAAATTAGTTGATTATTTATTCCTTGTGCTTGATATTTCTAACTCTTGCACTCACTTCTGTCCTGTCCAGCTGACCCGACTGGACTTGCAAGTGTCCCTATTTTTCTCATTCATGTGACGAAAATGATACAACAGATTTGCGACTCCACTGGGGATATGTATCAATTTCCTCCCCATTTGGGTTGTTTGAGAACTTATTTTTTATTTATTTAACTTGCAGGGATCATAACTGGTCCAAGCCTACTTGCAAAAATCCAAATTCAGAGATGAAAGAAGAAAATTTCATTCAAAATTTTCTTCCCATCTGCGTATTAGAATGTGCGTGGGTTTTTCAGCCCACAGACACGTCCTTTAATCATATGCACCAAAATAACTATGTCTCTAAGCACATTCTATGCACCCGTGCCAATAGGGCATTGCTTATTTGCACATTGGCGCCACATGCAACTCTATCTACTCTGTGACCCCCACATCTGTCCAGAAAATCCAATATTGTAAGGGTTTTTTTGATATGTTGGAGGATCATAGCCTTCTTAATATTGATTCTATGAAAATTGTAATATGGAACACATTTAGATTCCCTCTCCATATGAAGGGTTAGTCAAAACATAGACACTTATGGGGTTAAAATCCATATTTCTCCTCTTTTTGCTTTCATTTTTCCACATGGATAGCTTGCTTTGATTGTAAAAGTTAAGCTGGAATCATTCAATATCACATATATAAACACTTTCATTGGGACCAAAAATCAAACTTCAATCTTAGAGTATGCTCTTCTCTCGCACCATAGAGCGATCTTGAGAATCAGAAAAACAATTGAGGGAAGATTTCATCTCCTTTAAAAACAAAATCTTTAGGAGAGGACAACAACCCCCTTGGGACTCCTCTTAGTTTCTTTTTCAAAACATCTTAAATTTATAAGGGCCCATACATGTCCACATGCTACAAAGATAGGGTAGTTTTGAAGCTACATTCATAGTTTACATCACTAGGGGAGTTTAAATATTATTGTAACGAGCCTATACATGCCCACATGTCCACAATCTAGGATAGTCTTTTTAATATTTCTTAGATTAAATCACATTTGGGAGTTAAAGGATTGGTAAGGACCCACATGTCCACATGATATTTATTTAGGGAATTTAAAATTCTGCAAGATTGTACCAATGGCATCTAGTAAGATAGGTAATAAAGACTTGTAAAGGACAACATGAATTCCACATGCTGTAAGGTGACACCTAATTTATTAAAAAATTGGCACATTTTATCACTTCCTCACACACAACTCACTACTCACTCACATAGTTTTCTCTCGAATCGTGGAGGTTGAAGTAAGTTTCCCCCAAAGGGATTCCAAAACACCCCACCCTTTTATTCAAGGAGCTATCCACTCCCACTTAATTCAAACGAGATTGGTTCACACCCGCAATCTCACAAACAACCACATTTAATTTTTTTCTAAAAACTCACTAGGTTTTCCTCCTCAGGAGGTGCCAAAAGAAATTTTTTCGTCTAGGTAGGATCTCGAGGATAAGAATCCAAATAACTCCCCGTTATCTAATTTTCACATCTTCAAACATTAGAAGTTGACAATTAGGGAAATTTAAAATCCTCTAGGTCAAGTGTTCCTAACACCATAAGGCAGGGAGATACTCGTGAAGGGTCGAAGGCCGAGGTCCGGTTGTTCCGTGCGGCCCCCCTTGAGGCACCCACCTCTTGGACGGGATCCAACCCATGACCCATTTTTAAGGCCAAAAATATAAATGTCGCACTTTGAATGAGGCACCTAGTGACCAAATTTTAGGACATCTACCCAGGTGGAAATTATGGGTTGGAATTGAACCTTGATTGGATTTTGTGTCGCTATTGGGAAATATCGCCAGCTCTTTCAGGATATGCACCGTCTACCCCTCATTATAACTTATTGTTTCATCCTTCACTATTTCCTCTTCTGATGGCTTCAGACCCCACTGTTGAGTGCTATTGGAAGGTCCAGTGCTATTTGAGAGGAAGGACATTATGTATTTTAGGACACGAGCATTCGTTTTCTTTTTTCTCCCACGCAGACAAAATCCACCTACCCAGATATATGTTTCTTTATCAATTGATTTATGTATGATGCTCTTGTAAATACAAACGATTGTGAAATATATTGTGAAGGTCCAAATTATACAAATGTCTCTTGTCTATTTATTACTCTCATCACCATTTTCACACATTCACTTTGCTAGTCGAACATCATAGGGGAAAAAAAGAATCCTTGTCATTCCATATGATTGCTAATTCTCCCTCCTATTCTAGGTGGAGTCCCTAGTCTTGCCAACTCATCGACTCCACATTTTCACACCCCTATGAGTGTTATTGTCTTGGGATCATCTTTTCTTGGTTCCACTTTACTTGGGTCCACTTCCCAAGGCCAATTTTCCACTAGCTCTCCTTTACAACGAAGAGGGGGGGAAAATTTTTCCCAAGGGGGAAGTACAACCCCACCTAAACCCCCTCACAGGTCAGGTACACAAAAAAATCACACCATGGCTAGAACTAACCGTCCACCTCCACTCTAGATGCCATATTTTCCTTCCCTCAACATACCGGATCTGAGTAAGCTCACCAACGATCCCATATTGCATGACCCCACATGGCCTGCAATGCCTACCAAACTGCCTTCAAACATCCCAAAGTTTGAAGGAAAGACAAGAGATTACCCCGCCAACCATGTTATGACCTTCCACCTATGGTTCTTTTCAAAAAATATCATGGACAACTCCTTCTGGTTAATGTTATTTCAGCACCCATCAACCAAGTGGTATGTCAATGAAAAATCTAGGTCCCATGCAACTTTTGAATCCCTAAACAAATCATTTTTGACCTTATTTCAACTACCAATCCATCATGACAATGGTATCGAACTAATCTCAGAGTTTAAACAAACCTCAACCATACATATCGCTGACCACATTCATGAATGGCGTCAACGACGTAGTTTATGCAAAGTAGAAACCACCAAGAAACAATGGCTTGATTTTTTTCTCAGATCACTTGTCTCCCTCCTTGCCAAGGATGTGGCATCCAACTTCCCTCAATCTAAAGAGGAATCCATTAGTAAGGCTCAACAGTATGACCTCATCTATTCACATTCAGCATACTTATATACGGTACTACCCGACGTCCCAAGACCCATACTATTCGTCCAAGAAAAACCTGGAATGTCTCACTCAGCGGATGGATTGATTGGTACCAAAATAGACCACAACTCGTACATCCAACCACCACCTATGTATAGTATACCCCAACATCCATCGGTGTATGGAGGCCCCCCTTATTACCCTCTACCCCCCCTTATCATTCACCATACCAAGTTGTTCCCCCCCACCCATGAGTGGACCCACGTCGACACCTATGATGCGGTCGATGGCTCAACCAATTTCTCATACTCCCTATACCTCAAATTACACCCTAAGAACTATTGAAAGCACCATACCTTCCTATGTACCATACAGATCATTTCCATAGAAAAATATATACTTTTCCTTTCCTAATCCTCCACAACCCATGGCTCCACCACACTAACAACCACACACTGGGGTTAACTTTGTTTATCCATCTCCCATTCAGAAATTTCAAATTTTTGAACAACTGAATACAACAAATCCATCTCATCAATTGAATAATGAAAAGAATAAAGGAAAAAACTGAAATAATAATAATCCAAGACCAGAGGGAAATAACCCCCAACAAAACCAACCTGCTGGGGGAAACCAGAATCAAAGGAACCAAAATCCCTAAGGGGGAAATCACAACAAACTCCAAGGAAAGAATAACAATAACCTTCGGAAAAAATTTCCTTGTGATCTTTGCGGTGACTATGGAGATTACACTCACAACTGCCCCCAAATTGTCGACTTTAAATGGATGAAAGAATCTGTGAATGGACCACATACCCCAACACCGCCTGCCCCTTAGTAGGCCCACAACAATATGTGAAATAACCACCCTCGATAGTGATGAAAAACCCTATTCCACACCAAGGTGTGATGAACACCCAACATGATATGCACCTGGCCCCACCACATATGGGACAGTATCAAAACCCTAGCACTCCTGCAGATCACACTATCCTCCTCACTAGTGAAGAGAACATTCTTCTACAAATGTGCAGTCATATACAACTGTTATAACCGTAATTTGCACCAGACATGCTTACTTGGCATCAAACCATCTTAGATTCATTATTTGCCAAAACACTGTTGAACAACTCTTCTTAAAAACCCCTTTTATAAAGGCCCACAGACTCTACTACATTATTGCACGCATGTACATGCTAGCTGAACCAAGACAGCCCGCGTGTACCTACAAAAGCACCAAAAAAAGAAAGTTGTTGATGGAACACACAACTTTGGGTAAGTTAACTAAACCTTTCGGCCATGCATGGCCATAAATTCGATCAAATATCTAGCTTCTTCTAGCCTATAAAAGAAGGGTTAAGGGTCCCATTTGGAAGAGGAGAATCATAGTAAAGAAACTATCCTCGATTGCACATTCCCTTTGTCCCAACCTTTAGCCATCCTTATGCAAAGAGAAGTATAGAGCAAAGAATTTGGAGGACATTTGAAGAGGAGACCAGGACCAAGTTCGTGGAGCAGTGGTCAACTTCATCATTGTAAGTCGATTTATTGAAGTTAATAATAAAGAAGTACTTTTCCCATCCCACCATATGAGGTTTTCATGGTTTATTGAATACATATTGATTAAATCTCTAACCCATTAATCTGTAGATCAAATGCATGTGGAGTTATTTGTTTGTCTTATGTGAATGCAGGTCAGCCTTGGGAGGAGAAATGCAATCAAAGAGAAACCAAGAGTGAAGAAGGATCAATATCAAACGCCCAAAATAAGGTATGCTCACTTGATCTTCTTAACTACGTATTTGCTTAAGAATAATGGGGATTAGGTTCGGGATGACGATAGAAAGTAGGAATCTTTAGGTCTTTTCTGCATGCATGATAAAACCCTAAGTGCTAGTCCATAGAGGGATTTCCCACTCACAACAAAATTAGCGACCATACTGGGGATCTCTAGGGTTTCTGGGAATGTTTTCCTTGGGTATTTTAAAAAATTGGTTTCATTACTTGTTTTTAAAGTTTCTGCAAAAGTCTGAGCTAATAGAGATTTTGGTCTTCCATACCAGTTATCTCTGTTTCTTTTCTTGACTCTATTTTTTTTTCGAGACCCATAGAGATACACGTGGCATGTATAAGGTCTGCATGTGTCTACCCATGCCCTACCCTCACACAGTATGCGTGTACATGCTAGCTGAGGAGGTGTCAGTCACATGTATGATTTCATAAAATTTCTTTTAGGGAGGCAATCATCCTCTCCCCTGTCAGAAGTAATCATTCTCAGGGGTTTTTTGGAACTCATTCTAGTCTCTGTTTTTTGCAGTTTTGTAGCTTAGGTTTCACCTCAGATTGGTTTTTTTCTATGAAATTTTCCTTCAATCGTTTTCTTTTACTGTCAAAGTAAGTTTATGAGTTTTCAAGAGATTATGGTTCTCAATACCAGTAGTCTCTGCTAGTGCTTGATTGCTTGTCTTTTCATTTTTGAAGAGTTGCAGAGGTACACATGGCCTGCATACGGTCTGCATGCGTGTACACACGCTCTGACCTTACACAGTTCACATGCACATGCTGACTATTGAACTGTCAGCAACGTGCCTGTTGAGAAAATGTTTTGGTTTAAGGAGAGGCAATCATCCTTTCCTTGTCAAGAGTTATACCTCTCAGGGTTTGTGGTCTCTGTCATAGCATCTTAGCCTAGGTTTGGACTCTATTATAGCTTTTTTTTTCATTTAGAAGATTTCTTGTGTTTCCTATCTTTTTTAACTTATTTTTAGCTTGAAATTTAACTTGAATCGTGCATTCATCAGTTTCTTTTAGAATATTTTGTTATTTCTTCTTTGATTGGAAAAAAATATAAAAAAAAAACTTAGTTTGTTAGATCTCTTTCTTTCCTGGCATTTTCTTTGCATTTTTATTTGAAAAAGAAAAATAAATTAGCATAGTGTTGTGTTTTCTTCTCATCTTAAAAATCATTTCAAAAAAAAAAGAAAAATAATATATATATATATATATATATATATATATAATCATTCTTTGCCAGTGTTCATATAAGTTTCATCATTTTTCGCAAGAGTCTTAACACCATCAGTTGCAATACCATACCCTTTTGAGTAAATCAAGCCAATAAAAAGAACGCTAATTAAAATTTACTAGACTTTATGTTTGTAGGGTCCATCAACTAGATTAAGCTAGAGCCTTGATTTAGGTTGGAGAGGAAACTTTTCAAGGCTATAAAACAAACATACAAGTCTATGATAAGGAGTGTAGAAGTACAGTATTGTGAAAGTTATCTGGGACCCCTCTATAACACAGGGGATAAACACGAGGTCACGTGCAGAAAGGTAGTGGAGATAACCCCTCCAAAACCGGACCAATCGTAGTGGATAACACATATATAGGGATTGTCTTGGGATTCCATTGATTGCATTTGCCACAGATCTTCGTGGGTCTCGAATCTGTTCAAGGTCCTCAGTTGTCTTCCGGACCACTTTCTTTCGATACCCTTGGTAGGTTTCAGGCTTGATACCTTGCTCATTTTGGTCTACCCAACTATCGATTGTACCCGCTTGGTGACTGTTCGCGTGCTAGCAACCTAGTTGCCTATCTTTATAGTGACATACAAAGGTGACTGTGAGGGTATATTGTGGTACCTAGGACAGACATCAAGCCACACTTTGAAGAGTATACTCGGAGGGTTCTTTCATTTTCAAGTTGCACTTGCACTGGTAAGTTTCTCTAGTGTTGGTTGGTGTAACTGTTCTTCCAACTAGTTAGTCGTTTGCTTGATTTGCCTTTAAGAGATTTTAGTGTGTGCTCTGTGCTCCCTAGTTTTCCATAGTGAGTTAGTCAGTCATGGATTTGGGTCTATGACCTAGGGTGGTAGACTTCCCACTCTGTCAGTTGTGAGGACTTTTTTGTATTCCTCTTAGAAACATGGAGCCGCCTTTTTATAGGCGTTGTTTTGATACCACTGGTTCTTCAGAGTCAGTGTGTGAGACTTTTATGGACTTGAACGATCCTGAAAGGGGAGAAACTATGCATAAGATATTCATGGATAAAGTTCCCAGCAATATCAACCAAGGAACCCCTTTGCAAGGGGATTCTTGTGGCTTTCCTTTCTTCGGAAACGTGGGCATCCCTTTGATGGCCACTTTGTACATTCCTGGGTTGAATGTGGGATTACCGGTTTGGTTGGGTACCATTCCAAATGTCCCAAATGATCTTGATTCTTCTCAATTAAGAACTTTATGTACTAGGCACCCTGTTGATGTTTATTCATCAACAAATTCTTCTCCTCCTCCTTCTCCCACCTCTGGTGAAAGTACAGTTACTAGTAACTGGAAGTCTAAAAAAAATAGAAAGAGGAAGAATAGGAAGAAGAAATCACCAACCTCTGTGAGTTATGTTAGAGATAGGTCAACAACCTCTGCAAGTCACATTGAAGACCAACACCCAGCCTCTGCAAGTTATGCTGGGGGCACACACCCACCCTCTGCAAGTCATGCTGGGGGGAAAAGTCCAATCACTACTAGTCATACTGGTAATAGGTCTGTAGCCTCTGCAAGTCATGTTATCGACCCATCACTAACCTCTTCAAGTCATGTTGGAGATGTGCAACCAACCACTGCTAGTCATGCTGGGGGCATTAATTATGTTGAGAAACCTAGACGGATAGGACGCAAGCTTAAGTTTCCTTGTAATCTTTGCAAGGGTGATCACCTTACTCATTTGTGCCCTGACATTTCAGAGGTACAAAGATTGTGGTCCTTGTCTGCAATCTCTTATGATTCTGAGTCTTTTGAGGTTTCCTCCCAGTCTATTCAACCATTGGTTGAGAAAGTGGTCATGCTGATGCAGTCATCAGTTGATCCCTCTCCTCTTTTGAGGGGTGAGGTGCCTTTAAACCATGTAGTCTCTCAGCCTATTCAGCCATTGGCTAAGAAAGTAGTCATGCCGATGCAGTCATCGACTGATCCCACTCCTCTTTTGCGGGGTGAGATGCCTTTAGACCATGTAGTCTCTCATCCTATTCAACCATTGGCTGAGAAAGTGGTCATGCCGATGTAGTCGTTGGCTGATCCCACTCCTCTTTTTGGGGGTGAGGTGCCTTTAGACCATGTAGTCTCTTAGCCTATTCAGCCATTGGATGAGAAAGTGGTCATGCCGATGTAGTCGTCGGCTAATCCCACTCCTCTTTTGGGGGGTGAGGTGCCTTTAGAACATGTAGTCTCGCAGCCTATTGATCCATTGGTTGCAAAAGTGGTCATGCCAATGTAGTCATCGACTGATCCCACTCCTCTTTTGTGGGGTGAGGCGCCTTTAGACCATGTAGTCCCACAACCTATTTATCCATTGATTGCGAAAGTGGTCATGTTGATGCAGTCATCAGATGATCCCACTCTTCTTTTGGGGAGTGACATGTCTACCGACTGTACTTTTAGCATTTCTAGTTCAATACTTTCAGAACAAGGGGGCATTCCACTCATTTCGAGCACACCCCCTCCAAGCCCTAGGATGGTTTCCTTTGATTGGAATGACCTTGTTGAGTCTCGTCTTCCTTATGTCGCACATTTTCAAATAAGGGTTGAAGTTAATTCAACAAACATTTATCGATGTATTGTGGATGAGGGAGCCTCTACAAGTATTTTATCCTTCTCAGTTTGGAAAGTCTTGGGATCTCCCAAGCTTGTGTCTGCTTCGCATGAGCTGTTGGTTTTTGACAGATGTCCTAGTGAATATTTGGGGGTTCTTCCTCAGTTACCTATATCTTTAGGTGGGAAGACTGTCCTTGTTGATGTTATAGTGATGCAAGGTCTGTTAGATTTAAATATGCTTCTTGGGCATGATTATGTATATGCTATGAATGTTGTGGTGTCTACGCTCTTCTGGGTGATGCATTTCCCTCACAATGGAAGCATTGTCACTATTGACCAACTAGCATATGATAATCACCATCATGATTCAACATTATTTCATACTACCCCTTTATATGTTCCTAGTGTTCGTGTAGACTCTACCCCGCCACGGGTTAATTATGTGGCATCCAATCCTCGATGTTCAATTGCTTATGAGAAGGAACCCATGAAATCATGTTGGCCTTCCCGATACTTAGTCTCAGCAATTAATCCATTGGTGTATCCAATGGGGGCATGGGAGCCCTTGATTTCCCTTCTTGGTACAAGTAGGCTTGAGTATCCTTCTAAGTCTGATTTTGTTGTTTGTAAATCCTCAAGCCCTCATGCTCGTGACTCTTCGTTGATAGAACCTGCCAGTCCTAGCCAGAACCTCCATCATCATATGGAGTATGGTCAGTTTACTTCACCCGTTTGGACTTTCGACCCTCGTTTGCATGATTTCTTGGATTTTGAATTGCCTTCAGATAAGGCTATCCTTGAAGCCATGACTATGGTTTCTATACTGCGGGAAGACTTACACCATGGTTTGTGTTTTATTACCTTTTGGGAGACTTCCCAAGTTGACTATCGAAGAGACTCCTAGTTTGAGCCTAGCCGTGGGCTCTACCTAAACCAGTTTCATACATGAGTTGTATCCCCCTTGGAGTCTTCTTTAAGCCCTTTTCAGACTCCCTAAAGATGAAAAGATTGTCGAGTGACCTTGTTTCTTCACACTCGTTAAGTTGGGCCAGAAGAACATTCTTTACACAGGTCTTATTTTAAGCCCTTTTCAGACCCTTTAAACATGAAAAGATTGTCGAGCGATCTTGTGGCATTTCATGCTCGTTAAAATGAAATTTGAAGTCACGTCTATCCGACGGTAGTTTACCCCTTTTTCGGTCCGGATAGTCAATTGTATGAACAAAGGTATACTCTAAGGAAATTCAGTTCTCTAAAAGAGTACCCTCAGGTATAATTTTAACCCTTTTTCGGGCCTAAGGGATTAAATGTATGAAAAAGGAACCCCCACGGAGTCCATAATTAAGCTCTTTTCAAACTCCCTAAAATTGAAAAGATCGTCGAGTGACCTTATTCTTTCACACTCGTTAAAATGGTCCAGAAGAAAATTCCTGACGGAGTCCATAGTTAATCTTTTTTCAGACTCCTTAAAAATGAAAAAATGGTCAAGTGATCTTGTATTTACCACACTCGTTAAAATGGTTTTGAATAGACATCTTTTCGGTGCTAGTTTACCCCTTTTTCTAACTGACTAGACTACCTTCGAAAAAGCTACCTCATTGGAGTCTCCTTTTACATTTTTCAAACTCTTTAAATATGAAAAACCATCGATCTTACCTTCTATGGGCTCATTAAACTCACATCGAAGGACGTTACAATTGTGTGTTTTATTAATCGCATTTTCATACCCGCGTCTTTGGCCTAATATTGGCTCCATGTTGCTCTCAACTGAACCATCTAAAGCATGCCTTATACACAAGCCTTTTAGCACTTTGCCTCTACGTCTTGACACCTATGGCCCCTGGAGGATTTTTCCCGAATGTCCTTACTTTGAACATTAGTCTTGTCCTTGCGCCTCAAACTTGTATGTTTGCAACACTCATCCCTCCTTTGTAACGTAGCATTCTTTTATTCTTTTTCCAAAATTATTGAAAAAGACAAAAAAATCAAATATACCCCAAAAAGAGGAAGGGAAAAGTATTTTCTTTTTATTGGAAACATAATGAGTCGCCCTTGGATAAATCACATCTGTCCGTTTGTTCGTCAAACTCTTGGATTTAATATGACCTTAGGAAGATTTTCTCACTACATAGAGATGTGTCCTCCATTTGGTTATTCTTCCAAACATATGGAGAGTTTGCATTGCTCCTGCCTTGTAAACTTATGTTAATTCCATGCTGCCTGAGTCTCATCATTTGTCGTGCTATTGTCCAAGGTAAGTTTTTACCAAGCCTAAGTCGGCCCCTCTACAGTTTGTCTCTTGCCCTCATACCCGACCATCCTGAACGTCCAATCATGTCTTTGTTCGAAATCAATGAAGCCTTTAGTTTGATCATCAAGATTATCTAGTCCATGACCGACGAGTCGTCAAAGACCTCTGGGTAGTGAATTCGTACACTCATATTACACTCCTACCCGAGTTTTGAAGATTTTGAAGTTGTTTCTCGAACTCTGAAGACCTCATCTCCAGCCATCGGGCCTTATCAGCTTCTAAGAAGATGGATACTCTACACGTATATCTTTTTGATTTCGAGATGTAGCTCCATTGTGTATTTCTCATGGCTACACTTTATATAGTTATATGACATGGATCTACAGTGTATTTGATTGGTATCCATGATTTTATTTTATCCTGAGCATGGGTATGCCCGCCTCGGTGAGACAATTATTATTTTGCAGACGACACCTCCCGATTTCTGGTCCCTGAGCTCACTTGTTTGGCACATCGTTGAAGATTGTTAATGTATTTCAACCATCAGATTCTCTTCTGACCTCACACAATAGGGGGAATCTGTTATAACCCTAATTTTCACCAGACATGCTTACCTAGCATCAGGCCATCTCAGATTCCTTCTTTGCCAAAACACTACTGAACAACTCTTCTTAAAAACCCCTTTTATAAAGGCCCACACACTTTGCTACATTATTGCATGCGTGTACATTCTAGATGACCCAAGACAATCCACATGTACCTACAAAAGCACAAAAAAAGGAAAGTTGCCGATGGAACACACAACTTTGGGTAAGTTAACTAAACCTTTCAGCCATGCATGGCCGAAAATTGGACCAAATACCTAGCTTCTTCTATCCTATAAAAGAAGGGTTAGGGTTCCCATTTGGAAGAGGACAATCATAGTAAATAAACTATACCCAATTGCACATTCCCTTTGTCCCAACCTTTAGCCATCCTTGTGCAAAGAGAAGTATAGAGAAAAGAAGTTGGAGGACAGTTGAAGAGGATCCCAGGATCAGGTTCGTGGAGCAGTGGACGACTTCATCATTGTAAGTTGATTTATTGAAGTTAATAATAAAGAAGTACTTTTCCCATCCCACCATATGAGGTTTTCATGGTTTATTGTGTACATATTGATTAAATCTCTAACCCATTAATCTGTAGATCAAATGCATGTGGAGTTCTTTGTTTGACTTGTGTGAATGCAGGTCAACCTTGGGAGGAGAGATGCAGTCAAAGAGCGACCAAGCGTGAAGAAGGATTGATATCAAATGCCCAAAATAAGGTATGCTCACTTGATCTTCTTAACTACGTATTTTCTTAAGAATAATGGGGATTAGGTCTGGGATGATGGTAGAAAGTAGGAATCTTTAGGTCTTTTCTACATGCATGATAAAACCCTAAGTGCTAGTCCGTAGAGGGATTTCCCACTCACAAAAACAACACACCCCCTAAATATACTGCCACCACTTCGGAAGAAGTTCCAATCACAAATTTACCACCCTTGATGATTCCATGCCCTAACACTGACCCACCCCTTCACATTGCTTGTATCCCATTATGAAGAAATGTCAACAACCCTTAGGCTAGGACAGAACACAATTACATTTTGGTCGATGAATTGGCACAATCCCCTGCCGCCATGTCAGTCTTGGAAGTCCTTCAAACCTGTCCCACTCAACATAAGTCATTACTCTATGCCCTGTGGGTAGTCGACCTTGATGATACTAGACTCATCGCATTTGATATAGATTGTGGGGAACTCGGTCTCCTAGATTTGGTCTCTTTCCAGATACCTGTCGAAATTCAGAACATTACAGTTCATTGATGAAGGTGCATCCACATGCATCATGTCCAAAACAGTATGGCAAAAACTTGACTCTCCTAAGATAATACCATCCTCCATTAATTTGAGAGCTTATGATGGATGACCATCCTCTCCTGAAGGGATCTTTCAAAATGTCCTTGTTGAACTCGGGGGAAAAACCATCCTTATCAACATTGAAGTTATCGACGCCCCTCTCGATTACAATATCTTGTTCGGATGTAGTTACATGTACGCTATGAAGGCAATATCCTCTTCTGTTTTTCAAACGATGATGTTTCCCCACAATAGGAAGATCATCACCATTGATCAAGTTTCACATTACAAGCTTAATCCTTCCTCCAACATTGATAACATCCTACCTTTTGTCCACACTAATTCTGATGCCTACCCACTCATCGAGATGGCCCCCAGAATTTTCAAAGACCCATCATTGCTAGGGACATACCACGGGACACCCCCGCTCATACACGCAGCTCAACTATGTTTTATCTCTTCCAATGGACCGTAAACTGGAGATACCATTCCTCCCACCAAGGCTTCTTCACTATCTGACATCCCACTAGTTGCAGATCTCCTACCTCAGGAATCCCTTGAGAATTCTCCCACACCAATTATTACCCATTTCAATCTCCCCAAGGGTCACATCTCATTTTGGGAGATATTCCCCCAAAACATTACTCAAATCCCCTTCTTCTACCCCCCACTGGGCGTACAATATTTCCAGGTAGTTGCAACTCTTACTCTACCTAACATGGTGATTGCCATCCTGGTTTGGTATCTACACCCACCTGAGATGGTTCCTCAACTATCCCTCCCTCCCCAAACAGAGGGAATCCTAGTACTCACTTCGACCACACCACCCTCACCCCCACTCGCTAGCGCCACTGCTACAACTAGGGGAAAAAGGAAGAAGAAAGATCCCATTGCTCCACTTCCCCCTCAAGTTCAAATCCCTTGTGCACTTTGCGAGAAATAAGGACACCCCACCAATCGATGCCCCTCTCTCCCTAAGTTACACAATTTAATTCAACTTCATTGAGAAACCACACCACTCGTCGCTTCACCCAACACACCTAGTACTACCACCACATCCCCTTCTATAGGTAACACAGGGTTGCAAACCAAATTTGCATGTGTCATTGCCCTGCTTTACCTCAATTTTGATAGACGCTAATGACAGTACACCAAAGCTTTGAGAAAGAGTCTCCCCCATCCACGTCATCAAGTACTCATGTTAGAGACATCCACTATGTCATGACCTCAGGCAACGAATGGATGAGATGCCCTTGTTCTCTCTGTGACTCACTAGATCATTTCATGTACCAGTGTCCAACGATCATTGAGTACAGGCATTGCCAAATGACCCTTATTCAAAATCCTACACCCACCCTACTTCCAAAGGTACCAGTGATTACCCCTACTCCATCTCCTGATGTCATTCATATTATCTCTACTGATCTTGAGGCACTCCCCACTGCTCCAAGGTTCATGGATAGCCTATATGAGGATTTTCCGCCAAATCCTCACAACTCTCTGGTTCATTTCCCCATGGAAATATTACGCCCAACCATAATTTCTAACCCATCGCATATACATGGTTTCCTTTGTTTATTGCATCATGATATCCCATTCCGATGGGATGAACATGCCCAAACCACTTTTTATGATCTAAAAGAGGCACTCTCCAACTCCCCTTTGATTAGTCCACCTGACTATGGTCGTGGCTATATCCTCTACTTATCGACCTCAGCCGTCTCAGTGGCAAGATTTCTCGTCCAACTAGGGGATGATGGTCATGAATATGTAATTTACTATATTAGTAAAAATATTTCAGGGCCACCCCTGAAGTACAAGCATGAAGAGAAACTTTCCCTTGCATTTGTCCTCGCAGTCCAAAAACTGCACCATTATATCCTTCTTCACACTACCAAAGTCATGGAATATTCCAACCCCATGCAATACTAGCTCAGTCGTCAGAAAACTAATGGAAAATTTGCCCAATGGATCGTCATCCTCTAGGAGTACAACCTAGAATTTTCAACAACCAAGAGAAATAAATACCTCATCCTGGCCAAAATCATTACGACCTTTCCTTTAGATACTACCAGTTCACCCGTCAATACCAACTTCCTCGATGAACACCTCTTCTACATCCCCCTAAATGATCCCTAGTATGACGATCTCCTCATCTACCTCTGAACACAGAAGTTTGGAACTCACCTCTCCAAGGATGATCTTCGACGTATTCGCCATCAGACCCCTAGATATATCCTTATTGGTGACATCTTATATCAATGAGGGGTCGACACCATACTCCATCGATGTTTGACCATTGACGAAAATAACATAGTTCTGAATGATTGCCACAACGACGCTTACAGTGGACACCTCTCAGGGATGTCCACCACCCAGAAAATCATCCGAGCAGGATACTTCTGGCCCACATTGTTTCATGATTGTATCCATGCTGTGAACCGCTGTGAAAAATGCCAACTTTATTCCCACAAAGCATGCATGCCACCCACTCTTCTACACCCAATCATCACTACCGACCCCTTTTGCAAATGGGCCATTGAATTCATGACTTGAAACTCTCCATCCAGAAATGGACACAAGTACATTATTGTGACAGTAGATTACTTCACCTAGTGGGCCAAAGCCATTCCCACCTTCAACAACACCACTGACACCACATCACATTTTTTCTTTAATCACGTCATTTCCTGCTTTGGAGTACCATTACAGCTAGTCTCTGATCATGGAAAACACTTTGAGAATGAGATCTTCGTCGAAATTTCCTCAAAGTTAGGCTTCTCTCATGAGTTCGCCTCCCCCTACTACCCTCAGTCCAATAGATAGCTAGAGGTGGTCAACAAGGTCCTTAAAACCATGTTGCAATGTATTGTCAACAAATATAAGACCAATTGACATCATATGTTGTTTTCAGCACTATGGGCTTATCGCACAGTAGTTAAAACTACCATTGGTTTTACACCCTTCCATATTGTCCATGGGGTCAAATCCACTTTCCCCATTGAGTGAAAAATTCCCACCTTACACACCACTATTGATATTTTACTTGACACTGCTCCAAATCTCCTCTAATACCTCTCGTCCACTCACTATGGCAACAGGTACAAATGAGGTGGAATTATGGGCCCTACAACTATATATAGTCCATTTTTCCAAACTTCCACGCTCAATTACAAGAGCTCGTAGCCTCCATTTTCATTTCCATCTTTAGCCACAGGATCAAGATCCTACCACCTACATAGTCACATTCCCCGGGTCACCATCCATCCTTGACACCGAGGGAGGATTTTTCTCACATCACGCCCAGGTACGCACGCTTATATTCATGCTTATTGAATAATTGTTATAAGTTATTTATCTTTAGATATTGTTCATGTCTGGTATTTAGTTTTTGTGTGTGCAGGTACTTGATCATCATGCACCAATGCAACCCCTTTAGGTATATGATCGACACTGGCATGTAATCATTTCCTCTAAATATCAATTGCATCTCCCAATCAAACCCTCTTACATTTTCCTGTAGGATCCTCACACCCATCTCTATAGTACTATCACCTATGTTGCATTTAAAGTACTTCCACCCGGTAGCATTCTCCCCCACATGAGTTGTCCCATTCATAGTCCCCTTTAACACTTTGACACTCATGCTTCTTTCACCTCCTAGGGATGGGAGTCCCAGTAGTCATACACATGTTTGATAATCAACCACATAATTCTTCTCTTCATTATGCTAGCCTCCCCAATGGACTCCCAGGATATCTCATCATGGTTTCACTTTGACTGCACCCCCGTAGTTTCATTCACCTTCCATTTCATCCATAATCAGTTTTCCCACCTACGGATTGCTCTCCATTCATTTACCTCATAAAAAGACCCACCTATGGGGCCCCAACCCTCCACTAGTTATCCATGCCACTTGCGCCTTCATAGGCCAAGCCATATTGCACTGGGGCACCCATTTCTGTATCTGCACACTTATCACAAATTATTCTTTATTCATTTTTTAATTGTACAAATCCTTTGTTTCCCACATTTACATAGCTTTTTTTTGTCTCCTTTAGTTCCCTTTCACTTTCGACAAAGCAACCCCTGTCACCCTTGGTTGGGGAACATTTCACCTCCTACCCTTGTTGCCATCGTCCATAAACACCGAGCATCCCACATTCCATATACCTATGATATTTGATTTTGTCCACTTTGTCATGCCTCTGGCACAATTTAACCCACATCTAGTCATCCCCCTGACACTAGATTCAGTTTCAGGCTTGTTTCCACTCATACTTCACATATATCCCCAACCAAGGTCAATATTGAGTCTCACCGAATCTTGACTTCGTCCATGTACCTCATCAGTTCATGATCTCATCCAGTGGATTTCATGAAGGCCTTCACTTCTTGGAGCCATGTATTCCTTTCTGTCGACATCATCATAGTTTCCAGAAGCACAAAAATATATTAACTCTCATTCCCTTTACAATGAGGAGTCTCAGACAGCATAGGGAAAACCACCATTGTTCTCTGTTTTCATTGACCCCCATAACATTCAACTTTGAAACTATCTCATGTTACAATGGGTCTTAGTTTGTGACTATTGCAGTTGTTTTTATATTTTCCGTAGACCTCTGAAAGTTTTTAGGCTATCAATGCCCACAAATTCTCAACACTTCTTATAGGTTTCATTTCCTATTTTCATATTATGTTCACCATCAAAATTGTCCTCTTTCATTATCAAACTGCCCCAGAGGGTGCTGCAGTTATCTACATCAACATACAAATTCAATTATTGTCTTACACATTTTGAGTTACATGACATGAGCATGGGGCATGCCCGCCTCGTTTGTACACAACTTTACTTTTTCACACTTAGCGAAAGGTTTGGGTCCCACCAGTTCCCCTCTTCCTCCAATGGGTCACTCTTGCAATTCCTCTCAACACTCTTCCTTACAAATGGTACTCTCAGTAGAAGAAACATTGATGTATTTCAGATATACTTATGCTCCTAACCTCACACATCAGGGGGCATCTGTTATCATTGAAATTTCATTCGTAAATGGTTACAGGAATCCAACATCTCCAAAACACCTATTAGTTCATCCATGGCCCAAAAAATGCATTTCCAAAGGGAACAAAATATACAATTGTTTATAAAATAAGCATGCACTCAGAATATACAGGAAGCGCGCACACGTGCGGCAGTCGAAAATGCAGGAAAAACGTACATGTGCCTGATTCATTTATGATTCTGGTCGGCCTTAGAACACACACATTTATGATTCTGGTCGGCCTACCACCCAATTCTGGTTCAGCTCCCAAGTCAATTTGACCCCCAAATCTGAGTTGAATTTGAGTGTGGGGTTGGTCAAATACCTAAAGGGCGCCTTGTTCACACTAAAGACCAGTTGGATAATGCCTCAAATCTTTTCTATAAAAAGAGGCCATGGGTGCACTTTATTTTCAAGAATATATTTGTATTATTATGCTTCCTCTATTCTCCTACAAGGAACGTCTTTCCTTCTTGGAGAATACTAGCATCATTTCATTGAGCTATTCACCTCACCTCTTGGGGGAATGAGATTTGGATTTCTTGACCATTTCCTTTCTAGTTTTCTATTTGTAATAAGATCTCACTCATTGGGGATTCAAGAGCCCTCCCTTGGAGGATGAGGGGACCGATAAGTCTCCCTTTCTCTTTGGTGTTTTCACACTAATACAATCTATCCACTGGTGGCATGAATATTGGTCAATTGTTTGGTTGATTTTGGTTCTAATTTTCTTATGCACTTTAGTTTTGTTTCTTTAGTTATTATTATCTTAGTTGTTTGTTTATTCCTTGTGATTGATGTTTCTAACTCTTTCACTTTTGTGCGTCAATGATGGATACAATGAAGAAGAAGCACAAGTCTTTTAAATGGACAGAGGAATCTGAGAAGAGCTTCGATATACTAAAGGAGAAAATAATAGAATGACCAATTCTGGTCTTGCCAAATTTTGAGAAGACATTTCAGGTGAGATGTGATGCAAGTGGAGTTTCAATTGGAGACATTTTGAGCCAGGATAATAGACCTATTTCATATTTCAGTGAGAAGTTGAGTGAGACCAAGAGAAAATACTCCACACATGATAAGGAGTTTTATACCATAATTCAAGCCTTGAAGAAGTGGAGACATTACCTTGTCCCACAAGATTTTTTCTTGTATAGTGATAACCAAGATTTACAATTCATAACCAGACAGGAAAAATTTAATCAGAGGAATGCAAAATGGGTGTAGTTTATGTAGAATTTTACTTTTGTCATAAAATATATTGTTGGGAATGCTAGCAAAGTTGCATATGTATTAAGAAGGAGATGCTTTATTCTGTAAGAATTTTAGTTGAAGACCTTGGGGTTTGAGAACCTTAAGGACATGTATTGTTGATATACAAATTTCAAGGAAGCATACGAAGCATGTGAAAATCCTGTACTGAGAGACAAAAGCTAGTGGAAAGAGTAAATGATCCAAGAGGGATTGTTGTTCAAGAGAAATCAGTTGTGCATACCAAAATGCTCTATGAGGGATAACCCTTTGAATAACCCTTTGAAGGAAAAGCATAGTGGAGGATTGGTTGGACATTTCGAACACAATAAAACATTTTCACAGTTTAACAGTTCATATTACTGACCAGGTATGAGAATAGAAGTGATAAAGTTTGTGAATAGATGTAGAATCTACCAACATGCAAAAGGAAAAAGAAAAAACACTAGATTGTATCAACCATTAACAATACCAGAAAGGCCTTGGGATGCGATAAGCATGGATTTTGTGTTGGGACTTCCAAGAACGCACAGAGGATTTGATTCCATATTTTTGGTGGTGGATAGATTTTCAAAGATGGCACACCTTATCCCATACCAGAAGACGAGTGACGCACCACATGTTGCGAATCTATTTTTCAAGGAAGTAGTGAGACTTCACGGCCTACCCCAGAGCATTGTCTCGGACAGGGACAAAACATTTGTTGGTCACTTTTGGAGAACACTGTGGAAGAATTTGGGGATGGATTTGTCCTTCATCTCATCTTATCACCCTTAGACAGATGGACATAATGAGGTGGTAAACAAAAGTTTGGGAAAGTTATTGAGGAGTCTGGTCATTGAACATTATAATAAGTGGGATTAAATTCTGCCACAAGAAGAATTTGCATACAATGACTCACCAAGCAGGAACACTAGAAAGATCCCATTCCAAATATTGTATGGAATGTATCCTAGGGGAGTATATGATTTGAGAGACTTGGAACATAGTGATATCAAGAGCACTGGAGAAGAATATTTTGCTGCAGAAATGCAGAGGCTCCATATCCAGATTAGAGGAAAGTTGCATATTTCTAGCCAGGAGTACAAACAAAGAGTTGATCAACACCATAGAGAAATTCAATTTGAAGTATGAGATCAGGTTCTGGCACATCTCAGAAAATAAAGGTTCCCTAGGGGAGCATATAACAAGTTAAAAAAGAAGAAGATATGACCATTTAAGATATTGAGGAAGTTTGATGCAAATGCCTATGAGATTGATCTTCCAAATGATGTGGGCATATCGCCCATATTCAATGTTTCAGACATGTATCCTTATAGGGAAGATGACACCGAGATATTAGAAGATCAGGTGAAGGTTCAGTGGGAGAAACAAATGCCTGTAGCATAAAAACCACAGATGGAGAAGATTGTTGACCAAAGGATCGACAAAAAGACTAGGAGGAATACCTATTTTGAATATCTGATCAAGTGGAAGGGACACCCAATAGAATATCCCATTTGGGAAAATGAAGTTGCAATTCAAAAGAATGGAAAGTTGGTACAGGAGCTCATGGATAGGAGTCCATGAATGTTTTTCAAGGGGAGTATGATGCAGGAGCATCACTGGAAAGAATGCATAGCAATACCTATCAACATCTAGGAATCTGTACAAGACCTCAACACTCACAGTTTTAGCCAATATTTTGAAATTTGCTTTAACTCAATGCCAGGAAAATATTTGAGGCACGCTTGAGAGAATGTGAGCGAAGTGGGAGTTTCCACTCCGGCTCTGGAATGTGACTGCACTAGGATATCCATTAGGATGAGTTTTTGATGTAGAAAAGTATTTAGGGGGAACCCTAAGAGCCCCTTGATATAAATAGAGGTCTTGTATGCCCAAATGAGGCTACATGGTAGTAGAAAAAAAGGATATAGAAGTCAGTAGGAGATTTCTGAATTTTTCAGTTTATGTTTTTCATTCGCAGTTGTAACCATTTTTCACTTTGGAATATAACATAGGAAAATTGATCCATTGCATGGTGTGGACATTATTTGTAATTACCTATTATTTTTTTTTCATGAATGACTGAATTTCGTTATGAAAAGATGAAATTGTGAATGATTAGATGAGTTTCAATTGTTTCTTTTCTGTTGAAACTAGTTCAATGTCTGCACATAGAATGGAAGGAGTGCATTGACAAAACCTGTTTCAGTTCTGAAGCTTAGAAGAGATAGCACGAAAATTTTCCCTTTACAAGGAGTGAAAAGAGACTGGTTCAAGGTGTGCACAGTCGTCCACAAGAATTCAAACCTTGTGTAAAGATCTAGTGCAAGGAGTGCATAGATCTGATATTCGACTAAGTGTCGAAGAGACTTTGTAAGAAGTTGAAGAACTGGAAAAGGAGAACACTAGGAGGGCGAGAGGAATTTATCTTCGATAAATCCCTTGGATCCGAGTTGTCAAAATCCATGAGTGCAAGGAGTGTGTGGGAAGTTGATACCTTCACGAGATAAAGTTCAGGAGGGGGAGTGAAAAAAACTGTTAGATCAGTTGCATAAGGGATCTGGAATGTCAGATTAATGTCCAGTGACTAGAGGAAGCACGAGGGAGAAGATAATATCTGGACCATTATATTTGAGCACGTGGATCAACAATCATTGGATCCAAAGACAAGTGCACAAGATTTAACCCTTGGAAGTGAACAGGGCGAGCATACTCTCTAACCCCAAGTTCGCGAAATGATCACAACCATTGATCGAAGGAAAGTGTGGACCATAGATATTGTCCCAAGAGTTTCGCGAGTTCAGAAATCGGGAGAAGAGAGGAGAGAGGTCCTCCAACTTTGCGAAGGAGAAGGCAAGACCGTCGGATCACACGGGTTGTAGATCGTTCATCTGACGTAAGGAGAGCCTAGATTTCAGATTTCATAAATTGGGAAGACGAGCGAACAAGATCTTCTAGGGACACAAAATGCGAAAGCACGAAGCACTCGAGATATTGGTCCTGGGTCATAGTCAGGGGTCAAATAGTCGGAGGTTGATGGAGGAGCTAGCACATGTTAGGCCCCACTTTGGGATTTCAGGAGTTGGAGAGTTAGGATTGGTGCATGTGCAAACACCCGACACACAAAGTCACGAAGCCCCTGTTGGTCAGAGGAACGCTTACAGTCGTGGTCCCAAAAAGGAAGGAACTTGGTACGAGAATATCCAACACTTGGTTTGCATGGAAGTTGGACAATGTTCATGAGAGAACCCGTGAGTCTCAACCAACCTGTGCATTTGGAGAAAGGACCTATGTAAGTGGGTTTGGGGTATAGAAGAGATCCAAGGAGTCGATCCAACTCAATTTCTTGATCAATCCTAGACCAGGAGGTCATGAAGCCCTTATGAGAGAAGGGGGGTTTGCATCAAGTGGTATCAGAGAATTTTTTTTTCTTGTAGACAATAGGCAAAGGAGAAAAAGAACTCAAACTTTTACTCTATGTGTAGCAAACAGTCAACACAATGCCACCAAGGAGATGAGTGGAACCACCTTTGGCCAATCATGCTTTAGAAAGGGAGATGTGAGAACTTCATGCAATATTAGAGGCAATGGAGGCAACGTAGAGATGAGCACTTGATGTTGGAGACATTAGCAATGCAGAGAGAGAATAAGCCATGGGAGAGAATGATGTCGGAGAAGCTGCAGGATAGGATGTTGCCTAAGAATGCTTGCTGAGAAAAATTTCCAGATTGGGAAGTAGAGCCAATATGGAGGTCCCAATGTATGAAGTCAATTTATGTGATGAAGAGCTACTGGATTGTATATGATCCATGGACAAATAATTCGACTATGAGGACGTAGATGAGGAAAGAAGAGTGAGACATGCTGTCACCAGACTAAAGGGACATGCAGTGCTATGGTGGGATGAACTGTAGGTTGAGAGAAGAAGCAAAGGCACGCAGAAGATAAAGAGTTGGGATAGAATGGTAGCCAAGTTGAAGGGTAACTTCATGCCCAAAAATTATCAGATCAATATGTTCAAGAAAATGCAGAACCTGAGACAGAAAGGGATGACAGTTAAGGAGTACACAGAGGAGTTCTACAGGCTGAACATTAGAACTGGAAAAAGAGAGAGAGATGAAGAAAAAGTATCCAGGTATATAAATGTCCTGAGATATGAAATCTATGATGAGCTCAGCATGATGTCAGTAATAACAGTGGAGGATGCTTATTAGTTTGTGCTAAAGGCATAGGAGAAGTTGGCCAAAAAACAAAGCCAACGAAGGAGAGGTAAAAATCGAGCCCCAAACAAAATCAAGGGAGTTACCCATGATAGAGAACATAAGTCTAAGGATGATACTGAGAAACCACATAGTCACTCAGAAAGAGGAGGAAGTTCCCGAGAAAGACAGGGTGATGGAAGAAGTTCTTCTAGAGGAAGAGGAAGAAGAGGAGGAGGAGAAGTAAGATGTTATGCCTGTGGAAAGAAAAGACACATGTCTTGGGAATGTCCTGAGAAAAATAAATAAGGAGGAGGTGAAGCTCACATTTCAGAAGCACAAAGAAGATATGTTGAAGCAAAAGGAGCAGAGGATGGAAGATCCATGATGTTGAGAAAATTTCTCTTAAAACTAGAGGCAGAAGTTGAAAAGTGAGTGCAGAGGAACAGTCTCTTCATGACAACTTGCAAGACTAAAGACAGAGTATGAAAGGTGATAATTGAGAGTGGGAGCATTGATAGCTTAGTATCCATGGATATGGTGGATAAATTGGAGTTGGAAACAATTTCACATCCAAAGCCATACAAAGTCTCATGGTTGCAAAAAGGACACCATGTAATGGTTACTAAACAATGCTTGGTTGAATTTAAGATAGGAGGATATAGCGATGAAATTCTATGTGATGTAATTCCCATGGATGTATGCCATATTTTGTTGGGAAGACTGTGGCAGTTTGATAGGAATGTCATTCATGATGGGAGGAAAAATACATACACATTGGAGAAAAATGGTAGGACACACAAGTTGTTTCCAATAGAGGAGAAGAAAGTGAAAGAGTAAGACAACATAAGCATACTTCTCATGAGTGGGAAGGAAATCTTGAAATAAGTCAAGGAAGAATAAGAGATACAGTTTGTTGTGGTGATAAAACCTAGAGTTATCCTTACAAGTACTTCAATGGATGATTTACTTGAAGAAGTTCAGGAATTGTTGGATAATTTTGCTGACATACTGGTGGATGAGCTGACATACCCGGAATGGATGATTTAATGGAATGTTTAAGTAGATCACATTTATTTTCCAAAATAGATTTGAAAAGTGGATATCACCATATTAGGATGAGAGAAGGTGATGAATGGAAGACGAATTTTAAGAAAAATGAAGGTTTGTATGAGTGGCTTGTTATTCCATTTTGTTTAACAAATGCCCTGAGTACTTTTATGAGAACGGTGAATGAAATACTTAAATATTTCATTGGAAAGTTTGTGGTTGTATATCTAGATGATATACTAATCTTTAGCAGGACTAAAGAGGAGAATTTGAGGCACCTAACGCTTGTAATGAGGAGGCTACAGCAAGAGAAGTTGTTGATAAATATGAAGAAGTCCTCTTTTATGAATACATAACTCACTTACTTGGGTTTCATGATCTCTTCAAACGAACTGAAGATGGATCTAGAGAAGGTGAAAACAATCAAAGAATGGCCATCACCAAGGAGTATGTTTGAGGTAAGGAGATTCCATGGATTAGCAAGTTTCCATAGGAAGTTCATTAGAGACTTTAGTGGAATTTGTGCGCCAATGATGGATACAGTGAATAAGAAGCACAATTATTTTAAATGGATAGAGGAAGCCGAGAAGAGCTTCGATATACTGAAGGAGAAAATAAAAAAACAGTCAATTATGCTCTTACCAAACTTTGATAAGACATTTCAGGTGAGATGTGATGCAAGTGGAGTTGCAATTGGAGACTTTTTGACACAAGATAACAAACTTGTTGCCTATTTCAGTGAGAAGTTGAATGAGACCAAGGAAAATACTCCACATATGATAAGGAGTTTTATGCCATAATTCAAGCCTTGAAGAAGTGGAGACATTACCTTGTCCCACAAGAATTGTTCTTGTATAGTGATAACCAGGCTTTACAATTCATAACCATACAGGAAAAATTGAATCAGAGGCACAAAAAATGGGTTGATTTTATGTAGAATTTTAATTTTGTCATAAAACATATTGTTGGGAATGCTAACAAAGTTGAGGATGCATTAAGCAGGAGATGATTTATTCTGCAAGAATTTTAGTTGAATACCTTGGGGTTTGAGCACCTTAAGGACATGTATTGTTGATATACAGATTTCAAGGAAGCATACAAAGCATGTGTAAATCTTGTGCTGAGAGACAGAAGCCAGTGGGACAAGTACATGATCCAAGAGGGATGGTTTTTCAAGGGAAATTAGTTTTTCATACCAAAATGCTCGATGAGGGATAACCTTTTGAAGGAAAATCATAGTGGAGGATTGGTTGGACATGTTGGCCATGAGAAAACGTTTGCCACAGTTTAGCAGTTCATACTATTGGCTAGGTATGAGAACAGAAGTGATAAAGTTTTTGAACATATGTAGAATCTTCCAACATGCAAAAGGAAAAAGATATAACATTGTATTGTATCAGCCATTGCCAATACTAGAGAGGCCTTGGGATACGATAAGCATGGATTTTTTGTTGGGACTGCCAAGAACACAAAGAGGATTTGATTCCATATTTGTGGTGGTGGATAGATTTTCAAAGATGGCACACTTTATCCCATGCCAGAAGACTAGTGATGCAACACATGTTGTGAATCCGTTTTTCAAGGAAGTAGTGAGACTTCATGGCCTACCCAGGAGCATTGTCTCGGACAGGGACACAAAATTTGTTGGTCACTTTTGGAGAACATTGTGGAAGAAGTTGGGGGAGGATTTTTCCTTCATCTCATATTATCACTGTCAGAAAGATGGACAGACTGAGGTGGTAAACAAAAGTTTGGGAAACTTATTGAGGAGTCTGGTCATTGAACATCATAATCAGTGGGATCAGATTCTTCCACAAGCAGAATTTGCATACAATAACTCACCAAGAAGGAGCACTAGAAAAAGCCCATTTCAAATATTGTATGTAATGTAGCCCGGGGGAGTATCTGAGTTGAGAGACTTGGAACAGAGTGAGATCAGGAGCACTGGAGCATAATATTTTGTTGCATAAATGTAGAGGATCCATAGCCAGATCAAAGGACAATTGTAGAGTTCTAGCTAGGAGTACAAATAAAGAGCTGATAAACACCACAAAGAAATTCAATTTGAAGTAGGAGATCAGGTTTTGGCACATCTCATAAAAGAAAGGTTCCCTAGGGGAACATATAACAAGTAAAAAAAGGAGAATATATGACCATGTAAGATATTGAGGAAGTTTTATGCAAACGTCTATGAGATTGAGTTGCCATATGGTGTGGGCATATCACACATATTCAATTGTTCATACATGTATCCTTACAGGGAAGATGACACCAAGAGATCAGAAGATCAGGCGAAGGGTCAGTGGGAGAAACAAATGCATGTAGCAGAAAAACCACAGATGGAAAAGATCATTGACGAGAGGATCGAAAAAAAGACCAGGAGGAAGACCTATTTTGAATATTTGATCAAGTGGAAGGGACACCCAATAGAATATGCCAGTTGGGAAAATGAATATTCCATTCAGAAGCATGGAAAGTCAGTACATGAGCTCATGGACAGGAGTCCATGAATTTTTGTCAAGGGGAGTATGATGCAAGAGAATCACTGGAAAGAACGCAGAGAAAGACCTATCAACGTCTGGGAATCTGTATGAGACCTCAACGCTACCAGTTTCAACCGATATTTTGAAATCCTCTTTAACTTAACGCCCAAAAAATATTTGAGGCACACTTGAGAGATCGTGAGAGAAGTGGGAGTTTCCACTACGACTCTTGAATGCGGCTGCACTAGGATAGCCATGAGGATGATTTTTTGATGTATACAAGTAGTTAGGGGGAACCCTAAGAGCCACTTGATAAATTTAGAGGTCTTGTATGCCCAAATGAGGCTAGATGGCAGTAGAAAAAAAAGGATATAGAAGTTAGTAGGAGATTTCTCAATTTTTCAGTTTTTGTTTTTCATTTACAGTTGTAACCATTTTTCACTTTGGAATATAACAGAGGAAAATTGATCCAATTCATGGTGTGGGCATTGTTTGCAATTACATGTTATTTTTTTTTCATGAATAAATGAATTTCATTATGAAAAGATGAAACTGTGAACGATTAGAGGAGTTCCAATTGTTTCTCTTCTATTGAAAGTAGTGCAAGGTGTGCACATAGAACACAAGGAGTGAATTGATGGAACTTTTTTTGGTTCTGAAGCTCAGAAGAAATAAAATGAAACTTTTCCCTTTGCAAAGAGTGCAAGAGACTGGTGCAAGGCATGCACAATCATCCACAAGAATTCAAACCTTGCGTAAAGATCTGGTGCAAGGAGTTCACAGATCCAAGATTTGACTAAGTGTTAAAGAGACTTTCGAAGAAGTTGAAGAACCAACAAAGAATAATGCCAGGAGGGAGAGAGAAATTTATCTTCGAGAAATCCCTTGGATCTAAGTTGTCGAAATCCATTGGACCTTCATGAGATAAAGTTCAGGAGGGGAAGTGAAAAAAACCGTTTGATCGATTGCATAAGGGATTTGGAATGTCAGATTAACGTATAGTGACTAGACAAAGTGAAGGGGAGAATATTAGATCTGGAGCATTAGATATGAGTGCGTGGATCAAATGTTGTTGGATCCAAAGAAAAGTTCACGGGATTTAACCCTTGGAAGTGCACAGGGCGAGAAAAATCACGAACCCTAAGTTCGTGAAGGAGAGGATTTCTCCAAATTCATGAAACTCAAAGTACCGAGTTCAATAAGGAGAAGGAAAGACCATCAGATCAAACAGGTTGTGGACCATTCATCTTCAGATTTTAGATTTTGGAAATTGAGAAGGCGAGAGAAAAAGATCTTCTAGGGACGCGAAATGTGAAACCACGAAGCTCTCGAGAGATTGGTCCCAAATCATAGTGAGGGGTCATATTGTCAGAGGTTGAGGGAGGAGCTAGCATGCACTAGGCCCCACTTTGATATTTTAAGAGTTCGAAGAGTCGGGATTGGCGCATGTGCAAACACCCGACACGTGAAGTTGCAAAGAACCTGTTGGTCAGGTGAACGATTACAACAATTGTCACAGAAAGGAAGGCACTTGGTATGGGAAGAGCTAGCACTTGGTTCATGTGGAATTTGGAAAGTGTTCAGGAGAGAAACCGTGGGTTTTAGACGACCTGTGAATTTGGAGAAAGGACCTGTCTAAGTGGGTTTAGGGTCTAACAAAGACCCAAGGAGTCAATCTGACTCAGTTTATTTATTGGTCCTAGACTGGGAGGTCAGGCAACCCTTAGGAGAGAAGGGGTGTTTGCATCATAGGGAGAGAGTGTGGGGGATGGAGAGAGATATAGAGAGAGAGAGAGAGGGAGGGGTAGGAAGAGGAAG
>ML778439.1:1251537-1278004 GCA_009831015.1 Picea engelmannii | reverse complement strand
AGGGGGAGGGGGAGGGAGAAAGAGAGAGAGTGAGGGGGAGGGAGAAAGAGAGAGAGGGGGAATGAGAGAGAGAGAGGGGGGGAGCGAGTGGGGAGGGAGAGAGAAAGAGAGAGAGGGGGGGAATAGTTGAGAGATAGAGAAAGGGGGAGGGGGAAGAAGAAGGAGAGATATATAGATAGAGGGAGAGAGAAAGGGAGAGTGAGAGGGAGGGAGTAGGAGGGGAGGAGAGAGAGAGAGGGGGGTGAGGTGGAAAGGGGAGAGTGTAACATACCCATCCACCCACAGGCCGGGGCGTGCTATGTTCAAGATTTCCCTTGGACTTCTTTCTCTTACCAATACATTCTTTTTATTTTAAAGATTCATAAAAGAAAATACTTTAACGACATGCACAATAGTAATCAGGAAACATGCATAGTATAAAGATTCAATTAAACGATAATTAAATATACAACTGAAAATACACTCATATACATGTAAATGATACCATAACAGAGAGAACTTATCTTTATGAAATATGACACCAACTGGATGCATACCAAGGACGTTCCACCCAACCGTAGACACTAATGTTCCAAAAATAAACAACAATGTCACTCCCGAGCCAGGGCTATGAATTCACAAGGACAGTTCCAGAGTGTTACTTGGCTTCCCAAACTAGTCAACACTCAAGCTCTCATATGATTCTCAACTCTCACAGCAATCCAAGTACCCAGATCTCTTATAACCATCTTGGACCACCCAAGAGAATGAACCTCCACCCTTCTCCGCCACACAGTCCCTCAGGGATTCCTTCTCCTTATTCAGGCTACAATACAACTGGTCTAGAATATCAATGTTGTAAATTTCAGGACTCACAGCTGTGAGAAGCACTGGACATAGGCCAACACATATTAGACATGCAGCCTTAGGTCATGGCTGGATCACACCAGCGACCACTACAACCAACTATCTCATGGCTAATATTCAGTAGTTCGACTCCCTTTCCCGAGACAATACATGGATTAGGATGGATCAATGAATGGTTCAGTGGGTGCATGAAAGTGTGTGCGCTATAGAATGGTTTGAATGCATAAGTGAAGGAGAGAATGAGAAAATGACCAATGACCAACCCCCCCATCATACCAGAGGCAGGTTTAAATAAATTTGTGGGGAATCAAGAACCTCCTAGCCTTCCCCAAGAAGCTCACATAACCAATTCCCTCCCTTAGACAAAAGGGTAATTAAAATAGGAAATAAACACTTATCCCCTCAAGCCCCCTCTCTTCTAGAATCATATCCCCCTATAACTCTAGTCCTTGTCCATCTAGCATCCAACCATGTATTTATTATTAATAATGATAAAAACATTACATATATTGGGCACACTGGGATTTTAATAATTTGTTTGGAACTCTAGCCTCTTAGCATTGTAACAATACATTATTTAAAATCGGGGTTCAAAACCTGGGGTGTTACATCCTGTTATTGGATAAATCAGTAAATGTGGACATAACTCATCTCCCTAGATCCACCTGGATCTATAAAAAAATAGGACAGGACATGATGCTTTCCCTAAGTTACAATCATTGATACAACTATCAAAGAAGGAATCGATGACTTAGTTTTAAGGTCACTTCCTTATATCTTTGTTGTTCCCGCTTCACTTTGGTTCTCTTGTGAAACCACATCTGCAATGACACAAACCAACCGAAGTGAAATAAACTATGATATATTCAATCAAAACTTAAACATGTGATCAAGGAGTCATGTAATAAAATGAGAATGATTTTATGGGAAAGAAGCATGCCACTGTATTATATTAAACAATAGGAAGAGAGATTACAACCAGATGCATTGATGTCGTAAGGTTCCTTCCAACAGTTCCTTGCTTCCCACACACTTCTTGCTCCAAGGATTCTGAGACCATGGATTTGATAGCTATTCACAATCTATCTTGACAAAGAAAAGCTCAAATCCAACATACCAAGCTAACAATCTCAAGACAAGCTCAAGCAAACTTTCTCCATGGGAGCTCCTCTCCTTTTATAAGATGAAGAGGATAAGGTGAGGAGGTTAGGATGATCCTAATAAATAATGAAAGAGAGTAATATCCAAACCATACGAAGGCCACCTCACCATAAAATATTCTCCTTCTAGAAGCATCGAGAAAATGCTCATTTTCCTCACGTACGAAGGCCATCGCACCCTAGCTATAATGCAGCTTGCAGAAACTTCGCAGCCTAGTTATAGAGAAAGGTGTAGAAATCAGGCATTTCCACACTCTACATATAGAGCAACCTGCATAAATCCTCCAAAATAGGGTTTTTACAGAGGAAAACACAACTTCTTCTCTCAGGGAAAGTTCTTCTCCCTTCTTTCTTCAAGAATTCAGGCTAGTGACCCCTTTGAAGGAAATAGATAGGTTTACATCATTAACGATCATAGGGATGATGAAAAATATGTGTAACACATCCCCTCCCCCCTATTTTGGCACTATCCTTAGTGCATATACAAAATAGAGATCACAATCTCAAATTTATTCAAAATGCTGTGGGTACTCTGCCTGCATGGCATCTTCATGCTCCCAGGTAGTATCTTCAGGATTGTAACAGGTCTACTGAACTTTTACTAGCTCTATAACTCGATTCTGGAGAATTTTGACTTTTTCATCCAATACCCGCAATGGATGAACCTGAAAATCTCTCTCTGTATCTACCTGAATCAGATGCCAATCAATAGCATGGTTAGGATCATGTACATATTTCTTTAGTAAAGAGACATGAAATACATTATGCACATTCATGGAAGCAGGCAATGCAAGCATGTATGCAACTGACCCTATTCTATGCAATATTTCAAATGGACCACAAAATCTTCCTTCCAGCTATGTACAACTACCCAATTTAAAAGAGATTTTATTGGGATTCATTTTCAAAATTACATGCTCCCCTACTTTAAAATCTCTAGCTATCCCATTCTTCTTTGCATAAACTTTCAATCTATCCTGAGTTGTCTTTAAATTTTGCTTGATCTTGACCACCTGGTCTTCCATGTCCTTGAGCAACTTCGACCCAAGGACGACTCTATCTGTTGGGTTGTCCTAGCTTACTGGAGTGTCGCATTTCCTACCATACAAGGCTTGAAATGGGCTCATTCTCAATGAAGCTTGATACCCATTATTATATGCAAACTCTACCAAGTGTAAGTAATCTTCCCACTTAGATGGCTTATCCATCACATACATTCTCATGATGTCTTCAATTATTTGATTGACCCTCTCTATTTTCCCACCTATCCGGGGATGATATGATGTGCTAAAGTTTAGATTTGTGCCAAATCCTTTAAAAAATCCCCTCCAAAAATTGGAGATAAACTTCTTATCTTTGTTTGATACAATTGTCCTAGGTATCCCATGCAACCTAGCAATTTTCTTCATGAAAATTTCTGCAATATTAGTTATTGTATGTGTTGTCTTCACAGACACAAAATGAGCAACCTTTTTTAATTTGTCAACCACCATCATCATTGAATCATGTTTCTTATTCTCTCTGGGTAATCCTATGATGAAATCCATGGTGATCACTTCCCATTTCTTCTCTAGGATTGGCAATGGCTGCAACAAACCCATTCGGTACCTATGCTCAACCTTCACCTTTTGACATTCCATACATCGAGCGATGTAATCAACAAAAAACTTCTTAATTCCCGGCCAAAAGAACTGGCTTCTTACTGTTGTAATTGTTTCCTGGTAACTGGGATGTCCAACATAAGTAACATCATGCATTTCCTTTAGTACCAAATTCCTCAGTTCTCCAGAACTAGGAACATAGATTCTGTTTTTATGCATGAGTAGTTCGTCTTCCTTTATCTCATACTCCTTTATTTTCTATTGTACATATCCTAGCTGTAAGTTTTCCTTTACCTATAGGTAATGCTGGTCTGTAACAAGACCATCTAAAATTTTGGTCTTCAAGTCTGATTGATGCATACTGTCAACAATAGCATGCATGATATGCACTCTTCTACTAAGTGCATCGACAACTTTATTCTCCTTTCTCTTGATATTCTTGATATCAAAGTCATATTCAATTAAAAATTCCATCCATCATGTTTGCCTGACATTCATGGTCAGCTATTCAAAAATATACTTTAGGCCAATGTGGTTTGTCCTTAATTCAAATTTCTTCCCCATGAGATAATGCCTCCACATCCTTAAGGCGTGAACAATGGCAGCAAGTTCCAAGTCGTGGGTGACATAGTTCCTCTCATGTTCCTTAATGTTTCTGGACTCATATCTAATGATATGTCCATTTTGCATGAGGACTCCCCCAAGTCCTTCCTTACATGCATTTGTACATACCACAAAACTTTCATTTGGGTCAACAATATTTGATGCAGGTGCACTAGTAAGTAATTCCTTCAAAAGATTAAAAAAATTTTCACACTTGAGTGTCCATTCAAATTTAGTTCCCTTCTTTTGTAAAGAAGTGATGGTATGAGAAATATTAGAGAACCCTACTATGAGCCTTATGTAGTATCCAGTTAATCCCATAAAATATCTGATGTCTGACACATTTCTGGGTGTTGTCCATCCTCTAATGGCTTCGATCTTCTCTGGATCTATTGTTATTCCCTTCTCCGAAATAATGTGTCCCAAGTAATGGATCTTCTTTTTATAGAAAGAACACTTTCTCAACTTGGCATACAACTGATGTTCTCTCAGTACTTTCAATATCGGCATTAAGTGATTTTTATGCTCCTCTTCAAACTTAGAATAGATAAGTATTTCATCCAGGAATACTATTGTTATCACTGAAATTTCGTCCACACATGGTTACAAGAATTTAGCATCGTCAAACAGTTATGAAGTCATCCATGGACCTGAATTAACACCAAAGAATTTATAAAGGGTCAAAAACTATACAAAATAGTGAAAAATTGAAGGGCTCTATGAAGACACTGGGTGTGCGCGCACATGCATGAAACAAAAGCGTCAAATTTGCGCACATGCGCACGATGAGTGACTGTTATCGCAAAAATCCGCGCATCTGAGAAACAACGCATTTATGAGAGTGGTCGGCCTCCCACCCACTTCTGGTTCAGCTCCCAAGCCGATTTGACACTCAAATCTGGACTGGATTCAACTGGATGGCTGGTCAAAGACCTAAAAATTCCCTAATTAGCCTCTTTACACACTACAAACTAGTTGAACAATAGCTCAAAGGAATGCTATAAAAAGGCCATGGATACACTTCATTTTTCAAGGAATTCAAAGCAAAGTTATGATGCCATTATTCTCTTGAGGACTCTATCCTTTCCAAGAGTATATTTGCATCATTGCATTGGGCAATCCATCTCACCCCTTGAGTGGATTAGCAAAGAGTTCTTTCACCATTTTCATTTTTATTTGTTGTAAGAAGAGCTTACTTGTGGGGGTCCAAGAGCCCTCCCTTGGAGGAAGAAGGGATTCATAGTCCCCTTTCTTCTCGATGTTTTCTTTCACTAATATCAGCCTTATCATTGGTGACATGGGTCTCATTTTTATTTTTGTCTCTATGTCCCTATGCTTATAAATTTAGTTGTTATTTCATTTCTTAGTTCATTTCTTAGTTGTTGTTTTATATTTCTTTTTCTAACCCTTTTTCCTTGCAGTTGTCCTGCTCAGTAGACCCAACTGAGCTTGCAAGCACCTCTATTTTACTCACTAAGGTGACAAAAGAGGCGTAACAGATTGGTGACTCCACTGGGGAAAGGTATCAATTTCCTACCCCATTTGGGTTTTTCTTGCTCTTCTTTTAGTTTGTTTAACTTGCAGGTGCACTAATCGGCCTAGGTTGACCTGCCAATCAGCCAATTCCAAGTTGAATTGAGAGAAATCCATTCAGATTTTTCATTCTCGACCGTGTGTCACATATGCGTGGGTTTCTAGGCCCACAGACACGCATCATGCACACATGCGCTTAAGTCACAACTCTTTTCTGCACACGTGCACTCATTAACTTTTCTCTGTTCGCACACGTGCGCTCTGTGCACCTCTGTGTCCACTGAGACCCGCACATCTGTGAAAAAATTCACATTGTAAAGTTTTTGAGATGTGGGGAAGGCCATTTTCCTTCTTAAAAATGATTTCAAACATGTTTTAAAGCTGCACCACACTTAGTCCCCTCATCATATAAAGGGGTTAGTCAAAAACACATAGGCACTTAGGAGGTTAAAATCAATTTCCTCTTTTTGCTTTCATTTTTCGCCACATGGATGGCTTGTTTTGACTCACAATATAAGTTGGAAATCATTTTTAATCACATTTAACTTGCATTGGGACTAGAAGTTGAATAAAAATCACTTAGTATGTTCTTCTCTCGCGCCTCCAAGCGGTCTTGAGAATCAGAAAAAGATTGTGAAACGATTTCATCTCCCTTAAGAACATTCAAACCTATAGGAGAGGACAACAACCCTTCTTGGGAATCCTCTTAGTTTACTTTTTCAAACACATCTTAATATTGTAACGGGCCCATACATTCCCACATGCTACAAATATAGGATAGTGTTGAAATTTTCTTTCTTAGATCAAATCACTAGGGAAGTTTAAAGGTTTTGTAACGGGCCCATACATGCCCACATGATCAATCTAGGATAGTTTCAAAGATTTTCTTAGATTACATCACAATAGGGAGTTAAAGGGATAGTAACGAACCCACATGTCCACATGCTAGCTTCCTAGGGACTTTTGAATTACGCAAGGTTGTACCAAAGGAACTTAGTTAATTAGGTAATCAAACACTTGTAAGGACCAAGCGAAGTCCACATACAACAAGTGGCATCTAATTCACTAAAAATTGGCACACTTTCACTCACACAAAAAAGTCACTTATCACTCACATAGCTTCTTCTTGAAATGTGGAGGTCAAAGTAAGTTTCCTCCAAAGGGATTCCGAAAACACCCGACCCTTTTCTTGACGAAACTATCCACTCCCATTTTAAATTCAACGAGGTTGGTTCACACCCCCAACCTCTCAAAACAACTACATCTAAATTTTTTCTAAAAACTCACTAAGTTTTCCTCCACAGGAGGTGCCGAAAGATTTTTTTTAGTCTAGGTAGGATTTCGGGGATAGGCATCCAAAAAACTCCTCGTTATCTGGTTCTCACATTGTCAAAACCATAGAAGTTATCAAATAGGGAACTGAAAATCCTCCAAGTCAGGTGTTCCTAACACCATAAGGCAGGGAGATACCCGTGATGAGTTGAAGGCCGAGGTCTGGTTGTTCTATGCGTCCCCCCTTGAGGCACCCACCTCTTGTACGGGATCCATCTCGTGACCCATTTCTTAGGCCAAAAATCTAAATGTCGCACTTTGACTGAGGTACCTAGTGACCAAATTTTAGGACATCTACCCAGGTGGCAATTGTGGGCTGCAATTGCACCTTGATTGGATTTTGTGTGGCTATTGGGAAATATCGCCAGCTCTTTCAGGATATTCCCCCTTTACCCGTCATTATAACCAATTTTTTCATCCTTCACTAGTTTCTCTTCCAGTGACTTCAGACCCCACTATTGAGTACTATTTCAGGGTCCAGTGCTATTTGAGAGGAAGGATGTTACGTCTTCTAGGACACGAGCATTTGTTTTCTTTGTTGATTCCCCATGTATACCAAACCCTCTTATCCACATATATGCTTCTTTTTCAAAACATTTTATGTATGATGCACTTCTGACTACATTTTGATTCGGATATATATATTGTGTAAAGTTCAAAATTTGCAACACAAAGGCTCTTGTTTCTTTATTACTCTCACCACCATTTGCACACATTCACACAACTAGTTGGACATCATAGGGGACCCACAGAACCCCCATCGTTCATGACGCTTTCTAAATCTCCCTCCTATTTTAGGGGGAGTGTCTGGTCTTGCCCACTCATCGACACCTCCTTCACACACTCTTGTGAGTGCTACTATTTTAGGATCAGATTTGCTTGGTTCTACATTACTTGGGTCCACTTCCCAAGGTCCTCTGTCCACTTGCTCTCGCTTACATGGAAATGGGAGACCAACTTCCTCTCAAGGGGGAAGTACCAACCCACCTAGCCCCCCCTCAAGGGTCAGGTTCACAACACACTTACACCATGGCTGGAGCTAATCCTCCCCCCCCACTACAGATGCCATATTTGGCCTCTCTCAACATACCGGATCTAATCAAACTCACCAATGATCTTATATTTCATGTTCCCACTTGGCCTACAATGCCCACCAAACTACCTTCAGACATACCCAAGTTTGAAGGAAATGCAGGCGACGACCCTGCCAACCATGTCATGACCTTTCACCTATGGTGCTCTTCCAATAGAATTATGGATGATTCCATCAGACTATGATTATTTCAATGCACACTCACTCTCCCATCGACCAAATGGTATGTAGAAGAAAAATTAGGGTCCCATGCAACTTTTGAATCCTTGGACAAAGAATTCTTGACCTTCTTCCAATTACCAATCCACCACGACAATGGTCTAGAACTACTTTCTAATTTCAAACAAACCTCAACCACACATATCACTGATCACATTCACGAGTGGCATAGGCGACGTAGTTTGTGAAAAGAAGAAACCACCAAGCAACAATGTCTCAACTGGTTTCTTAGATCACTTGTCTCTCTCCTTGATAAGGATGTAGCTTCTACCTTCCCTCAATCTGAAGAGGAAGCCATCAACAAGGCTCAACAGTATCACCTCATCTATGCACAGTCAGTGTACTTATACACTGTACTTCCCGATCTTCCAAAACTTGTGCCATTTGGCCAAGACAAACCTGGGATGTCTCACTCAGCAGATGGACTGATTGGTACCACCACTCACCATGGTCCACAACCCCAACCACCACCGATGTATGGAACACCTCAATACCCACCGGCATACGGGGGCACTTATTATTACCCCCCACCCCCTTATCAACAACCATACCCTATTACTATACCTCCACCCATCAGTGGAGCACCGCTGGCACCCCCCATACATCCACCTATTCAAACGAGCTCTGGTACCCCCTCTACCTTAGCTTATAGTAACAGCGAAAGCACTACGCCTTCCTATGCACCTTACGGATCGTTACTGCCATAGAATCCATACTTCCCATTTCCTGGTCCCCCACAACCCATGGCTCCCCCACATCCTCATGCTGGGGTGAATTTTGTTCAAGCCTCTGTCGTTCAGCAATACCAAAATTTCAAACAGCTGAATACGACCAATTCAACCCATCCATCAAACAATACCAAAAAGAAAGGATGAACTAGGAACAACAACAATCCAGGTCAAGGAGGGCATCAACCCTAGTAGAAGCAACCCACTGGGGGCAACCAGCAGCAAGGGAATCAAAACCCCCAGGGGGGAAATAATAATAGGCGTCAAGGGAGAAATAACAATAATGTTAAAACCAACTTCCCTTGTTCCCTTTCTGGTGATTTCAGCCATTATACTCATCATTGCCCCCAAATTGCTTATTTCAAATGGTTGAAAGACTATGGTAGTCTTCCCCACCCTCCAACACCACCTGCCCCTCAACATGCACCACAACAATACATGCAACAACCCCCTACTTCCATGCTACAGAATCCTATTCCACATCAAGGTGTGATAAACACCCAATAGGACACACAACATCCCCCACCTCAAGTGGGACAATACCTCAACCCAAATAATCCAACATATCGCACGATTCTCCTCACTAGTGCGGAAGAAATCCTTCTGCAAACACGTAATCGTCAGTATCATGCACCCGCTGAGTCTCCTCTCAATCCTTCAGAGATAAATCCTACACGGAAGGGACCCCCATTGATGATTCCTCGCCCTATCTCCGAGCCACCTCTTCGCATCCCTCGCGTCCCATTGCGCAGGAATGTCCACGACCCATAGGCTAGGGAAGCTCATAACTATAGTTTGATAGACGACTTAGCACAATCCCTGGCTGCCATGTTAGTTTTGGAGGTCCTCCAGACTTGTCCCACTCAGTGGAAATCATTACTTTCCATCTTAGGGGTAGTCAACCCCACAGATACTCGACTCATTACCTTTGATCTTGACAGCGGAGAACCTTGCCTTCCCGCCTTGATCGTGTTTCAAATACCAGTAAAAATACAGAACATCACAGTTCATCGGTGTATCATCAATGAAGGTGCATCTACATGCATTATGTCCAAAACTGTATGGAAGAAACTTGGTTCCCCCAAACTCATACCCTTTTCCATCACCTTACGAGCTTATGAAGGATGACCATCATCTCCTAAAAGGCTCTTCCAAAATGTCCCCATCAAACTTCGGGGCAGGACTATTCTCATCGACATCAAAGTTATTGATGCCCCACTCAATTATAATATCCTGTTTAGTCATAGCTACATGTACCCTATGAAGGCAGTGGCATCTTCCATCTTTCGGACAATGATGTTCCCCCATAATGGGAAGATCGTTACTATTGACCAAGTCTCACATTATGAGCCTAACCCATCTGCCAACATCGATAACATTCTTCCTCTCATCCACACGAGCCATGACGCATACCCACTCGTCGAGATGGGTCCTAGAATTTTCAAAGATCCATCATTATTAGGATATTACCATGGAGCACCACCACTCCTTCATCCTTCCAATCAAGTATGCATCGTATCGTCTAACGGAACTCACATAGAGGATACCCTTCCTCCTACAGAGGCTTCTATCATATCTGACGTCCCACTAGTCACATAACTCCCCCCTCAAGAACCTCTTGTGCACTCGTTGACCCCACCAGTCAACAATTCCACCTCTCCCCAAGGACATATCCCAGTTTGGGAGACAGTTCCCCAAGCCATCACCCAAATTCCCTTCTTTTACCCTCCACCAGGCATCAAATATTTCCAAGTAGCCGCAATGCTTACCCTACCTAATATGGTGTTAGCAATTCCAGTTTGGTATTTACACCCACCAGAGATTGTCCCTCGACCATCCCTTGCCCCCAAAAATAGAAGGAATCCCCATGACGATTCCCATACTTACTCCCACCATACCCTCGACACCCCCACTCACTCACCCCCCTGCCACAGCTAGGGGCAGGAGAAAGAAGAAGGAACCCACAACTCCACTTCCTCCACACATCCAACCTCCTTGCGCACTATGTGAGAAAGAGGGACACCAAACCAACAACTGCCCATCTCTACCAGAGTTACGAAATTTGTTTCCACTCAATCAAACTCCCCCAACACTCACCACTATAGCCAATACTGCCACTACCACTCCCATTCCAGTAGTAAACGGTTGCAGACCAAATTTTCTTGCGCTATATGTTTAGAATATGGCCATTATACCCACCATTGCCCAACACTGCCATGCTTTTGGTAGACATTAGCCACCGTACATCAAAGCTTCCAGAGAAACCCCAGTCCTGCTACGTCCTCCTCAAAAAATATCATTGACATCCATTATGTCACCACTTCAGTCAATGAACGTATGAGATGCCCTTGCTCTCTATGCGACTCATTAGATCATTTTACACACCAGTGTCCTATGATCCTTGAATATAGGCAACGCCAATTGACTCTGGTTCAACAACCCGCATAGTCTATAGTTGACATTACCTCATCACTAGAGGCTCTTCATGTCATTTCTCTTGAACCTGAGGCGCTTCCAATGCCTCCATGGTTCTTAGATGACTTATCTGAGGATTCACCCCCCAATCCCCCCAAATATCCCGCTCATTCTCCTATGAACATTTTACACCCAACTACCATGGGTACTCCTCAGTATTTCCATATCTAGTTTATGTCGATCACACCATCACCATCTCCTAGCATTGTTCACCCTGCTTCTTCCTCACCAGGGGGCAACCACACGACAACAGTCACTGATATCACTCTTTATGACCCCTTGTATTCCCGTCACTTCCACTGTGACGAGGAAATACTTGAAGAGTTCAACAACCCATACTACCCCTGGGATGCGCTACACCACTGCGCACTCTTATTTACACAGGAAGCCTCCACGCCTCCTAACCAACACCCCATCTACGCAGTTGAAACCAAGGATTTTATCCCATGAGGGCCTATTGACTGGTTCAAAAACCCCATTCCTTCCCCTGATCCTTTTGAAGAAGGAAACATGGCCAACATTTCCCCGACCATTAAAATCGACATTTCCATCCAAAATGGCATCATCGAGGAAATCACCATTGGAGCTGCTTGCACTCCTCAAGAAATCACCACCTATAAAGCCCTCTTCCAGGAATATCAGGATATTTTTTCCTGGTCATACATAGAAATGCCTGGCCTTGATCCCTCTATCGTCGAACATTGCATCGACACCTGGCCCGTCATTACACCAGTTCATCAAAAACAATGACTGCTACACCCATCCAAAGAAGTGACCATCAAAGCCGAAATTGACAAATTACGCACTGCCGGGTTCATTTACCCCATCGCCTATACATCATGGGTTTCCAACCCTGTACCCGTTAAAAAAAAATAGGGCACTATCTGCGTTTGCATGGACTTTCACGATCTCAATCATGCATGTCCCAAAGACAACTTTCCAACACCTTTCATTGATCAAATTATCGATGACTACGCAGGCCACAAGACTCTATCCTTCATGGACGGGTTCTATGGGTATAATCAAATTCAAATTCACCTCGTCGATCAGTATAAAACCGCATTCATTACCCCTTGGGGTACATTTTCATATCGTGTCATGCCTTTTGGCTTAAAGAATGCTGGCGCAACTTTCCAATGGGCTATGACATACATCTTTCATGATTTGGCTCATATCATCCTCGCATACTTGGATGACCTCACAACTCGATCCAAGAAATGCACCCAACATCTAGATGATTTGTGAATCATCTTCCAACGGTGTCGTCAGTACAACATTTGCTTGAATCCCCTCAAGTGCGTTTTCTGTGTCACCGCTAGGTGCCTCCTCGGCTTCATCATTTCCCAAAGTGGTATTATCATGGACCCCCTCAAAGTCTAAGCTATCACCAAAATTCCACCTCCCCAAAATTTACATCAACTTTGGAGTCTACAAGGCAAAGCTAACTTTCTACGGTGGTTTGTCCCAGATTACGCCATAAGTGCACATGGTTTCCTTTGCTTAATACGTCCTGACATCCCATTTCACTGGGATGACCATGCCCAATAGTCATTTGACGACCTTAAAATGCCACTCTCCAACGCCCCTTTAATTAGTATACCGGACTACAATCGCAACTATATCCTTTACATATCAGCATCATCTGTTTCAGTAACAGGCGTTCTCATCCAGCTAGGTGATCATAATCGTGAGAATGTCATTTATTATGTTAGTAAAAACCTCTCAGGGCCACCCTTGAAGTATAAACATGAAGAGAAACTTTCTCTTGCAGTCGTCCTTGCAGTCCAAAAACTGGGCCACTACATTCTGCTTCGCACAACCAAGGTTGTAGCAGATTCCAACCCTATGCAATACTTGCTCAGTCGTCGACAAATTAACGACAAATTTTCTCGATGGATCATTATCCTTCAGGAGTATGATTTAGAATTCTCAACACCCAAGAGTAAGAAGGCCCTCGTTCTCGTTGAACTTGTCACGACCCTCCCCTCTGACACAACCAGTACCCCCGTCAACACCGACTTTCCCGACGAACACCTCTTTTACATCACTTCGGATGATCCTTGGTACGATGACCTCCTCGTCTACCTCCGAACCCAAAAGTCCGGTAACCACCTTTCACGAGATGATCATCGTCGTATCCGCCATCAGGCCCCCTACTACCTCCTCATCAGAGACATCCTATACTGACGGGGAATTGACACCATTCTTTGTCGATGACTGACCATTGATGAGGCCGATAGAGTCTTGAACTATTGCCATAGCGGCGCATGTGGGGGCCATCTTTCGGGAATATCCACTGCTCAGAATATTATCCGAGAAGGTTACTTTTGGCCTACCTTATTTCATGATTGCATTCACACCATGAAATGATGTGAGCAATGTCATATTTACACCAATAAATCCCGAGCTCCCCCTACTCTTCTTCATCCCATCATCACTGCTGGCCCTTTTTGTAAATGGGGCATATAATTCATGACTTGTAATCCCCCCTCCAACAATGGTCACAAATACATTTTGGTCGCAGTTGATTACTTCACCAAATGGGCAGAAGCTATGCCCACCTTCAACAACACTGCTGACATCACAATGCGTTTTTTCTTTAACCACATCATATCTCATTTTGGAGTACCACTCCAACTCGTTTTTGATCACGGGAAACACTTCGAGAATGAGATCTTCGTTGAACTGTCATCTCAATTAGGATTCTCTCACGAGTTTGCTTCACCATATTACCATTAGTCTAATGGACAGGTCGAAGCAGTTAACAAGGTCCTCAAAACCATGTTACAACGCATGGTTAAGAAACATAAAACCAACTGGCATCATATGTTATTTTCTGCGCTATGGGCTTACCATACGGCTATGAAAACAACTATTGGCTTCACACCATTTCATCTAGTCCATGGGGTTGAGGCCACTCTTCCCATCGAGTGTGAAATTCCTACCTTACACACCAAAATCGAGCTATTACCCGACACTTCTCCAATGGAGCAATGCTTGTTGAACTTAGAGTCTCTGGATGAAGATTGTCGATCTTCATTACAAAACAATGAGGTAGCTAAAAAATGGTCAAAGACTACTTTTGATGGACATGTCAACCTTCGCTCATTTTGCGAAGGTGACCTCGTCCTGGCTTACGATATCGCTCATGATACCTTTGGCCATGGAAAATTTGAGTCACTATGGCATGGCCCATACATTATCCAACATTGCCTCACCAAAGGCACATATATCCTGGCCTCTCCTGAAGGCCTCTTTCTCAAAGAACCCGTCAACGGGTTGTACTTAAAGAAATTCTATGCTTAAACGTAGTCATTCTACTTTAAGCTCTTTCTTTTATAGTGTTTTTAATATTTTTTCCATTCCTCATGTCTAAACTCTTGTTTGTGCAATTGACATATGCTTTCTCCACCGGCCTACCACATCGGTTACGCCGATGGCACCAGCCGTTGGACACAAAATATCGCTTCGGTCTCTTGGGCTCTCTACACCCCTTCACATGAAATGCTCCATTCGAGTAGCATATGTTTGGGGTCCGTGACCAACAACCAAGACGAATACACTGCCGTCATCAGCCTCCTGGCCGATGCCCAACATCATAGTATTCATCACCTTAGCATCTTTCTTGACTCACAACTAGTTGTTCTCCAGCTCAACAATGTGTACTGCATACATGATCCTCGCCTCTTTCACAAATACCTGGAGGTTAGACTTTTATCTCGACATTTTGATTCCATTACATTTACACATATTCCAAGATAATTGAATCAAATTACAGATAACCTAGCTAATATTGTGTTAGACTGGAATCTATCACATCAAGCTACCTCTACACATACATAAACATATCAGCAACTTGTCATAGCATATATAGATTAGACATCATCAATACATTAACAAACCACATGTAAACACCACATAGATTTCAAAATGTATACTCATGTATATATCGAAAGGTCCACAGTGCCATCCAACTGTTTACATACAAAAATACAACTATCCGTGGGCCAATGAAGCACCTCGGTACAAAATGGGCTCACCAACCTATATACAAAAAATACATCAATACATAGAGCACCAATCATGGTGCCTCTAGAGAACCATCGCCTACCCCTCCCTTGGGCAGTGGCGGCCCACCACCACCTGCCCCTCCCTCAGGCGGTTGGGGTCCACCCCCTACCGGTCCCTCCTGCCTCGGCGGAAGTCGTTCGGTCATCGAAACACCAACCACTACTTCTCGTCGTACTATGGCCCACCATGGTGGTGGAACCCCCCCACACTGCTCCAGGATACCCTCATCTTGGATGCGAGATCACATGCCCTCAGGCATGTCTTATAACACCACCTCTAGGCGACGACATATGTCCTCAAAATCTACTCCGGTAGCCGCCGGAGGAGCATGTGATGGCCCAACACCAGGGTCATCAAACCAGTGTCTCCTCGCTGCCCTCTCCATATCAGTTGGTCGCACCGCAACATCCTCACATCGACGTCTCTCTCCCCGAATCAGTCTCTCCGGCTCCTGATGAGCCGACGCTCTCTGCAACTCCACCTCGCGCCCATGACGTGCCACATCTGCACATACAAACAAGCAACATATAGTATCAACATTTACATCATATAAATATGTCATGCTATCTCAAAACACAAAAAACATATATATCAACATCATCAACATACCTCGGAAGTCAAACACCTCCCCCAGAGGTAGCACCATGTCTGGATCCTCCTGGAAGTCAACCCCGGCATAGGGGTACCACAATATCACCTGCAGCATTTTCCGCCATACCTGCGCCACCTCTGCAGTAAAGAAGTGGCCACCCTCACCACCACCATGGCGAAGCAACACAGTCAACCACCACCTCAGTCGCAGCTCTCGCGCCCCAAGCGCACCCAATAAAATCCTAGGGAACAACATCGACACCCTCTCTAGAAACCAGGCCACCAGGATGGACCCGAAAAAAAACACTCTAGCATCCGTGGACCGATAGTGCTCCAGCTGCCCTATCATCCTGGCATGCAGCGTCAACCCCCAGGCGAAGTTCTCATTGGCCAACACTCTCTCCATCACCATCAGCTGGCCACCACTAATCCGCTGCGTCGCCAGCGAACCATAAACTCTCACAATAATCGCTGTTATACAACGATGCGCTAGGGAATCCATCGCCCCAATGCTCATGACTGTGCCAGACATAGAGTTCAGCCCCAAACAATACCTCCGGCCAACCGTCGCTAGCAGCATATCCCTCGGTAGCACCGGCTCCGTCAGTAGGGGCGTTCCCCGAAATGAGAGCCCAATCAAAAAATACACATCCTCCATTGTAGTGAAGGGAATCTGCTCTCCCTGCACTATGAAGCAGTGCAGGTCCGGACTCCACATTCAGATAAGAAACTGCAGGAGATACTCTTGTGCCCATATTAATGGACACTCAAAGAACTTTAGCAGCCCACAGGCTACCAAAGTCACATGTACACCTGGCTCCTCAATATCCATGGTGTCTCGCAGCTGGGACCAATCCCTCTCTCACCAACCAATCGACATCATGCACAAAGCTCACCTGCAACCATAAAAAAATGTCCTAAGTCAGCCACCTGGACAATCAAAAACATCCAAAAAGATAACTTTTACACTTATCAACCTTGCCTCCAAGGCACGGTTGTTTAACCTACAAGCGTGCACACCTGTGCACCTTTTCATCCCATAGGTGCGCACTTGTGCGTGCCTATTCATCCCACAGGTGCGCATGTGTGCGCACCTATTCACTACACAGGCGTGCTCTCAGGCACGCATGTTCACTACATAGGCACGCACATATGCATGCTTGTTCAGCCGACAAAGGTGCACATAGTGCGTGCCCTCTTCCCCTTTACCAATGCTCCCATGCACGCCTATCGGGTAGGCAGGCGCACACATATGTGCGCCTACTTCCCGATCACCCGCACACGTGTGGTCCACACTCTTCAAACCCCCTATACGACCCTCCGTACAGTCCCTGCCCAAAAAAGGAAACCCTAATTCTATGAAGGATACTCAAACCACTAACTTGAAGCTCGCTGGTCCTCGATCGGATGCCTCATCCTCCCAGAATCTCACAATCTCCTCTGAATGCTTCTCGTCCAATCACTATAGCAGCAAGTACAAATGAGGTGGAAATGTGGGCCCTACAGCTATATATAAGCCCTTTTTCCCAACTTCCACTCACCATTCCAGAAGCTCTGGGTGTCCATTTCTCGATCCGTCTTCAACCACGAGATCAACATCCCATCATCTACATCACAACAGTCCCTGGGCCTCTTTTCATCCTGAGCCCCCGGGACACCATTTTCCATTCCTTGATTAGGTACGCATGCACATATTCACACTTATCAAATACATGCTCATATATTCGATTCTCTTTAGATATTGTTCACGTCGAGTATTTGGTTTTCATGTGCATAGGTACTTGGTCATCATACATCGACACAACCCTTTTAGGTATATACTCAGCACTGGCATGTAGTCATTCCCTCTGAATATCACTTACATTTCTAGTCACACCCTCTGACATTTTCCTCTAGGATCCCCATTTCTGGCTCTGCAGTACCCACACCTCCATTTGCATATTTGGTACTATCACCCAGTAAAACTCTTACCCACATGAGTTGTTCAATTCACAACACCCTTTTGCACTTCTGACACTCATGTTGTTTTTCAAAACCCTTTATGGATGGGAATCTCGATAGTCTTACATCATGTCGTGAATCATCCACATACTCCTTCTCCTCATTTTTCTAGCTTTCCCAATGGACTCCCAGATTATCTCTCCACGTTTATATTTTTGGGCTGCACCTCCACAGTAGCATGAACCCTCCGTTTCATCCACAATCCGTTTACCCATCTGCAAATATCCCTTCACTTCACCTACATCATATAAAAACCCACCCATGGGGCCCCCACCCTCCATCAATTCTCCAAGCAAATTATGCCCTACCTGAGCCAACCATGTCACACTGGGGCACCCGTTTCTGTATTTGTACACTTCTCCCCAATTATTCGTTATTTATTGTACAAACACCTTTGTTTCCAGCCATTACATTACCTTTTTGTCGTCACCTTTGGCGACCTAATTCCATTTTTGGCTAAAGGCAACCCATGTCACCCTTGGTTGGAGCACTACTTATCATCCACCCTTGTTGGCATCGCCCATATATTCATAGTACCCCACAAGCCACTTACCTCTGCCCTCTGAATTTGTTCACCTAGTCCTGCCTCTGGCATAACTTATCCCCGGTCTTGTCGTCCCCTTGACACTTTATCTGGTTGAACGGTTGTGGCCACTTTTATCTCACATATATTCCAACCAAGGGAAGTCTTGAGTCTTCCTACATCTTGACTTCATCCATGTACCTCCTCCACTTCCTAACCTCACCTAGTAGATTTCATGGAGCCATTTTCTTCTGGGAGTCACGTCCCTCTTTTTGTCGACATCAACACAGTTTTCCAGAAGGGTGACAATATCTTGATTCTCATTACCCACCCAATGAGAGATCTCGAATAACACAGGGCGACACACAATTTATCCCTGTTGTCGTTGAACCCCATAACATTCAACATCAACACATTCTCATGTTACGGTGGGTCTTACTTTGCGACTATTGCAGTTAGTTCTTTTCACTTGCTGAAGACCTCTGAACTTGTCTGGGCCATCAATGCCCACAGAATCGTTGATACTTATTCCCGCGGTCACTACCTACCATTCAAAGTATGTTCATCTGCAACATTTTCTTCTACCTTTATCACGACCACCCCCAAGGGTGCTACAATTATCTACACCAACACTTCATTCCTCTTTTTTGAGTTACATGACACGAGCATGGGGCATGCCTGCTTCATTTGTACATAGGTTAGGTTCTATCAGTTCCTTTTTCCCTCCAATGGATCGCTCTGAACGATCCCACTATTTATCTCTCTTACAACACTCTCAGTAGAAGAAACATTGATGGATTTCAGCTATACGTATGCTAATAACCTCATCCATCAGGGGGCATCTATTATCACTGAAATTTCATCCGCACATGGTTACAAGAATTCAGCATCGTCAAATAGTTATGAAGTCATCCATGGACCTGAATTAATACCAAAGCATTTATAAAGGGTCAAAAACTATACAAAATAGCGAAAAATTGAAGGGCTCTATGAAGACACTAAGCGTGCGCGCACATGCGCAAAACAAAAGCGTCAATTTACCGCACATGCGCATGATGCACGATTGTTATCGCAAAAAGCTACGCACCTGAGAAACGATGCATTTATGAGAGTGGTCAGCCTCCCACCCACTTCTGGTTCACCTCCCAAACTGATTTGACACTCAAATCTAGACTGGATTCGACTGGATGGCTGGTCAAAGACCTAGAAATTCCCCAATTAGCCTCTTTACACACTACAAACTAGTTTAACAATAGCTCAAAGGAATGCTATAAAAAGGCCATGGATACACTTCATTTTTCAAGGAATTCAAAACAAAGTTATGCTGCCATTATTCTCTTGAGGAATATTTCCTTGCCAAGAGTATATTTTCATCATTGCATTGGTCAATCCATCTCACCCCTTGAGTGGATTAGCAAAGAGTTCTTTCACCATTTTCATTTTTATTTGTTGTAAGAAGAGCTTACTTGTGGGGGTCCAAGAGCCCTCCCTTGGAGGAAGAAAGGACTCATATTCCCCTTGCTTCTCGGTGTTTTCTTTTACTAATATCAGCCTTATCATTGGTGACATGGGTCTCATTGTTATTTTTTTCTATATGTCCCTATGCTTATAAATTTATTTGTTATTTCATTTCTTAGTTCAATTCTTAGTTGTTCTTTTATATTTCTTTTTCTAACCCTTTTTCCTTGCAGTTTTCCTGCTCAGCAGACCCAACTGAGCTTGCAAACACCTCTATTTTTCTCACTAAGGTGACGAAAGAGGTGTAATAACTATGACAAACTTATCCAAATAATTCTTGAATATGCCATTCCTTAAGCCCATGAAGATAGTTGGTGCATTGGTCAGTCCAAATGGCACCACTACAAATTCATAATTCCCATACTTGGTTCTAAAGGTTGTCATATGAATGTATTCTTCCTTGATTCTTACCTGATGGTATCCTTTCCTCAGGTCAATTTTTGAAAATATATTTACTCCTCTTATCTAATCAAAGAGGTCATCAATTCTGGGTAGAGGATACTTGTTCTTTATAGTGTACTTGTTCAGATGTCAGAAGTCAATACACAACCTCAAGGTTCCATCCTTATTTTTGACAAAAAGTATTGGTGCTCCCCAAGGTGAAACACTTGGACGTATGTACCCTTTCTTCAAAAATTCCTCCAACTACATTTGTAATTCTTTTAAATCTGGTGTGCTCATTCTGTAGGGTGTTTTTGACACCAGGGCAACTCTTGGCACTAAAGAAATTCAGAAATCTAATTCCCTTCTTCATGGCAATCTGGGTATTTCTTGGAAAACATATTCAAATTCATATAGTACCAAGAAATATTTGAGGCTTGGCCCCATTGTATTATCTGGCTCTCCCACATGAGCTGCATACAATTGAAATCCCTTCCTAAAATGTCTTTTTATCTATAAGGCTGAAATCTCCCTTATAGATATGGGTCTTGGAACTCCTTTCAAAGTGCTCTATTTTCCATTTCCATCAAGATAGGTAAATGTCTTATTATGAAAATCTACGATAACATGATTCTTGTCTAACCAATCCATTCCAATCAGAATATCATAAGACCCCAATGGTATGATATTTAGATCAATACTAGTATTCACGCCATTAATACTTATGGAACAACTTTTGACCATATCATGGATTCTTCTTTTGGTTCCAGTGGCTAACCGAACAAAACTTGATTTTCCAAGTTTACTTTTCTCCAAATGAAATCTATCCACTATATTAGGATCAATGGAGCAATGAATTTCTCCTGAATCAATCAAAATAACAACAGGTTGATTTATGATCTTACCTTCCATCTCGGTCATATTGGATTGGTACTCTTCTTGTCGATCTTTTCAAGTTGCATAGATTCTTCCCATATCTTTGAATGTTGTAGCCTCTTGGATGTTGTGCATAGTATTCACTCTATCTTTTCTATGTGGGAAATCCTTGTATAGGTGATCTTCCTTGCATCCCTAATGTTGGATTGGTGGTCTTCCCCTTTTTCCCAAGGAATCATCTTTCTTGAAATATCCCTTATCATACTAATCTTGATGATTTCTATTGAGATGATTCCTATTGAAGGGAGGTTTGAATCCTTTCCTCCTCTGATCAAACTTTTCATTCTTCTTGTCCTTCCAAGATTTCTACATGGATTCTCTTCCATTGCCTTTCTCATACAGATATTTATCCTTCCTGATGGCCTCAATCAAGGTCTTGGGTTCATCATAATCGATCTTTTCCTTATAAAAGGTAGGCAGTCCACTTAGAAATCTCTATATTTTTAGTTTCTCATCACCAATGAACCTGACATACTTTAACAATCCCAAGAACTTCTTCTCGTACTCTGCCATAGTCATTTTTCTCAACCTGAGTTCAAAGAAATCCTGCATTTTCTTTTCATAGAAGTTCTCTGAGAGGTACTCCTTCTAGAAGTACTTCTTGAATTGCTTCCAAGTGATCCCACTTTCATTAACATGTTACACTTGCTTCAGTTGGTCCCACCACATTGCATCTTTCTCATGTAAATGGTAGGTGGAAATCTTGGCTTCTAGGTTGGACGAATAGTTATTAAACTAAAAATATCTCCTAAGCCCAAGAAACCATGCTTTGACATCATATTCCATTTCTCTTTCACTTTCGAAGGAAGGTGGCTTGATCTTCCTCAAGTCTCCTTGAAAACTATATGCCTCTTGTTTCCTTCTCTAGTTTCAGACAGGAGACACCTCTGGACTGCTTACGGAATCTTCCAATGCATAAAAATTTATTTCTGAGTAAGGAGGTGAGTGGTGTCCATGATATCTTCTAACACTTCGGGAATAACCAACTCTTCCACGATCATTCCTTCTTTCATGGAACCCGTCTTCTTCCTCTTGTCTTGAGTTTAATCCCTTCTTCGTTAGCCTCTGCAACCGATTTAATATCTACAACACTTGATCATTTATCTTACTTTTCTCTCTCATTAGTCTCTCGTTATCTTCTTTGTATCTATACACTTCCATCTTCAGGCTTCTTACCATTTCTATTAATGTTTCCTACTCTCATTTTCCCTTGTGTCCATTGGACTTTGTCTCTACATTACCAAATTTGGTATCATGGACTTCGGCCTCCTTATCATGACTAGAGGCTCCCTCACCTTTTTCCATTTCCTCAATACGCATCCTAAGTTGAGGTGTTTAAACCCCTTAATTCTGAAAAATGTGTAAGTGACCATTTTATTATAATCATGCATATGATAAACAAAATCTCCAAACCATGCTACAAGTCTCTTTCATTTTTTTGTTCATGAATATCATATCCCTATTCTATAAAAATAATAGTGTCATGTTATCCTTGGCCAACACAAAATCTCACTCTGCGCAAGTGCTTCCTTCAAACCACCTTCCCAGGTGACCATGACTAGACACCGTGACTAAATCCTTCCTTAGGACTTTTTTGTCTCGTAGACAAGCAATTCATAGACAAGCAATTTAGTCATTAATCCTCCTTACCTCATCTCTAAATATGCATATGAGCACAACCATGACCCAACGCTTAGTTGAAAAATCACTTGTCCAGAGCTTCGGGACTTCAAAACTTTCATCCAGGACTAGATAAATGGTCCTCATCCTCTTTCACAATCAACGATTGAGATCCACTTCGGGACTCTAGGCTTCGGGAGTCTCAACTTTTCCTCTCTTGACTCCTCCCAGAACAATTTTACCTGGACTTTATGATCTTCCAATGAGTGTCCTCCCACAGATCAGTGGTTGTGAGCCTCTTCGGCTCTTTGGGCTTCAGAAGTTTCAAAATTTCCTCCTGCACTTTCTCCCAGAGTACTTTCACCCAAAGTCAATGATCCTTCGACGTGTGTCTTCTAGAATCAATGGTCGATATGTACTCCGGCCTTTTGGCCTTTGATATTTCTTGACCCAATGCAACCTGTCACATCTTTCCCCCTCCAAAGTTCCCATTCTTCAGATTGCATGATATGTCACCACGTGGAGAAATAATGGAAGAATACACGTGGACCAATTAGGTGAGTGAAACATATCATGTTCTAAATGAATTTTCAATACTCCAAATGCTCAAAATTTACTGACATGTGGCACACATTCCATGTGTCCACATCATCCTAGGTGACATCTGCAAGCCACATCACTTTGAAAATTCCAGGGTCCAAATCACCTCCTGGTGACATCATCATGCCCCATCACTTCGGCTCTTTGGGCTTCAGGACTTCAGGAGTTTCCATAATATCACACTTCCAATTCTCCCAAACTGGCCAATCTGTCACCATGTGTCCTCCTAGATCAGATGACTAAGATTCACTTCAGTTCTTCACCCAAATTCCACGGATATGCACCGCGTGTCCTTAATTTGATGGTTGAGTCTTACTTTGATTCTTTGGACTTCGGAAGTATCAAATTTCAAAACTTATCTGACCCCACTGGATTTTATTCGAAGCCCTAGATCTGGTGATGCATGGATCTCAACAAATTGACGATCGATATTATTTTGGGTCTTCGAGTTTCAAAAATATCAGTTTTCAAAACTTGTATGGCCCCACTGGATTTTATCTGAATCCATGGATCTGGTGATGCATAACTCTCAATATATTAGAGGCCGAGCTCCTTTAAAATCTTCATACTTCAAAGAACTCAACTCTCAATCCTCAGTTTCCCCGGAAGTGCATGGATTTCTGTCGTGTGTCCTCCTGGATCAGATGGATGAGATTCACTTTGGATCTTTTGGGTCCAGAAATCTTAGTTCTCAACTTCTCTTGCTCGTCTTTCCCAGAGTTCTTTCAACCAGATCAAATGATCGTTTGACGTGTGTCCTCCTATTGATCGACGGTCCCCAACTACTTCAGCTATACAAAGTTTCAAGGCTCGATCCCTAACATGTCACATCATTGCACGCATTTCAATTTGTGGAGGCATGCATCGACATTTTGGAGTAACCCACTATTCTCCCTGCAACTCTCCTGATGCTGGCACGTAACCCCTTGGGGAAACCATGGTTTGGATTGCGGGACCACCTTGGGAAATTATCTCCCGTGGAACTTAGTTCCCCGCAATGCCTATTTTTTGTTGATCTCTCTTTCCAATGGGATCCAACGGTTGTGACCCTAACCCTTGCTTCCTTTTCATTGGATGACCCCTGTTCACCTGTCCTTCGATTCAACGATCCTGGATCTCTCTCGATCCTATAGTGGCGATCACTCTTGAATTCGAAGGGAATGGTCACGATCCTTTGAACCCCTTACACGGGTCTGTGACGTTCTATCTCCTGAATAGATTCTATAATGCCATTCCTCCTAAGATTTTCAAATCCACTGTTAGAATTTGATCTCGACCCCGAGAATTTGACCAATAGACCCGATGTTTCAACCAAAAAATCTGATACCAAACTTTAACATACCCAACCACCCACAGACTGGGGCATGTTACCTTCAAGCCCACCCTTGGACTTCTTTCTCTTACCGATAACTTCTTTTCAGTTTAAAAATGCATAAAAGAAAAGACTTTAGTGACATGCACAACAATAATCAACAAGCATGCATAGTCTAAAGATTCAATTAAACAATAATTAAATATACAATGGAAAATAAATTCATATACATGTAAATGATACCATAACATAGAGCACTTATCTTTATGAAAGATGACACCAACTAGCTGCAGGCCAAGGACGTTCCACCCAATCGTAGACACTACTGTTCCAAAACTCAACAACAACATCACCCTATATCCAAGGCTATGAATCCACAAGGATAGATCCAGAGTGTTACATGGATTCCCAAACTAGTCAGCACCCAAGCTCTCATAGGATTCCCAACTCTCATAGCAATCCAAGTACCCAACTCTCTTCTACCCATCTTGCACCACCCAAGAGAACGAACCTCCACCCTTTTCTACCATGCAGTCCCTCATGCAATCCTCCTCCTTATTCAGGATACATCGCAACTGGTCCAGAATCTCAATGCTAGAACTCTCAAGACTCAAAAATGTGAGAAACACTGGACACATGCCAATGCATCTCAAACATGCAACCTTAGGTCATATCTAGATCACACCATCAACCACTACAACCAACTATCTCATGGCTAATATTCAGCAGTTCGACTCCCTTTCCTGAGCCAATATTCAGATGAGGATGGATCAATGAATGGGTCAGTGGGTGCATGAAATTGCGTGAGGGATAGAATTGTGTGAATTCATAAGTGAAGGAGAGAATGAGACAATGACCAAGAACCAATGACCAACCTCTCCATCAGACCAAAAGAGGGTGTAAGTAACTTCATGGGAATCAATAACCTCCTGGCCTTCCCCAAGAAGCTCACGTAACCAATTCCCTCCCTTAGACAAAAGGGTAATTAAAATAGGAAATAAATACTTATCCCCTCAAGACCCCTCTCTTGTGGAATCATAGCCCCCTATAAATCTATTCCTTGTCCATATAGCAGTGAACCATGTATTTATTACTAATAATGATAAAAACCTTACATATCTTTGACACACTGGCCTTTTAATAATTTTTTCGGCACTCTGGGCCTCTTAACATTGTAACAATACATTATTTAAAATGGGGGTTCCAAACCTTGGGTTTTATAGAGAGGTATTAGGATGGATAAAGATGGAGAGAGAGAGTGGGAGAGGGAGAAGGAAAGGGAGATATGTGGGGGAGAGAGAGGGAGTGAGTGGGGAGGGAGGGA
>ML778439.1:1228505-1249250 GCA_009831015.1 Picea engelmannii | reverse complement strand
ACGCAAGAGAGAGGGAGAGGGGGAGAACATAGGAGAGAGAATGAGAGATAAAGAGGGAGTACATTCTGTGAGACCAATTGCATTAGAAATGGTATAGTCTATAGTATTTTTTCAGTGAGTTTCAGAATTAGATATCAAATATTGAGGGCATGGAATGTTGTACAAGTTTTCTCTTCAGAGTAGGCCAAAATTTTGAAAGGCCATATTTTCTATATCTCATTTTCAATGAAGATCGAAGGATACATACTTGGAGGAATTTTAGAGAATATATCGAAGAATATTGGGTACAATTTTCTGACCTTGATTCATTACAGATAGAGAGTTATACTTATTGGAAATTAGGGTTTATGACTAATCCAAAAACTAGTCTCAAACATGTGTTTGAGATAAATTTAATAAGTTATGTTGGGGTTTATATGTTGGCCCATGTGGACCTAGGATATTTATCTAGAACCAGATAATTGTTGTTGATCTAGTTTTGATGATGTTGATGTATCAGTTATGGTGTATCCAACTTTGATGATGATGATATATCAATTATGGTGGATCTAGTTTTTTATGATGATAATGTATTGGTTATGGTGTATCAAGTTTTGATGATGATGATTTATCAGCTGTAGTGGAGATAGTTTTGGTGATGGTGATATATCAGTATCAGTGACAGGTTGATTACTAGTGGCATGTTGACTATCAGTGACTGTGATAGGTTTATTATCGATGAGAGGTTCATTATCAGTAACAATGACATGTTGATTATCAATGACAATTTTAGTGATCGGTTAAGTGTCCATTTATATTTCAGAGAGGAAGGAAGGAGAAATGGAAAGGGGGTTATCACCTCCTTCCGATTGGAGCTGGAGAATACTAGGAGTTGTATCTTTCTTTAGGTTGGAGCTTGTAAACTAGGGGTTGGAGACTCCTTCCAAATGGTGCTGGAGAATACAGGGAGTTGTAGCTTCCTTTAGGTTGGATCCTGTAAAATAAGGTGGTGGAGTCTCCTTCCAGCTAGAGCAGTAGAATATAAGGAGTTGCACCTTCTTTTAGGTTGGAGCCTGTAAATAGGGGGTTGGAGCCTACTTATAGTTAGTGATGGGGATTCTTGGAAGTTGATGCTTCCTATTGTTACAACAAATTTTACCTCACTCCATGCATATTTCTTGGATGGCCTTCAATTTCCCTCTGTAGACTTGAAGTCCCCTTTTTGTTCACTTCAGAGCCAAAAATACACATTTTTGTACATATACGTGCCCTACCATTTTGAAAAACAATGTATACGTAGGTTTCTCCACTACAACCCACGTACATCGGGTTTGGTGCTAAAAAATAAAAAAACGTGTCAGGTTTCCATGCCATGTCATGTGATCCATGATCCTTGACCTTCCATATATTGGAAACATTCTGAATCAACCCTTCAGTTCCATTTTGAGGCTATAAATTGATCCATATCCAATCCTAATGAAGAATTCAAGTTTGCGAGAAAAGACACTCTGAAGAAATTTCACTTCATATTGAGTCTGCATCCCTTTGTCCTTGAAAGTATGAACTTATTGTATTCATCCCCCAATCTCTTACTACTTTGTGATGGAGAACCCCATTGGCTCCTACATATGATATTTCCTTTGCGGAGGATTGATGTGGTGGATTCCTAGATGGAGGGACTTAGTTTCTTAGTTCCTATATGTGCCATTACCAAAGTTTTTCACCTATGTAGTTATGTTGATTACTTTAGCAGAAATACTCTTTTCTCGTCCAATTGATATCTTGCAAATATTGAAATTACTTTCCATGGGCGTATTTGTCATGTATGTTAATGGATTATGTTAATTTATATGTTGACATTGTATATAATCACCACATTGTTGCATATCTTGGTTGTTGAGGACAAGTTGTAGGTATAAATCTTTGGTTCGTGTGCTCAATGGTGGTGTTCTTCGAACGTCCAGACGAGGTAAGCTTCTAGCCTTGTCTTGTTAGCATTTCATTTATATAGAATACTTGATATAAGAGTTGATTTCTGAGTGTCGTTCCATCTTTTGTGGTTTTCCCCTAGCCATAGAGAGATTTTCCTCATAAAAACTGTGAATGTAATATTGAAGATATATATTACAAAGAATTTTGTGTTTTTCCCCATTTGGGTTTCCACATAAAATTCTTGTGTACTGTGCATTTTTGGTTATATGTTTATGATATGTTAAATGGAATCATAATTGAATGGATTTATTGATGATGTAATGTTTAAATGTTGTGATTAAAATAGTAAAAGGTTCTCAATTATACCGATTCAACCCCCCTCTCAGTATTGGTGAATATTCCAACAATTGGTATTAGAACAGGTCCCTCAGAAACAATATAACCATTGAAAGGTAGATCATGGAGTTCATGGAATGAAAAGATAATGGAATGCCAATGTTTGATGGTCAAAACTATGCTTTCTGGAATATAAGGATGAGATTATTTTTAGAGGCACAGGGGTATGGTGCTTGGTACTCATTTATTACAAGATACACCACTTCAAAGAAACCTATGAAGACTACAACCAAGAAGGAATTAAAAAGGAACAAAGAAATAACAATGGATGCCATCCTAGGTGGATTACCTGATTCAGTAAAAGTTAAAGTGGGAAAATGTTCATTAGACTTTAACTTTTACTGAATCGGGTAATCCACCTAGGAATCTCCTCTTATCATAGATCCAAATCATGTTGATTAATATAAATAAGATCTCGATATAGAACAATAAGAACTTGAAAATGACAGAGAATATTGTGAAGAAGAAAGTGAACTAGATCTTGAAGTAAAAATAATCGCTTCTTTGAGTGAGGTAAAAAGAAAAAAGAATAAAGATAAGCCTATCAAGGAAGAATTGATCAATCTAAAGGAGGTTTCTCATAATCTGAACGAAAAATATGAATAAGTCTAACAAATTATTATAAATCTAAAGGCCCAGTTGGAAAAATCCAAAGTAATTGAAGAAACACTAAAAAATCAGTTAGAAGAAAAGTAGTATTTGGAAGCCGAAATAGTAACACTAAGAAAGGAAGTAGAGAAAAGAGAAGAAATTTTGACAAGTCATCTCAAGGAAATATCTGAGGACTTAAACGAGATTGAAACAAAATTTAGTCAACAAGAAAGAAGATTAGAAGAAGAAATCATCTCATTGAAAACCCAACTTGAAGAAGAAAAGAGAATGGAAGAAATAATGAAGATCCATATGATGAAGAAAGAAGATGATTGTGAGAATATTGAAGAAGAATTCGTCTTATTGAAGGTTGAAATTGATAATATCAACAAGAAATTAAATAGGTCTCAAGCACTAGAAGACATTCTCAGATGTTAAAATTCACCATTTGATAAAACATGTGTTTGATACATTGGTGAGGCCTCCTAACAATAACGTCTAAGAGAGAGGAAGATTCACACAATTAGCAATGGAAGTTGAAGAGAAGTGTTCCTGGTTGTAGGAAAGGAAGAATGAAGAGAAGGTTAAGAACTATTTATATATTTTCAAAGGAAGGAATCATGATCAACAAGAGTTAAAGAGGAACTAATGAACAAGAGATCTATCTCCAAGAAGGCCTTCTAGTTTCTGGGATCAAAGAATATTCAATCAGTGTGAAGGAAACAACAAAAGAGAAGATTGCAATTAGCTAAGACATGAATTCCAAAGGAATACATCACAAATAATATCATTCACTCCTAGGTATCAAAATTTGTTTCCTAGTTATTGTTTTGATTGTAATAGCTTTGGACATAAAGATGTAGATTGTAGAGCTTATGGAAGAAATGTTCAAGCATTGAGAAATGTTTATGCAACTTCATACAATATTGAATGTTATAAATGCCACAATTATGAACATATAAATCGTGATTGTAGAAGCATGATGGACCCTTATATGAAGTAAAACACTCACATTAGGTACAAGATGGTTTGAAGAAGAAATAAAAAACAGGAAGAGCAGGTGAATGAAGAAATATCAGAGATTGTACTCACACGATTTGCAAAAGTGCGAAATCATAATGAATCTATAGAGAAAGAGGAAGATGTCAGAATTTAGAATGATGATCCTAGAGCAGAGAAAACTTATATATTATTCTAAGAAATCCATGTTGGAGACTCCTATTAAATTTGAATATTGAAGAGGGGGAGTCTAAGGAACAACCGTTACAAATTAGAGAACTATATTCCGGTTAGTCTAAATTGTTTTCATATTTTGGGAAGGAAGATTCAAAATGGTTTGATGGTAGAGGTACAAAGTGCTTCATGACATATTGGTTGATTAAGGAGTAGTTTTCATCCCCATGCAAACTTGCATAGTTTGATTCGAAGATAGAGAAAACTAGTAGAGATATTTGATTAAGCTTGAGAAGCCAGAATATGTAGTGATCGGTTGTGGTAGATTCAAATAATCTCTCAAAATAGTGAAGTGGAATATAAGTTAGCATTGTGTACACCTGAGTAGAAAAGTCATGGAAATTTTTGTGACATGTGGATAGAAATGAATTCATGAGATATTTGGCAGGTCTAGAAGACAATACTTAACATGAACTAGAAAATATACATGACAGTGGATGAAATCACGAGATCAAGAGGAATTATAGAAATAATTATCTGAATTATCATCAAGAGGAATGTTCAGTAAAACATATGATACAAAAGAGAAGCATGTTGACAAGTGGAACTAGCCAGTCATAGGAAGGCAAGCCGTGAGAGGTACAATAAAACAGTGGGAGATAAACCATCAAGAGGAGTTATACTGTCAAGGGAAAATTGTTGAATTATTATATGATTTATGTCAACTTAGTAAAGACATGAGAAGTGATGAAGGAAAATTGACATGAACGATTTTTAATATACGTTAGTGGATTACAATAACAAGAAGTACCAATGGAAAAACAACCCTAGAATAAAGGAAAATAAGCATATAAATGAAGCCACACATTGATTTACACAACATCGTGCAAAGAAGACAAGGGGAGATAAATTGTTAGGAGAATCTACCCTTTTCCATTGATGTCAAAGGGGGAGAGAAACATAAGGAGATAAATAACAAAAGTATGAAAACAGGGGGAGCACATGAAGATAGGGGGAGAAATGGTCACAGGGGGAGTATGAGTGTTTCCATCAATTCCAAAGGGGGAGATTGTTGGAAAACTGGTTGTCATTCATGTAAACCCTAGAATAAGTCTACAAGCCTCTAGAAGTGATGGGTGTATTTTAATAAGTCTCAAAATTGGTCCCCTTATGGTGTAGCTTTAAGCATGGCCCTCATAGGAAAATGTTTTAAATAATTCTACAAGAATTCGTGGAAATATGACTAAGTGTCTAAGAATCCTTGAAGTTGTGGTCACATGAATATCCTTTAAATAAGTCTACAAGAATCCCTAGAAATATGGATAAGTGGTTAAGAATCCTCAAAGTCTACAAAAATACCTGGAAATATGGATAATTCATTGAGAATCCCCAAAGGTGTGGTCATGAAACCTAAATTTGCTTGGAGAAAAAGAGTATGAAGGACATTGTAATTGCATACAAAACCTCCATATATTTATGGTCCTCATCATGCCACTTCCAATGGCAGGTGGCAAACAATGTGGTGTTGACTACATTTTTTGTCAACAATACTTAGCCAACAAATCATTGCCATGCCTCCCCTCAATTTTAAGTACTTGAAAAATATCTTGCACACTCTTGCTGAGATACTACCTGTTGAGCACTCAATACACCGTAAAAATCATGTCATATTTTCACCTTTTGGGTACCACTTGTTCTTTTCAATTTCTAATTCGACTTCATTTTGAGAAATGTTTGGATTTGCTTATTTTCTTGACTCTCATTGGATTTTCAGGTCTGTTTCAAATTATGAAACCGCATGACTTAAAAATCATTAACGCCTGGATAAAGAATCAAAATCCAAGACACTTCACCTGACATACTCAATTTTGGCATCGGAAAGAATTCAAAGATGGAAAGAACCACTCAGGAAACCTAAGTCATCGAGCATCGATCTTCATTGGTATCGGAAAAATGAAGTTTTGTTTTATGACAAGTATTGCATAAAGATATCACCGATAGTCGATCCCCTTCGACATCGGTAAAAGACGAAGGGAATAGTCATTAACCAAGAAAGAAAAGAGATCGTCAATAGTTGATGCCCGATGCGCTTATTAGAACTAGGGGAAGCCTAAAAATATTACCACATACAATCTGACCATGCTAAAATATACTCTTGATCACCGATCTTCGATGCATTTCTAGCATCGGGACTTTTGTGAAGAAGTTAATCCGAAAAAAAAAAAACATGTGATAGGTTTATCGTCGATCGCCAACCTTGGATACTTTTCAGCATTGACAAGCCAAGGTTTTTTTTAGAATGCAAAACTTAAGGAAAGTCCCAACTCCAATTAATACATGAGAATTAGGTCACCGGTCTTCAACGCCATGTGTCTTCTCCATATTGGAGAACCGTATGGTCTAGTTTTACCCCAACTCATTCTTGGTTCCCCAGGTCCAAGTCACACCTCCGAATCAGCTTTACAATGACAACATTGTATGATGAGATTGATCGACATCAAATCTTTTGCGAGATACATCGATGAAAATGTTCAAAGCGCATCCCCGATTCACAATCCACCCACTAAGAAAGCGACATGATGGGACATTTTAGTGTTGGATACTATTATATTTTGAGAATTTAAGGGTCTAATTAATACCAAATACTGAATTAGTTTCTACCTAGTGCGCAAATCAAAACAACCGTTTAAAATCATCGATAGACCATGTTATCACATTTATTTGTAAAAGGGGGTGTTTTACTCATAAGTTGGCCCCTTGGTGAAATAATTAAAGAAAGAGGGAAAAAACCCACAATTCATCTTATATTCTAAGTCGGAGATGTGATGGGACGTTTTGGCGTGATATGATAAGACGTGCGTAAATCTGGGTGGTCAAGAGCTAAGCACCCCAGATTGATGGTCGAGGGCCATATCGAGGCCTCAACATGTGCACAGGATAAAAAGGATAGAGCGGGATGGGAAACCAACCATGGCTTGTAAAGGTTCTATGAGTCATCTAGAGACACACATCGGGCCCAAAAGTGGGGAAGTTCCAAACCACTTTTCGCAGCCCCGATATGTGCATGTAAAAATAGTGTCCTATCTAGGGTCGACAAGTGGTCACCCCTCATCACTTCCTCTCCCTCCATATGTCTTCCATTAACTATCCTACCAATACCTATTTTCTTCTCATCTCCCACCACCTATCCCACCTCACTCTACATCAAATCAATCCCATTACACCCAAGATCTTGCTTGTGAAACCCCCACGCTAGCCTTAGTCTCCTCATCAATATACAAGCTATCTACCTTTCCATCTCCCACAGGACTCCATACCGAGTGTGCCAATCACTTTGAAAGTAGCCACGTTTGCCGTTAGGTTTTCCAGTAAGCATCTAGCTCAGATCCAGGAGACGAATGATGAGGATGCCATGTATTACAGGTGTTGAGTTGACTGGAGCCTTTCCTGATCCCTATGAAGCAGTTATTAAGGTTGGGTGGTGGTGGTTGAGCATCGTTTCTTCTATAAATAGAAGGCACAGGAAAGGACTGATAGTTAGTCATCTCATCAGCAGGTCTGTTATGAGGCTCATTTGCGTCTGATCGGAATTCACGTCTGATCAAAGACTGTATGCATAGTCCAACAAGAAGCATGCACATGTAATGCTTTCAATGCAACTTATTTATTATGCTTCTATGAATTTTTCTTTGAGTATAAATACTCAATTTTTGATATTTTGTAAGGGTCAATGATAAAGCTATGCTCCCTCTTGTAAAGTTTTAATGAGGCCCCTGGTCCTCTAGTTATGTACATGTATTTGAGACTTCTTGTTTAATGAAATTCAACCTCTTTCCATATCTCTGTAAACACTATGTTAAGACACTCAGAATTGGAGGATCCAGTCGAGGGTTGTGATGTTGTTGTGATGTAGGTTTGATCACTGCAATATTTCCACCAGTTTTAATTAGTTTCTTGTGTTATCTTTTCCCCTCTTTTATTGAGTATACCGGGGATGGAGGATCAAGTCAAGTTGTTATAGTAGCATTGTGATGTAGTTTTGATCACCGTGGTGTTGTATCTATGTCATTTAGACATATCTCAGTATCTGAAGCTTTGGGTACAGGAGGATCTTGTTCTTGAATCTTTTCTTCCTTAGGCTACTGGAAGACCAGATGTCCACAACAAGCCCTCACATCACCTCACGAGTTCTTCCCCTTATTCATGCTTTACTGCAACTTATTGACTAAAGTTATATCAAGACCTCAGTTGCCTTAGGTATACCAACCTAGTTTTTTGAGTTAAAGCGATCTAATCTTGAGACTGCATCCATTAGACCACCCTTTAAAATTTTTACCATGACATACAAACTGATGGGTATCACGCTTACCTCTAATCCAATCCAGAGGTGACTTCTGACACTAATATTTCTGGCATCATTTTCGGGGATGAAGTTGAATATTTTCCCTGGGATTGAAAGACAAAGCTTACTAGTTCTTAAGGTGCATCAGAGCCCAGTACATCAAGATTGCAACTGTGCACCTGTAAAATCCACTGTGGTGACTTCGTTGATGCAAATATATTAGTGACTCCATTGTTTTAGTTGTGGCTTCCAGAGGTAGACACACGAGGTCTAATCCACAACTTCCTCTGACAACACCTGAAGCTGACCCATAGAAAATTATCAGAAAGGGAAAGGTCCTTAAGGAAGTTACTTCTACTGCTAAACCAGGTATTTCTAATGATTTCCATTATCCTATAGAAACTCCAATTTATTCGTTTCATCCTTATGCTATACCTTATGTTGGAGTTTCCCAAACTTTGACTTTTGGGAGTGTTCCTGCTGAGTTTTCCCTTCATGTTCTGGGATTGGAGGAAGAAACCATTATCACTCCTCTCTCCATTGAGGTCATACTGTGGTTTAGAAACAACACTTCAAAATATTTTCCTACCTCGGGATTTACTACTCCTCCTCCTATTAGAGTCACTGATTTCACAGAAAGGGAAACATATGTTCCCCCAAGCCCAATAACCTTTTCTCCAAATCCTTTGTTGTTTCCCTTTCCTCTTGGAAGCTCAGTTCTAGCCTCCCATGTTCTAATACCTTCACTTCCTAGTTCTCCTCCACCTCACATCCCTATGACAGGTGATAATTCTCCTAGGAACAGAATGGATGCCATAGTGGATGCAAGATATTCCCCTCTAGTCCTACCTCAACCAATGAACACTCTCCCTATTGGAGATTACCTAAAGTACATGCCCAAGTTCACTATAGAGGAGGATATAAATACTGAAGAGAACCTTGTTCCCTTCTATAGTTATGCAGACAATCTAAATATTGAAAATGAAGATGTCTGGATGAGATTTTTTGTCTAGAGCCTTGATGGTGAGGCTAGAAAGTGGTTAGAGTTTTGACCCCTGGATCCATTGTTGGGATTGAGGCTCTAGATAATGCCTTCTTGAGGTAGTGGGGGGACAAAAAAGACTTTATGTATTATATCAAAGAGTTTGGATCCCCGAAGAGGAAAGAGGGAGAATCAATCTCTGACTTCTCCAAAAGGTTATGTAAAATGTACAATAAGATCCCTGCTGAAAGAAAACCTACATAAGCCTCTACCAAAATCACTTATGTTAGTTCTTTTGACCCTGATTTCTGCCTCCTGATCAGAGAAAGAAGAGCTAATTCTTTGGCTCATATGAAAGATGCATCCCAGGAAGTAGAATCCAATGTGTTGGCAGCTATCCGACTCAGGAATAAGGCTAATAGGGATATACCAAGAAACAAATACGAAGCCTCCACCTCTGGTCCCTCTATTTCCCCCCCTCAAATGGATGAAGTAACCAAGTTACTGAGATCACTTTAAACTAGGATGGAAAGGTTGGAAGTAGAGGGGAATATGACATACATAAATCCTCAAAATATTGATAATAGAGGCAACTTTAGGAGGCCAAATAACCATGCTCCTCAAATTATGTCAAGGGATCAAAGGGACAGAGATAGAAGTGATCAGAAAATCCAAACACCTCTTCAAAATAACCTTGTTGGTGATGAATAAGGAGAGGAGGAAGATCTAGATCATTAAATCCATTTTCTTGGAGACACCTCCCCATTCCCTCACTTGAATCAATCTGCATACGAGGAGTCTCTATTAGACAACCAAATAAATGAGTTGAGAAAGGGGGAGAAAGATAATAGAAGTCCCAACAAATATAACCTCCAGTCTAAGAAGAAGGAAGGGAAGTCTGACACCCCTGATCAACCTTCCATATCATAGCAACGTACTAAAGACAGAACAAAAAATAGCAAATAAAATAAATCTCAAAATCCTCCACCAATAGCCAAAGACCTCGACCTAGAGGTAAGAGAAATTCTAAAGCCCCCTTCCTCTTTTAACTTTGATCATGAAATTCATAATATTAGAATCCATGTTCCCCTTTCAGAGCTAGTCAAGCATGAAGACTTCAAAAGGTCCCTCTCTAAGTTGTTGCACCATGAGCCATCTTCCCATACTATAGACTCAGTAAATCTCCAAGATGAAAATCCATCAGTCATCCTAGGTCCTATGATATAATATAGAGATGATTCATCCCCTCCCTTCGATACATCACTCAATAGACATGATAAGCTTATGCCTAACTGTCTGATGGAATCTGGGGAATCTCATAATGTCATGCCCAAAACAGTTATGGAAGAGCTTGGATTAGAGATCACAAAGGCTTATCATGATTTGTAATCTTTGGATTCAAGGAGAGTGCAATGTCTTGGGGTCATCAAAGATCTAGTTGTGACCTTGTTTCAGTTGCCCATGAAAATTTTGGTCATGGATATTGTGGTGGCTGACATTCCTCCCAAGTTTGGCATGATTTTGTCAAGATATTGGATTGAAAGGCTTGGGGGAACCTTGCAGATGGACCTCACATATGCTACCATTCCTGTGTTCAGAGGGGACCATAGAAGACTATACAAAGAGGCTCAGTTGGTCTATATTATTAGTGATGAATTTGACCCCACCAACCATCCTATATTTTCACTTGACATCGAGTTGGGGGCTAGTTTGTTGCAGTTCACTGGTGCTCCTGAGCCTGCCTTAAAGATAAAAAAGGAGTCCATGGTTTTTCATGAAGCTTCTTTCTCCACCACCTCTATTTGGAATTTTTTTTTTTATGGAGCCTCCTCTAAGGATGTTTCTAGTGCTAGAGTAGTCTTGGTTTCACCAGCCCAAGAAGCCATATCTCTGCCATACAAACTGGAATTTGAAGCTACCAATAATGTGGCAGAGTCTGAAGCTCTTGTTTTGGGCCTAAGAGTTGCAAAAGACATGGGGATCAAGGAAATATATTTGTTTGGAGATTCATAATTGATTGTTAAACAAATTAGAAATTTGTATCAAGCTAAGAATCCCAAGCTCAAAACCTGTATAAATGAAGTATGGGACCTCATTGACAGTTTTTTCTCGGCTTTCAAATTTTCATTTATTCCAAGGGAAACAAATGTCATGGCCGATTCTCTGGCTGTTTCAGCAAGAAATTTCAAATTCCATCTGCCACCTAAACTTAGGTATGATGTAGAAGTGAAATATAGACCCTCTATACCTGACAATGTCAAGCATTGGAAAGTGTTCAAGGATGATCTTGAAATCAAAATATTCCTGGAAGCTGTCGAAATGTTTTCAACATTGCATATTGATTAGGACCAGGATTCTGTGAATAGTCCCCATGCTAACGAGTTGTTAGGTAAGATTGTTGATCATCACATTGTCTAGCTACCCAACAATCACATCCCAAGGGGACTAGTTCCTTTGGAAAGGATTTTTTATAGAAATGATGTCGTAGTGAAGGATAAAATCTCAAGTGATAATGTTGATCTAGCTAAGTGCAATATTGGCACAGAGGAGGACCCAAAATTTGTCAAATTGTCAAGAAGCCTGTCAAAGGAGCAAAGGGTCGAGTATACTGAGCTATTAAAGGAATTTTCTGATGTGTTTTCTTGGACATACAAATATCTCAGAACATATCACACTAGTGTCACTGAACACAAGATCCCATTGAAAGAGGAGGTTAAGCCATTTAGGCAGAAATTAAGACAAATAAATCCTATGTTGTTACCTATTATGTAAAGGGAGGTGAAGAAGATTTTGGATGCTCAAATTATTGTGCCTTTGAGATATTCTGAGTGGGTAGCCAACCTGGTCCCAGTGATAAAAACGAGTGGAGAAATCAAACTCTGTGTTGACTTCATAAATCTGAACATGAGCTCTAGGAAGGGAAATTACCCACTGCCAAAGATGGAACACATATTGTAGAGGGTAACTGGTGCATCTAGGATTTCCATGATTGATGGATTTTCCGGATATAATCATATCTTTGTCTTTCCCGAGGAAAGAGAAAAGACAACCTTCACCACTCCTTGGGGCACATTCATGTATGCCAAAATTCCCTTTCGATTAATGAATGCAGGAGAAACCTTTCAGTGATCCATAGACATTGCCTTCATTGGGGAGAAGGATAAATTTGTGGTTATATATCTCTATGATATAACAGTATTTTCCAGATATGATAAATAACATCACTTTCATCTGAGGAAAGTCTTCTTGAAATGAAGAAGGTTTGGTCTCTCCTTAAATCCGAAGAAATCGTTGTTCTCCATGAGGGAAGGGAAGTTATTGGGGCACATAGTATCAGTCAATGGGGTCAAAATTGATTCAAGAAAGGTTGAAGCTATTCAAACCTCGTCACTTCCCAGATCCATGAATGACGTTCAATATTTCCTAGGAAAAATTAATTTCTTAAGGAGGTTCATTTCCAATTTTGCTAAATTGGTGAAGCATATCACAGTTATGCTCAAAAAGGGAAATGAGGTAAAGTGGACTGTTGAGCCCCAAGAATGCTTCAGCCAAACCAAGAAGGAATTGACTGAGGCACCTGTTCTTGTCAGTCCTGATTATTCCAAGGATTTTTGGATTTTTTCTTTTTCTTCTTTTGATACGGTGGCAACTATTTTATTATAGAAAAATGTTTAAGGGATAGAGCAATCAATTTCATTTTTCAGTAGGGCATTGAGAGATGGAGAGGTAAAATATGATATCATGGAGAAACATGCCTATGCCCTTGTGAAATCTGTCAAAGATTTCAAATTCCATGTTTTTCATTCAAAGGTAATTTCATATGTTCCTTCATCCCTTATGAAGGAAATTCTCATTCATCTTGACATAGACAGGAGAAGGAGCAAGTGGATTGCCAAGATCCTTGGATTCAATTTGGAAATAAAACCCACCAAACTAGTTAAAGGCCAAGGTTTAGTTGAACTGTTGGCTGAATCTAATTGTAAATATTTGGGGGTTAATTTCATCAACACTTACTCAGAATATGAGTAGGATAAGCTTCATGATAGTAGTCCTCAAGATAGCCCTCCACTGGTAGAATGCGCCTGGTATAAAGATATTATATTTTTTCTGCAAGAGTTAAAGCGACCTGATGGAATGGTGAAGAGAAAGGCAAGCGATTTAAAGCTCAAAGAAATTAGATATTGCCTTATTGACTAGGTCTTGTATTGGAAATACCCTTTAGGTGTGCTTTTGAGATGTTTAGACTCACAGGAGGCCCAAAAAATAATTTTAGACTTTCATGACAACGTGTGTGGGGGACATCATTTCTGGAGAACCACAACCTACAAAATTCTCAGGGTTGGGTACTTTTGGCATACTCTATTCACTAATGTCTATGCGAAAATTAGGGCTTGCATCAAATGTCAGAAATTCTCAAGAAAGAAGCAACTCAAATCTCTTCCATTGAAGCCTATGTTAGCTTTAGGACCCTTTCAACAGTGGGGCCTAGACTTTATTGGGGAAATTGATCTTGCATCAAGCGGTCAACATAGATAGATCCTAACTTCCACAGATTATTTCACCAAGTGGATAGAAGCTATTCCCACAAGGAATGCTTCTCAGAAAGTGATCATTGGTTTCCTTGAAGATATTATGGCAAGGTTTGGTTGTCCAAACAAAATTATCATTGATAACACTGCATCCTTGTTATAACCCTAATTTGCACCATACATGATTACCTAACATCAAGCCATCTGAGATCCTTTCTTTGCCAACGCACTGCTGAACAACTCTTTAAAAAACCTCTTTTATAAGGGCCCATGCACCCTACTCCATCACTTCACGCGTGTACATGCTAGGTAACCTAAAACAATCCATGTGTACCTACAAAAGCATGAAAAAATGAATGTTGTCAACAGAACACACAACTTTGGGTGAGTTAACTGAATCTTCTAGCCATGCATGGTCGAGGGTTCGTCCAAATACCTAGCTTCTTCTAGCCTATAAAAGAAGGGTTGGGGTCCTATTTGGAAGAGGAGAATAAGAGTAAAGAAACTCTATCCAATTGCACATTCCCATTGTCCCAACCCTTTATCCATCCTTGTGCAAAGAGAGATACAAAGAAAAGAAGTTGGAGGAAATTTGAAGAGGAGCCCATGATCAGGATTCGTGGAGCAGTGGTTGGTCTTGACATTGTAAGTTGATTCATTAAAGTTAATAATAAAGAAATGTTTTTCCCATACCACTATATGAGTTCTTCATAGTTTAGTGAATATATGTTTGAATCTCTAACCCATTAATCTATAGAACAAATGCATGTAGAGTTTGTTGCTTGTTTTGTACGCATTTCATTCTTGGGAGGATAGTTGCTAGCAAATGATCAAGCATGAAGAAGGATCGACATCAAACATCTGGAACAAGGTATGTTCGTTTAACCATGTATTTTCTTAAAAGAAATGGGGATTAGGTCTGGGATGACGGTAGAAAGTAGGATTCTTTCAGTCTTATTTGCATGCATAATATAACCCTAAATTCTAGTCCGTAGGGGGATTTCTCACCACAATAGAATTGGCGACCATACTAGGGAAGTCTCTAGGGTTCCTGGGAATATTTTTGGGTATTTTTAAAAGACTAGTTTTCTTTCTTGTTTTTTGAAGTTTCTGCAAAGTCTGAGCTAACAGAGATTCTGGTCTTCCATACCAGTCATCTATGTTCTTTTCCTGACTGCATTTTTTTTTTCGAGACCCACAGAGGTACACGCAGCATGCATAAGGTCTACACACGTGTACCCGCACCCTACTTTCTTACAGCCCGCATGTAAACGCTAGTTGAAGAAGTAACAGTAGCGTGTATGATTCCAAAAAATTTTGGAGGCAGTCATCCTCTTCCCTGTTAGAATCAGTCATTCTCAAGGGTTTTCTAGAACTCTTTCTAGTCTTGGTTGTTTACATTCTACGACTTAGGGTTTATCTCAGATTGGTTTGTTTTACGAATTTTTTCCTTAGATTGTTTTTCTTTTTTCTGTTAAAGAAAGTGTCAAAGCCTTCAAGAGATCCTGGTTCTCAGTATCAGTGGTCTCTTCCTAGTTTGGATTGTCTGTTTTTATTTGTTTTAGAGTTTTAGAGATACACGCAGCATTTGTGTACACGCCCTCTGTCTCTACATAGCTCGCGTGCACACGCTTGCTGTTGAATTTTCAGTAGTGTGCTTGTGAAGGATAGTTTTTGTTGAGGGTGAGGTAGTCATCTTTTCCCTTCACAAGAGTTATACTTCTCAGGTTTTTGAATCTTTGTCCTAACATTCAGTAGCTTAGGTTTAATCTCAGCCATAGCTTTCTTTTTTCATTTAAAAGTTTTTCATCGAAATTTTCTTTAGGGTTTTTAGACAAGTGTGAGAGTCATTTTTTAAGCTGCTAGTGTGTGATTTCTTGAAGTGATTCTTTGCAATCTACGATTAGGCCAGGAATTTTTCTTGGTTTTTGACTTGTTGATATTTTTCCTTTTTTCTTTGTGAGCATTCAAATAAAAAAAAAACTTTCATTCCTTTGTTTGGTTGAAAAGTGTTGTTTTGCATTAGTAACCAGGGAAAAGTATTTGATTTCTTAAGTTCTTGATAGTTTACTTAGATTGTAAGTAGATAGTAGTCAACTGAAATCCTTCTTTAAGTTTTCTGTTCAAAAAGATCTTAGAAAATTTTAAATATTGTTTTTTTTTTAAAGTTGTTGAACATTTGCGTTAAGTGAAGGTTTTTCTTTCTAGATTTTTGTTCAATTTTAATTTTATCTTTCAAACATCATTAGTTTTATGTTCATACCCCTTGACATAAGACAAGCCATACAATTAATGCTAAATCTAAAATTCATTATACTTTTATGTTTGTAGGGTTAACCAACTAGTTCAGGATTAGGGACTTGGATTAAGTTGGAGAGGAAACTCTTCAAGGCCATTAAAATCAAACATTGGAGTCTGAGTTAGGGAGTGTCCAATTCCAGTATCGTGAAAGTTATATGGGACCCCCCTCTAACATAGGGGATAAAAACGAGTTTGTGTGCGGAAAGGTAGCAGAGATAACCCCTCCAAAGCTGGACCAATCATAGTGGAGAACACATATAGAGGGCTTGTTTTGGGATTCCGTCGATTGCATTTGCCACGGGGCTTTGTGGGTCTCGAATATGTTCAAGGTCCTCAGTTTTATTCTATACCACTTGATCTCGATACCCTTGACAAGTTTCAGGCTTGATACCCTTCTCATTGTGGTCTACCCGACTTTCGACTATACCCGCCTAGTGACTGTTCGTGCCCTGGCAACCTAGTTGCCTATCTTTTTTAGGGACATACACAGGTGACTAAGAGGGTATACCATGGTACCTAGGATAGAGATTAGGCCACACTTTGTAGAGTATACCTAGAGGGTGCTTCTGTGTTCAAGTTGCACTTGCACCGGTAAGTTTCTCTAGTGTTGGTTGTTGTAACTGTTCTTCCAATTAATTTAGTGTTTGACTGTCTTATCTTATAGGGACTTTTTTAGTGTGTGTTGTTTTTGAATGACTATAATTCCCTAGAGTTTATTTGATCTTCTCACATAGTGGAGGATCATGAGCTCCAACGGTCACGAAGGCTTCTTGGTCTGCCGCCGGTTACACTAGAGCCACCCCCACCACCACTAAGGTGAAAACTAGACCAACAAGGGTCTTTTGAAGCGACCAAGTCATAAGAAATTGTGCCTGACCAACATACAAAGGAATCAATCATTTTAGACCTTAGAGTGAAATATTTTGGTCTGGTTGAAACCTCCACAACTAATCTATTGGCACCCACCATCGTATCGATTCATCCTTACGAGTTCTAGACAGTGTCGCATGCAGCAATGGAAACAAATGTTGTTAATCCTTTTGGGAATTCTTCAATTCCCACTATGGTTGTCACCACAGGAGAGTTTCCACCTCCTAACCCACTGTCACCAGTCCGATCCCTTCTACATCGCACAGTGGTCCGATCATGTCTCTGGTGGAGGCCACAACCCCTTTCACACCAAGTGCGATAGGCCCTCCGTTCTCATACAGGATGCCTAGTTCAGGTACAAGTCCTGTACTTTCCTACTCCACTTCACAGACTTCAGGTCTGGGGGAAGGGAGCTCTAATGCTCCTCCGCAAGGTCACATGGGGGGCACTCCTACTCTTTTTAATGCTTTCCCTTATGGGGGATGTCATATACCTCCTTTGTCCCCTTCACTCGGTGGCACGCATCAACAATCCGCCAGACCACTTGCACACCATAGTTTACTTGGAGCGAGGAGTCAAGGACCACCTTCGCATAATATGCCGGTAGGTTCGACACCATTTTCTTTGTTCAGTGTGTTTGGTAACAACACCTTTTCATGAACTACTTTCCCAACTAGGGGCAACCTTTGTTTCAGACAACCTATTCCTATGTAGGGTACTATTCCTGCATAGGGGACACACCCAGGAACTTCTTCCACATCAGGGCCTTGGAATTCTTGGTAGGGATCCATTCCCTTGTTAGGAATGTTGATCTGGGGTAATTATTTTCACAATCAATGGAACCTTGGACAAAACACTATGTATATCCCCACAGGATTGACATGGGGCAATCATTCCCAAAGTCCTTCGAATGTAATGCATGCCCAACCATCTATGTCCTATTTTGGAAATCAATCGATGATGTCTCCTCACACGCAAAATCCATATGCTATCCATGGCCATGTTTTTTACTAGAACCCAGGACAATAACCAAACTTTTCCTAGCAACCTGGTGCTAGCCAAACTCCAGGCCCCTTTTTCCCAGGTTATCACCAACAACCCAAACTACCCTTCCTGGCAACCTTGCATTTTCCATACTTGACAAGGTTGTTGAATGACCATATCTGTCATGATCCACATTGGTTTCCTATGCTGACAAAGTTTCCTTAGAACATCCAAAACTTCGAAGATAAGCCTAACGAAGATCCAAGAGATCATGTGACTACCTTCCATCTTTGGTGGTCATCTACCTCGTTGAAAGACGACTCTGTAAAATTGTGATTGTTTTAATGTACTCTCATTGGGAGTGTCACGAAATGGTACATTGAGCTCGATCGCTCAAGATACTCTTCCTTCGGTGAACTAGCGATGGCTTTCCTAAACCATTTCCAGTTACCTGTGAGGTACGACATTGGCACCGAATTGCTAGCCAATTTCTCACAAACAAAAGAGGACCATATCTCTGATCACATCCGAGAATGGAGACGTCGAAAGAGTTTAATTAAGGTACCAGTCCCACCAGCATTCCTGCTCGAGTAGTTCCTTAAGTCTTTGGTCCCACAGTTTTCCAAAGACGTCACAACGTTGGGAGTATTTTCTGAAGAATACACCATCATGAGAGCTCAAAAACTTGAGCTAATCTATTCTTAGTCTGGTTTATTATACGATATTTTTTTAGATGTGCCACGCTCAATACTTGATAACACCAGACAAAGAGCTGGACCACATGCCAATGGTATTGTTGGTTCAACAAAAACAAATCCCACTAAGAAATTGACGAAGCAATTGCAGTAGTTGTCTATACAACACACAACGGCCAGCCAAACTACTGCTTTGGTTTCTCCCCCTACCAAAACGTTGGATGTACACACAATGCAATCAACTAATCCAAAGGCCACCCAATAGCTTGAAGGAAAGAAAAAACAATGAAAGAAGGGTAAGGGGGATAAAAAACCTACTGATAATGTTGGTGGGGACAACACTGAGAAAAAAAAGGTGAGGTATCCATGCAACTTATGCACGGAAGACCACCCAACCCATTTATGTCCTTGGCTTCTAGAAGCCCAAAATTTTATGATGCAGCAACAGCCTGCTGTGTTAACCAATCCATTTCAACATGGGCAAAATCTAACCCAAGCCTTTGCAAGCATGGAAGGGGGCAGCCAAGGACCCTCTCTATCTTCGAACAACCCCGCATCCGCGAATGTATATATGGTGAAGGGTGATTCTTTTATATCGACTAGAGCACATGACTATAGTAATCCAAGAACTTCTAAGAAGGGAAAAAAGTCGAGCTCCCATATTTTCCTCTACAGATTGAGAAGACGTTGGGTGAAACAATGAAACTCATCCCCAAAGGCACATTCAAAAAAGATTCTCACAACCCAAACGCAAGGGCCACCCAAAAATATTTTGTGGTGGAAGATTTATCACAAACCCCTTGTGCGATGTTCGATTTGGAGGTCCTCCAAAGCTACCCTTCCTAGAGGAAATATTTGTTAACCGCTATAGGATCTACTGAGACTTGCAATCTGGGTACCATCATGCTATATACAACCAAATTAAAACCTTGTCTGCCATACCACGTAGCGTTTCAGATAGTAGTGGCTCATCCCACAAAAAAATTTACTTGCAATATTTTCCGCACGGTGGTTGATGAGGGTGCCTCGACATGCATTATGTCATTGGCATGTTGGAAGGCCATTGGCCAGCCCATTTTGTATCCGTCACCTACTCTCCTCACTTCTTTCAGTGATCATTCATTCCGACCACATGGTATCATTCCCTCTTTCCCTGTGCAGTTAGGAGGGAAGACCATGTGTGTTGAGGTAGAGGTAGTCGATGCGCCGATCGACTATAACCTCTTTTTAGGAAGGAGTTGGACTTATTCCATTCAAGCTATAGTTGCTACAATTTTCTAGGTCTTGTTGTTTCCACATGAGGGCCAGATAGTGACCATCGACCAATTGTCTTTCTCCAGACCTGACCCTTCATTGGGAGCATCCACGGTCCTGATGATTGATAATCCTCAACTAGGCATGGTCAATGTAGGGGTGGGTTTGTGCCCATTTTTGATGGGTACCTTCGATAATCACATCTGTCCGACGGTATTTTACCCCTTTTTCGATCCGGACAGTCAACTGTACGAACAAAGGTATACTCTATGGAACTTCAGTTCTCTAGAAGAGTACCCTCAGGTATAATTTTACCCCTTTTTTGGGCCTGAGGGACTAAAATTACGAAAAAGGAACCCCCTCAGAGTCCATAGTTAAGCTCTTTTCAGACTCCCTAAAATTGAAAAGATCGTCGAGTGACCTTATTCTTTCACACTCATTAAACTAGTCCAGAAGAACATTCCTGACAGAGTCCATAGTTAAGCTTTTTTCAGACTCCTTAAAAATGAAAAAATGGCTGAGTGATCTTGTCTTTATCACACTCGTTAAAATGGTTTTGAATAGACGACTTGTCGGTGCTAGTTTACCCCTTTTTCGAACCGACTAGACTATCTTTGAAAAAGGTACCCCAATGGAGTCTCCTTTTATGGTTTTTCAGACTCTCTAAATATGAAAAACCACCGAGCTTACCTTCTCTGGGCTCATTAAACTTACATC
>ML778439.1:1209548-1228304 GCA_009831015.1 Picea engelmannii | reverse complement strand
TATGTTTGTAACACTCGTTCCTCCATTGTAACGTAACATTCCTTTATTCTTTTTTCCAAAATTATTGAAAAAGACAAAAAAAATCAAATATACCCCAAAAAGAGGAAGGGAAAAGTATTTTCTTTATTGGCAGCATAATGAGTTGCCCTTGGATAAAGAACATCTGTTCATTTGTTCGTCAAACTATGGGATGTAATATGACCTTAGGAAGTTGTTCTCGCTACATAGAGTTGTGTCCTCCTCCATTTGGTTATTCTTCCAAACATATGGAGAGTTTGTGTTGCCTCCTACTTGGTAAACTTATGATTAATTCCATGCTACCTAAGTCTCATCATTTGTCGTGCGGTTGTCCAAGGGAAGTTTCTCCCAAGCCTGAGTCAGTCGCTTTGCAATTTGTCTCTTGCCCTCATACCCGACCATCCTGAATGTCTAATCAAGTCCTTGTTCGAAATTAATGAAGCCTTCAATCTAATCATCAAGATTATCGAGTCCATGACCGATGAGTTGTCGAAGACCTCTTGGTAGTGAATTCGTACACTCATATTACACTCCTACCTTGAGTTTTGAAGATTTTGAAGTTGTTTCTTTAGCTCTAAAGATCTCATCTCCAGCCATCAGGCCATATCAGCTTCTAGAATATGGATACTCTATATGTATATCTTTTTGATTTTGAGATGTAGCTCCATTATGTATTGTTCACGGCTACACTTTATATAGTTATTTGACATGGATCTACAGTGTATTTGATTGGTATCCATGATTCTATTTTATCTCGAGCATGGGTATGCCTGCCTCGGTGAGACATTTGTTATTTTGCAGATTGTGCCTCCCGATTCCTGGTCCCTAGGCTCACTTGTTCGACACATCAGTAAATATTGGTAATGTATTTCGGCCATCAGATGCTCTTCTGACCTCACACATTAGGGGGCATCTGTTATAACCCTAATTTTCACCATACATGCTTACCTGGCATCAGGCCATCTCCGATCTCTTCTTTGCCAAATCACTGTTGAACAACTCTTTAAAAGACCTCTTTTATAAGGGCCCAAGTGCCCTACTCCATTACTTCACATGTGTACATGTTAGCTGACCTAAAACATCCCACGTGTACCTACAAAAGCACGAAAAAAGGAAAGTTACCGATGGAACAAACAACTTTGGGTGAGTTAACTGAATCTTCCGGCCATGCATGGCCAAGAGTTCATCCAAATACCTAGCTTCTTATAGCCTATAAAATAAGGGTTAGGGGTATTATTTGGAAGAGGAGAATAAGAGTAAAGAAACTCTACCCAATTGCACACTCCCATTGTCCCAACCCAAGAGCCATCCTTGTGCAAAGAGAGATACAAAGCAAAGAAGTTGGAGGACATTTGAAGAGGAGCCTAGGATCAGGATTCGCGGAGCAGTGGCCAGTCTCGACATTGTAAGTTGATTCATTAAAGTTAATAATAAAGAAATGCTTTTCCCGTCCCACTATATGAGTTCTTCATAGTTTAGTGAATATATGTTTGAATCTCTAACCTATTAATCTGTAGAACAAATGCATGCGCAGTTTGTTGCTTGTTTTGTATGTAGTTCAATATTGGGAGGATAGCTGCTAGCAAGTGATCAAGAATGAAGAAGGATCGACATCGAACATTCAAAACAAGGTATGTTCATTTAACCACGTATTTTCTTAAAAGAAATGGGGATTAGGTCTAGGACGATGGTAGAAAGTAGGATTCTTTCGATCTTATCTGCATGCATAATATAACCCTAAATGCTAGTCCATAGGGGGATTTCCCACCACAACAATCCTTCAAAGCCAAACCATTGGTCAATGTTTGTGAGCAGTTCGAAATTTCATTGATCCACTCTACCCCATACTACCCCCAGGGAAATGGACTAGTAGATTCCTCTAACAAAATCATGATAACGATCATCAAAAGACTACTAGAGGACAATAAGAAAGCATGGGATTCAAAACTTAATTTTTCTCTATGGGTTGATTGAGTGACAATGAAGAGATCCCCAGGATTCTCCCCTTTCCATCTTGTCTATGGGGCCGAAGCAGTTTTTCCTTCTCACCTTGCCCTGCCTGTAGTGAAATTCTTGAAAGACTACCAAGAAGAGCCTGATGATATGATTAGAAGGATACATTAGATGGTAGAAGTATAATAGAAAAGAGGGCATCTACTGGAGAAAGTGCATGAATGTCAACAGAAGATCAAACAATCCTTTGATAGAAAGGCGAGAAAATACGATTTCCAACTGGGAGATTTGGTTCCCAAATGGGATGCACCTAGACAGTACAGAGGAAAGCACAAAAAATTTGAAGCCCTGTGGATCAGGTCCTTCAAAATCTATAAGATGTATCCAAATAACACCTATAGGTTGTAGAATTTGGAGGGCAATCAATTTTTTGGTGGCCCTGTAAATGGGCATTTTCTCAAGAAGTTATTTATTTGAGACACAAGTGGCTCCCATGTTTTGTAAATATTATTTTTCTTTTATTTTATCAATTTTATAGCTGACTCCATAGCCCAACAGTAAGGCACTGAAACTGCAGAAGAGTTCTTGGCATCTCACAGGGAGAAAACCATCCCCCATGGAGCCTAATGTTATCACATTTATTTGTAAAAGGGGGTGTTTTCCTCAGAAGTTGGCCCCTTGGTGAAATAATTAAAGAAAGTGGGAAAAAACCCACAATTCATCTTATATTATAAGTCAGAGGTGTGATGGGATGTTTTGGCATGAGATAATAAGATGCACACAAATATGGGTGGTCGAGAACTAAGGACAATAGATCGACGATCGAGGGCCATATCAGGGCCTCAATGTGCGCACAGGATAAAAAGGATAGAGCGGGCAAGGAAAAACAACCATGGTTTGTAAAGGTGCTACATGTCAGCCAAAGATACATATTGGGCCCAAAGGCGGGGAAGTTCCAAACCACTTTTCATAGCCCCGATATGCGCATATGAAAATAGTGTCCTATCTAGGGCCAACAAGTGGCCACCCCTCATCACTTCCACTCCCTCCATCTATCTTCCACTCACTGTCCCTCCGGTACTTGTCCTCTTCTCATCTCCCACCACCTATTCCACCTCACTCCACATCATCTCCATCCCATTACACCCCAGCTCCTGCTTGTGTGTCCCCCACACTAGCCTCAATATCCTCATCCATAAACGAGTTATCCACCTAGCGATATCCCTCCTGATACTCCATACTGAGTGCACCAATCACTTCAGCAACAACCATGTCTATTGTCAGGCTTCCTTGTAAGCATCCAGCTCAGATCTAGGCGGTGAATGATGAGGATACCATGTCTTACAGGTGTAGAGTTGATTGGAGACTTTTTCGATACCTATGAAGCAGTTATTAAGGTCGGTTGGTTGTGTTTGAGCGTCGTTTCTACTATAAATAGAAGGCACAGGAAAGGACTGGCAGTTAGTCGGCTCATCAGCAGGTCAGTTCTAAGATCCTCTTGCATCTAATCAAAATTCACGTCTGATTAGAGACTATATGCACAGTCTGATAGGAAGCATGCACACATAATTCCTTCAACAAAAATTCTTGATTATGCTTCTGTGACTTTTGCTTTGAGTATAAATACTCAATTTCTGATATTTTGTAATGATCGATGATAGAGCTACGCTCCCACTTGTAAAGTTTTAATGAGGCCTCTGGTCCTCTAGTTATGTACATGTATTTGAGAGTTCTTATTTAATGAAAGTCAACCTCTTTCTATCTCTCCATAAACACTATGTTAAGACACTCGAAATTGGAGGTTCCAGTCGAGGGTTGTGATGTTATTGTGTTGTAGGTTTGATCACTACAATATTTTCACCAGTTTTAATCAGTTTCTTATGTTATATTTTCCCCTCTTATATTGAGTAGCTCGAGCATGGAGGATCCATTCGAGCTGTTACAGTAGTATTGTGATGTAGGTTTGATCATCGTGTTGTTGTAGTTGTGTCGTTTAGACATATCTCAGTATATGAATATTTGGGTAAAAGAGGATCTCGTTCTTGAAGCTTTTCTTCTTTAGGATGTTGGAAGACCATATTTTCACAACAGGACATCACATCTCCTCAACAGTTCTTCCCTCTATTCACCATTTATTGCAACTTACTAACTGAAGTTAGATCAAGACCTCACTTTCCTTAGGCATACCAACCCATTTTTCTGAGTTAAAGCAATATAATCTTGAGATTGCATCCATTAGACCACCCTTTAAACTATTTACCATGACATACAAACTGATGGGTATCAGTATTACCTATGGTGCAATCTAGTGGTGAATTATGACACTAAAAGACCAAATCACCCCCGTGCCTCCACCATAAAACCATGATGAATTTAAGTTGCAGATATTCAGTGGTTGATTTGTTTAAATTACAATCATCACCCAAATTGAATGGCTGAAGTGACACGATAGGTTCTTCACCGGTTTAAACTCTCTTGAGCCATTGTAAGAAGAATCATTCTGCATGCAAGGAAATTCAGAGCATCTGGAGAAGTGAGATGAGAAATTCGAAAGCTACAAATATCTCGTGAGTATTAAATAAATAGGTTTAGCAAGATTTACAAGTATGTATCCAAGTTTGTGGATTTTACATATTTACAATTCATATATATTTTTATATGTTTTTGTTCTTCTTGCAATCTATGAAAGTTTAGTTTGATTGCAGGAACAATTCCTCCAAGAAATCCAACCATTAGATGATCATCGAGGGAGACAAAGTTGAAAGAACTAGAGTTGGGTGAAGGTTCCTCTCCAGGGGTCGTGAAGCAATTGGAATACACTCCAATATCAGATCCTACCATCAAAACAATGACGAAGAAGGTTTTTAATCAACCTATAGGATTTGGAGATACAGAGGAAAGCATAGGGTCCAAGGAAACACTCCCACATCGGGGAGATCTCTTTAAGAAGATCACCTGGCAAGAATACCCAGAATATATCCCACACAATGGCCCAAATGTGAGGGTACTTGACGACGAGGTGTTTCCTAATATCCGATGGTTGCACCTACACATGGAAGCAAGCATAATCCCCACCTTTCCCTATATAGAACTTATGAACTAGCTCATCGACCACACAGACACACATACATGTTTAATCAATGACGAAAATGGTGGGTGTGTCGAGGTCTTCCTTCAAGTGGAGGTCCAAAAATATTACAAAATCTGAGACCCTGAGGAACAGACCAATACATATTGCGTTGTGAAGTTCTATGAGTTCCATGACACTTGTAAGGCGATGTCCTCATTATGGAGGGAAGACAAGAAATACACCAACTAGAGCAATGACTGGTACTAGACGACCAAATTAATGGATCCATACATCTACTTGATGGATCTCATCTGTCGATTATATGGGGATAAGGACTGCTCCATATTTTCATAGGTGTGGATGCCCTTACCTTACACAATGGTGATTTTGGGGAGCAACTTCAACTAGGGGGCCATCATTTCTAAGCAACTGATCATCTGCATACAACAGGATAAGATGTCGAAGGAAGGAGAGACACCGACCTTCTACATGGCTTCATATTTAGTTGATTTCATGTGCACCAGAAACATTTTTTATGGAATGAAACTGAGCTGGCACATCACAGAGCTCCCCGCCCATGTATATTTCAGCATCCTATGGGAGAATAGGTACAAGAAATATTACTCTCTCATTTTCGATGAATTCATCACATGTATTTATTTCATTCTTTTTAAGAAAGAATGCCAGAGACTATCGACTACATCCAAAAAGATGATATCAAATGTAGGCCACTAGTATCTGGATGAGTGCGATACCTACATCAAGGTGTTCAAGGCTACCATAGAACCACACCTCCTACCAACACATGTCCATGACCAGCTTGCAGTAGGGGAGATACGATACCAATCTATCCTGCAAGGCTACAATGCCAATCTGGTCAAGGAAGAGAAGTGGATGTTCATACATTATAGTTTCCATGTAGGCTTCTACATGATGAAAGAAACCACTCAAGACAAACAAGAAGGGCTAAGCCAATTAGATTTCAGATTCTAGATGGTATGATTCTACAAGCATGATCCAAAGGGTCTATTCTTGAAACATGTTTCACAAGTGTCGTCCAGTTGGCCATATGGCCACGACAAATTTGAAGATGAAGTCTTCACGAAAAATTCCCAAGACTAGGACGAGGTGGTGGAAAGGATGTCTGACCCAAAAATGACTAGGTTCAGATCCATGGGCTTGGATGAGAAAATGAAAAACCATAGATGTAATAACCCTGGTTAAATAGATGCATAGGGATTATTAAGTAAAATTAATTAGATAATTAATTGTCCTAATATGGTTTTAGTTAAACAAGGATTAGTATTAATAATATTAATTATTTTTTAATTAATTGTTTATAACTTTTGATTTATTAATTAAATAATTAATTGATTACATATCACATTCAATGACATGGGTAATAAATTAAGGGGCTTAATAACTTTAATTTAATCCTTTTAAAACTTACTTATGACAGGTTAAGGATAAGATAATAAAGGAGGGGATAAGGTAATAAAGGAGGGGATAAGATAATAAATGAGGGATAAGGTAATTAATGTAGGGGAGTATAGTCGGTGAAGGGGGATATATGATGGGGAAGAGTCCTATGGGAGAGAGGATTATGATTTGGGGAGGAGGGATTGGATTTCTGTTTGGATATTTTTTTGGTGTGGAGAGTTTGATGTTTGGAGTTTTGGGTGAACAATTGCAGGGGGCAATAGGTTGCTGGGGGTTTTGGGCACGAGGGGAAGGATTCCTTATATTATCCTGGAGCTAGGGAGCCAGACAGGCTACTCCTAGCTAGCTGGGTGGTTAGTCAATTTTTGGGCAGGGTTTGGTCAGTGCATTAGGCTAGGCAAAGCAACATGGAAAGGACAACTAGATCAGCATGAATTAGCATCAGAGAAGAGGTATTTTTATTCTGTTAAGTAATTCTTATTATGTTATGTAATTCTTGTTCATTAATTAATTTAACATGATTATATGATGAATGAAAGAAATTACTTAGTCTTTCTGCGTAGAAGTAATCTTATCTGTTTCAATTTATGGATTTTAATAGACTTAAATTAATTTGGTCCCTACACATTGTATCAGAGCTTCAGTTTGAAGCACTGGGGCCTTAAGGGCCTACCTACCCGCCTACCCAACTTAGGAATGGAACTGTACCCACCCAAAAACTTAAACAACCCCGAAACCCTTTAATTAGGAATAAATATGAGCTCCAAGCTCCACCTCCACCTAACCTACAAGCCAAGAACACATTGTTTTTAGTATATATATATATATATATATATACATAATTCTTTGTTTTTAGTATATATGTATATCTATCTATCTATCTATCTATCTATCTATCTATCTATCTATATATATATATACACACACACACACACACACATAATGATTCCTAAATAAAGAAAACCACATAGAGTAAAATGCCAATGCTGTCAGATAATTTGTCATTCTAGAGCAGGGATAATTCCCCAGTAACGGTAGCAAAAAAGTGTGTGTTGTGTAAAAATACGAGTTTTAGGTAATGAACCTTGAAGTTAAAAACTTCACAAGTACGTTCTACTTCAAAAATCACATTCTCAAGAAATAAATGGTTAGAAGTAAACCTATTCATATTACCATGCTTTAGATCCATGTGTATAATCCCACTGGCATGTAGCTAGTCCATTGCTTGTGCAATGCCAAGTGAAAAACTTATTGCAACATGGAGATCAATTCGATTGGGGTGTAAACTCATCATATATTTCTGAAGCAGTTTGGTAACTATTGCCTTGATTGGATCTTTGCATGCTCCAATGAGCTATAGTCACAGATACATGTTCTATTACAACTTATTTCTTGAACCATATCTGAATTGAAAAGCACCTACAAATCATGTAAAAACAAATCCAAAACAAATTACGCTGACAACATAATTAACCACCATGCTAATCAAGACTCCTATAAGACAATGAAAATATTAGGGAGGGAAATGAATTAAAAGTTGCTCAAATGCATAAATTATTCTATACTCTACAACCAGAGAGGAGAAAATAGATTATTTCTTTGTAAAGAGAGAGGGGAAAATAAATTATTTGTTTGTAGTTGGGGAAGGAAGACCCTCCATGGGTCACTTTTCCTTATATAGGTTCAATTTTCCCTAATTTTCCCTGTAAAGGTCCAGTTTTCCCAATCGATGATGAACAACCACCAGAACTTGTGGTAGATTTCTAAAACGTTGATGCTAAGGACCTCAAAGCTGATGTAGAAGATCTAGATGTAGCACTAGATGACTTGAGTGTAGGCGTTAAAGGACATAAGTTGACATTTCCACTGGAACTTGGAACTGAGGATGCTCTATCTCTGCCGTAGTAATTGATACTGCTTGAACAAGAAACCAGGCTTGAATGTTGTGGGTTGGAGCTACTTTGAATCCTCCTTGGACTAGACTCTATCTGCATAGGATAAATCATAAATATGATGGAATTGAGAAAGAAAGAGATGAGCTGCAATAGGAGTAAATACAACAAATAGGCATGATAGAACAAAGAGTTACCAAAAATCCAATAATTATTAAGGTCAGTCACTGTAAAAATTAATCTTACTGCAACAATCGTAGTTGGGAGATGAAAAAATACCAATAAAGAACCATGATTGTCCTTTCAAATATCAAAGATTTAAGATTTGGTACTTAGCAACTACCTGATCTCAACACAGAACAACACTATGTGCAGGTGAAAAGTGTACTCCTCTTGCTTCATCAAGCCAATATCAAGCCAGACTAACAGCCAAATGCCCAAGCACGACCGCCATACCAGAGACCAACACACGAGCTATCAATCTAAGCACCCAACACAACACAGAGCGCAAAATTCACATGGGAGAGGAGATCACTTGAAGGCCCGAAAGGGGTTCATTACACACCATACAAACGCACCAACACTGGCACGCAACACAACACACAAAGCCCGAGGCAAAGTAACAAAGGAGCCCATGGGCCTATTTCTTGCACCAAACGTCCGAAAAAATAAAACACATATCAAAGCTCAACGCCCAAATCCAAACGCCAAGTCGAAAGCCAAAGGAAGGAGGCCACAGGAGTTAGTCTTAGTGCTCAACGCGTTTAACACACAGTCCGAACTCACAGCCTAGCCACAACCCAATGTTTCACACCTTTAACTCATAGACCGAACTCAGTGCCCAGCCATGATCGAGGAGCCACGCCTGCACAAACAGGGAACAATTTTTTTTTTACTAATAAACAAAAGAAAAAACAAAACAAAAAAACCCTAGCGCACAAGTGCTAAGTACCAAACCAAGTCAATGGAGAGGATCCTTGTGTGCTCGCTCTCCTAGAGCAAGCACCTCTCACTTAGATCTGAGCAAGTATCCTATGATAACACACACAGGAACCCACGGGGAAGAAATCTTCTGCGCTGCACACAACAGGAAACATCACAAGCTAAGCCGAGACTAAGCTCTCATTGCCAAAGCTATCAAGGGAGGAGCTGCAAGCCATTACCCTAACTCAGCCATAGCTACTAAGTGAGAGAGGCCGACCACATTCGCAGAGTGACATAATGCGTATAGGGTTTGGGAATGGAGAGCTAGGTGTAGGGTTTTGGAGGGAAAAGAGCCCTAGGGGGGCACGTGGATTTCATGCGTGCCCTCACCTGGTTAATAAACTTTTTATTATTATTTTATTTTAGTTTTATTTTATTAATTTGATTATTATTTTTTTTCTAGATTTTATTTATTTATTTAATAATTCTTTTAAAAGTATTAATACTATTATGTAAATTTAAATTATTTAAATTAAATAATTATGAGTTTTAATTTAATTTAAATTATTTAATTTAAAGTAGATAATTTAATTACTTTAATTTAATTAAATAAAAAGATAAGATTAAATATAAATTAAATTAAATTAAATTAAATTAAATTAAAAGATTAGTGATATATGAGTTTAAATTTAATAATATATGGTAAGATTAATATGATATTTAAATTAATTGACTTATTTGTCGTAATGATTTATGGGTAAACAGGGTAATTAAATTAAAACTATAAAGTATAATGTTAATAGTGAGTTGTAGCCTATGTTATTAATCATACATATACCCATATGATTAATAAATGTAATAGGGTTATGTTCTAATTTATATAGGTTAAATATTCTTATGGAGTAGCGGGAGTTTGACACATGTCATGGCGATCAGTTAGGGTATAATAGTAGGAATAATAGAAAGCACTACATAGGAGATTTGATGCACATTGACGAGTTCATATTAAAGCGAGCATAGCTACGAGACGAGAGGGTCAATAGTTTCCTTAGGCAGTGACACCAAGCTTAGATGCTTAACCCTAACCTAGCCACTTCCCTAAAGAGAGTAACGTCTATTTACAGAGAAGTAAAGAAACTTACGCCTAACCTTGTTTTCTAGTTTAAGTAGCACCAATTTGAAATGTTCTTGAACTCACCTTGACAACTTTGGTTGATGCAGGTTAAATCATACAGGATGGTTAGGAATCAAGGGAATAGAGGCACAGGACCATCGTCGCAGGCACTGCCAACACTGCCAGTGCCGCCACCATCATCGCTCGAACTAGCACTCATATTGCACTCTTTGGAGGCTATCAATGAGACTTTAAAGGGGCGAAAACCAACAGGGACCGAAGTGGAACCCCCACCATCTGGAATGGGTAATCCAGAAGCGTCGAGGGATTTAGGGGGAGGACCTCCACCCAAAGACATCACTCGAGAATTGAAAAAGATCAAAATTTTAGAGTTTGTCGAGGGTCGCACCAGTGAACGCGCAGAAGCATGGTTGAAAGGCATGACAATGTGTTTTTCCTTAAGGGACTATGCATCCAACTCAAAGGCGAAGATAGCATTTTTTCAGTTAAGAGATGTTGACTTGAACTTGTGGGGCAACCTAGAAAGAAAACTACATCTTTCCCTAGAGACAATATCTTGGGAACTTTTCAAGGAGAGGTTCCGAAGGAAATATCTGCCAGCTTACTATGATGAACAATAGGTAGGGGCGTTTCATGCCTTAGTACAGGGAAACAAAACTGTAGAAGAATATGAGATTAGGTTTATGGAATTGGTCAAGTGTGTTTCGTATATGGATAATGACCAACGACATGAATAATTCTTTGTATATGGGTTGAACCCTAAGATAAGGGCTATGGTGCTGATGTGGAAACCATCTTCTGTAGCGGAAGATGTGGAAAATGCACATTATGCGGAGGAACACATGAACTTAACTGAGGGTACAAGAAATTTATTTCCGCATCGTCCTGGATTCGTAGGGAAGGCCCCTAGGAAATTTCCCAGGGGAGGAGGCTCAAGGACACCTCCATATGGTAACAGAGTCAAACCAAGGACAGTAACCACAAAGATTTCAATGGTAGCGAGTGAATCATCTCATTCATCACCAACGACGCAGACATGTCCACGACCATCTCAGGGAACAACAAGTAGGGGCAGGGGTTCTAGGGGAAGGAACTCATTTCAGATACAGTCACATAACAATGCGCAAGTTCAATCTCATGTTACCTGTTGGGGGTGCGGAGGACCCCGTTACCAATGTGACTGCCCAGAGTTACAATCAGGATTTGTCCATAGAGAAGGAAAGGCCCTTATGGGAAGAGAAAGTAGTAGCCACCAGATTTACGCAGTGGTTAATAATCACCAGGCCGAACATCAATCCACGGTGGTGGAGTCATCAGGTATGCTAAATCATATAAATGTTGATATTTTATTTGATTCTGGTGCGACAGATAGTTTCATTTCACCATCTACATTAGAAAAGAGTGGGTTGGAAGCCTACGAGCATGATGACTCTAAACAAGTCGAGATGGCTTCGGGGGAAAAACAAGTTGTAGGACCTAGTGTTGATAATTGTATAGTAGACCTGGAAGTGTGTACTACCAGGTTGAAGGTATACGTCACTGCTCTTGGGGCGTATGACCTAATCATTGGAATGGATTAGTTAGAAGCTCATCGAGCTTTGGTGGATTGTTTCACAAAAATGGTGCTTTGTGTCGACGACAAAGGAAGGCCAGTAGAGATCCAGGGTGTACGGAGAAAGGTGTCATTATTCTTTATCTCAACTATGAAGGTTAAGCGATGCTTGAGGCAAGGGTGTCGACTGTATGTAGTGGAAATAGTGAGTGAAAGGAATGGGCCCTCATTGGATCAGTACCCAGTATTGTCATAATTTAAGGATGTTTTTTCGAACGAGTTACCAGGGTTACCTCCTGAGACGGAGCTTGATTTTACTATTGAGCGAAAACCTGGTGCAGAACCAATTTCTAAGACTCTGTATCGGATGACAGCGCCAAAACTTTGTGAGTTGCAAATGCAGTTGAAAGAGTTACTGGACTTAGGGCTAATAAGGCCTAGTGTCTCACCTTGGGGTGCACCAGTAATTTTTGTAAAGAAGAAGGATGGTTCCTTACGACTATGTATAGATTATAGGGACTTGAACTGTGCTACAATGAAAAATATGTACCCAATGCCGTGAATAGATGACCTCTTCGATCAAATGAAAGGAGCAACAGTATTCTCAAAGATTGATTTGTGATCCGAGTATCATCAGTTAAGGATTAAGGAAGGGGATATCCCAACAACTGCTTTTCGAACTTGGTTTGGACATTACGAGTTTGTCGTAGTACCTTTCAAATTGACCAATGCGCCAACAGTATTCATGAGCCTCCTGAACGACGTATTCCGTAAGTACTTAGACCGTTTTATACAAGTATTTATAGATGACATCCTCATCTATTCCAAGAACGAAAGAGAACATGAGTAACACTTGCGAGTGGTGTTGTCCTGCCTTAGAGAGAACAAATTATATGGGAAGTTGTCGAAGTTTTCCTTATTTTAGAAAGAGATCCACTATTTAGATCATATCATTTCTGGTGAAGGAATCTTTGTGGACCCAGAAAAGGTAAAGGTCATTATGGAGTGGCTAGTGCTGAATAATGTCGATGAGGTGAGATGCTTCATGGGGCTAGTAGGTTATTATCAGAGATTTTTGGAGGGATTCTACAAAATAGTGAAACCCATCACCACTTTGCAGTGTAAGGGGGTCAGGTACGAATGGACTGGAGAATGTGATAGTGCATTCATTGAGCTTAAGAGGTTACTAACTAGTGCACCAATTCTACAAGTGTTGGATATGGAAAAGGACTTCACAGTCTACACGGATGCCTCGAAGCAAGGGTTGGGGGCCGTGCTAATGCAGGATGGAAGAGTGATAGCTTATGCATCAAGGAAGTTGAAGAACCATGAAGAGCTATACGCGACTCATGATTTAGAGTTGGTAGTTGTAATGCTAGCTCTGAAAATTTGGAGGCACTATATTGTGGGGCGAAACTTTGAGCTCAAAACAGACCATCAAAGTTTAAAACATCTCTTCACTCAAATAGATCTAAATGCCAGGAAAAGGTGATGGAGAGAGTTTATGAGTGAGTATAATTTTGGTATTTCCTACATCAAGTGGAAGGAAAATGTGGTCGCAGATGCCTTGAGTAGGAGACCACGTGTGTTCTCCTTGGTACCCTTAAAATTCAATTTGAGAGAACATGTGTTGATGCAACTCCAAGGAGACAGTTGGTATTTAAAAGTTACTTCAAACCTCCAGGGTGGGAGGCAGTTAGATCCAAAGTATGAAGGATATAGTCTGGAAGCAAACGAACTATTGAGATATCGAGGAAGGATGTACATCCCTAAATATGGGGATATTCGAAGCATCATACTGAAGGAAGCCCATAGAGCACTTTATTGTGCGCATTCAGGTGTGAAGAATATGTACGCAAACATGAGGAAGCTCTTCTTTTGGGTAGGCATGAAGCACGATGTAGTCCATTTTGTCACCAAATTCCTAGAGTGTCAACAAGTGAAATCCGACCACCATCAATCGGCAGGCCTCCTATAACCACATGATGTTCCTATGTCAAAATGGGAAGTCATCTCTATGGATTTTGTTGTTGGGTTGCCACTCACATCTCATAGACACAATGCCATTCTTGTGATAGTTGATAAGTTAACCAAGAGTGCTCATTTTATTCCGGTTAGAGACACTTATGATGTCACTGATGTGGCACGTGTGTTTGTAAACGAGGTTATCCATTTTCACGGGATACCTAAGAAGATCATTTCAGATAGGGACTCCAGATTCACTTCTAGGCTTTGAACAAGTTTGCAGTCAACATTGGGGAGTCAGTTGAGCTTAAGCATAACTTATCATCCTGAAACAGATGGGAAAACTGAGAGAGTAAATCAAGTCATGGAATACATTCTTATGATGTATGTCATGGATAATCAAACCCAGTGGGAGAAGTACCTACCTTTGGTAGAGTTTGCTTACAATAACAGTTTTCATAGCTCCATCGAAATTCCACCCTATGAAGCTCTGTATGGAAGGCCATGCAGAACATCGTTGAGTTGGGATAGATTAGAATATCGAGTAACAATTGGGCCAGAATTGATTCAAGAGATGGAGGAACAGGTGATTCAGATTAGGCAGAGACTAAAGGAAGCAGAGGATAGGCATAAAAGTTATGCAGATGCACACAGGACCGACCAGAGTTATGAGGTGGGAGACCAGTATTTCATTCGTATCAGGCCTAATAAGAGTACCATATGGTTCAGGAAGGGGAAAAAGTTGTCACCTCGATTTATGGGACCATTCAGAATCCAAGAGAAAATTGGACCCTTTTCCTATCGTCTCGTACTGCCACCCCACTTGCATAAAAATCATAATGTTTTTCATGTATCTGTTTTATGTCATTATGTTGTTGATGAATCACATAAACTAAATTGGAAGGAATTGTAGGTATCGGATGTGGTAACCCTCAGGGTAGAATCGTTACGCATATTGGACCGTAGAGTCCGACAGCTCAGGAACCGTCTAGTAGACCAAGTTAAGGTCCAATGGGACAAGTATAGTCCAGGATCTGCTACTTGGGAAGATGTCGAGACACTATGATGAGACTATCCCTCACTTTTTTGACCACCTCGAGAATATGTTTCTCGAAGTTTGGGTGTATGTAACACCACCTTTTGACTTAGACAACCAGGATTACTTGAGGCCTACCTATATTATTTTCTCTTCACAGTGAAACTATTAGATGATACACTTAAACTTTTAAGACGTATGAACCTTTATGAATGTTTAAATGTTATTGATGATGATGGATATAATGCGATCTACTATGTGAATGTAAATTTTATGAATGTTTAAATGTTATTGATGATGATGTATATGATGCAACATATTGTGAGAATGTAAATTTTATGAATGTTTAAATGCTATTAGAATGATGTTGGATATGATGCAATCTATTTGGTAAATGATAATTTTATGAATGGGTGTAAAAATTGAATAATGAGATATTATGAGATCTATTTCTAACTTGAAAACTTTCATGTTAAGTTGTTGGTACAAGGATACTGAGTTGAAATGATGATGGTATGTAATTACATGATGATAATGCATAGAAATGTATGAGTTTGTGTTACAGACTAATCTGCAGGTTATGGACTATGAAATAGCCAAGGAATAATAATGATGAAAGTGGATGGCATGACCACTGGTAGAGAAACAATATGGTATGAATAATTGTATGTGAAATTATATTGGTTTGGATGCATTTCTATGATATGTGGACCAGTGCAAGATTTCAGGTGATGAGACTTCCCAAAACCAAATAAACGATGACAAAAATCCCAGCAACATGGTGCCACTGTATATTCCATTGTAGGGTGTGGACCATAGTTATGATTAGGAGGGGTGGAGGCATTTTCCACCGTGTATCCTCCGAAACCTGAAGTCATGGGAGGACGATGTTAGCTCACGCTCCCCTAGACATGTGATGATGACTGTCATTTTCCTGTTGGGAAATCTTGGTCGAGATAGTGACACTTTTGCTTATGGGCTCTATTTGGAGTTAGGTCAATATAGTTGATGCTCCAAGATAGTCCAACAGAGGAAGGATAGGAATGAAGATGGAAGTAAGTCAGGGAGGAAGGATGAGTAGAAATAGTTGAAAAGTATGGAGATTTGTCTGATGGTAGAATTTATTGTTTTTCCCTTCTAAAAAGAAAATGTGTATATATGAATATTCATAATTACGTAACTAAACCACAGTTGTCTAAATAAAATTGTTGAACTAGATAATTGTAATTAAAGGATTTCGAAAACATTTGATTGGCTTATTGTCTTTTATAAAAGAGTAGTCTTGTTGATTGGATTGGGTGCATACATAAAATACTATAAGGGTGATAGTTATTGATTATTAATACATGCACGAGACTTGTATGTACTAGCTACACATGCATTCTTGTACATGGACACTAGTATGTATGATTTTTCTTGGCTTACTTACTAATAGTGTCGGTTCATTGTCATGAATGTGTGAACCATGTTTCTTTTCCTTTGTATCATGAGATGCCTTAACTTCGGGACGAAGTTTCTTGAAGGGTGGGTGTATGTAACAACCCTGGTTAAATAGATGCATAGGGATTATTAAGTAAAATTAATTAGATAATTAATTGTCCTAATATGGTTTTAATTAAACAAGGATTAATATTATTAATTTATTAATTTATTAATTATTTTTTTATAACTTTTGATTGATTAATTAATTAATTAATTGATTACATATCACATTCAATGACATGGGTAATAAATTAAGGGGCTTAATAACTTTAATTTAATTCTTTTAAAACTTATGTATGACAGGTTAAGGATAAGATAATAAAGGAGGGGATAAGGTAATAAAGGAGGGGATAAGATAATAAAGGAGGGATAAGGTAATTAATGGAGGGGAGGAGAGTCACGTAAGGGGGAGATATGATGGGGAAGAGTCCTACGAGATAGAGGATTATGATTTAGGGAGGAGGGACTGGATTTCTGTTTTGATATTTTTCTGGTGTGGAGTGTTTGATGTTTGGAGTTTTGGGTGAACCATTGCAGGGGGCACCGGGTTGCTGGGGGTTTTGGGCACGAGGGTCAGGATTCCTTACGGTATCTTGGAGCTAGGGAGCTGAACAGGATGCTACTAACTAGCTGGGTGGTTAGTCAGTTTTTGGGCAGGGTTTGGTCAGTGCATCTGGCTGGGCAAAGCAACAGGGAAATGACAACCAAATCAGCAGGAATTAGCATCAGAGCAGAGGTATTTTTCTTTGGTTAAGTAATTCTTATTCTGTTATGTAATTGTTGTTCATTAATTAATTTAACATGCTTATATGTTGAATGAAACAAATTACTTAGTCTTTCTGCGTAGAAGTAATCTTATCTATTTCAATTTATGGATTTTAATAGACTTAAATTAATTTGGTCCCTACAATAGAGAAATCGACTCAATAGGCCCTCAGAGCCAGGGAAGAAATGATAGTGGTAGAAGCAACAAAGGTTCCCCTGGTAGCTCCAGTGTAGGATAGAGGTTTCCCTATGACGCAGAATGCACGAGAAAGGGGATTGATCATGATAGAACAGGCACAAAAAATAATTTATCAATTACAATATGACCCAGACCTCACAGGAATGACGGGGTCCCCTACCGACAAACCATATGAAAGCGAGACAGGCCCAAGAAGCCCTGAACTAATAGACATTGATGAAATCATTGGGTTAGACAACCCTAGAATCACAACGCCACACGCCAGATCACCGTGGGGTGTTTCAACTCAGTCAGAGACAATCAAAACATCATGGAGAGCAAGTGCACCAAACCCCCTCAACAAATTGATAAACATATATGATGATGAAGAGAGCTCGGAGGTATCCCTGGTGACCCTTGTACAGATCATAGAGGAAACAAAGCCAAATAAGGCATCTTCCCTAGCTATCGATGCTCAAATTCGCCTTCCATAGAGTGAAAAAGAGGTTGAAAGTGTCTTAGACACTAAGCTTTTTGATGCATGAGAGACCCAAGAGGATAGTCCAAAGGACGAGCCAAGGTAGGGAGAACAAAAGGAAGAAGCTCCACAACTGGAAATCGACATCTCAATGACTGATAACCAATTAAGTATAGAGCCTACCCCCGATGCCTCAATTTCAATCGATGCTCAACTTCCTGATGAGAAACAAACTTAAGCCATACTTTCAAAACATAGGGAGGAAGTTCAAGAACCGAGTCTTGAAAAAATATATACAATCTGGAGCCTGGGAAATACGTTCACCTGGGGAGATCAACTAATCCCCAAACCCATGGATGAAGTTGTTGACATACATGCCATCTCTTATGACCAGAAAAGAAAATCTATCGTGTAAAGAACCACCAATAAGAGGAGGATCACTCTATATCTCTCCTTCCTCGTCACCATGGAGGAAAGTTTGAAAAATACAGAGCATGCCAAAACATCCGAAATTATTGGTGCAGGAATGGAAATCACATATGCCACCCTGGACAGACAAAAAAGGGATGAAGAGGAGTTGGATGTTTCTCTGAAATAATTGGAACATTTGCACCACTTGGCGAAGTATTACCAGGACACCACATAGGCCACAATGTTGTTGATTAAGTTTGGTTGTCATTGATGTCAACCCTTGAACAAAGACCCATAGCACAAATTTTTGGGTGATGGACCCAATAGTGTTTGATGTAAATATGACTCATTATTGTTTTTTCATGGTTGATAAGAAATAAATATGGATGAACTCCAAAGTGGTCCCCTTATGGTGAAAGCCCTCACGGGAAGACGCTTTGTGGAGTAAGAGAACCCA
>ML778439.1:1180102-1203061 GCA_009831015.1 Picea engelmannii | reverse complement strand
CAACCCTAAAATAAGGAAAGTGGGGCCAAGTGACCTAGAATATGTTTTTAAGGAAGCTACTTGGAGAGTATAAATAAGAGGCAAGGCTCTCTCATTTGAATCACACTTGAGCATATTGAATATATATATGTGTATAAGGTTTACAAATGATATCTAAGCCGAAATTATGAGGAAAGTGAAGAAAAGAAGGCTGAAATGCAAGGAAGGATAAATTCTTTTGATGGTGCTTTCTAAGGTATGTTATTTTCAGGTCATCTCACCATTTTCTCTATAAAACTGTTTCTATAATGATTAAGATCCTGAAATTTCTATGCAAGTGAGAAAACATATCCAAGTATCTATGGTTCCAAATTAATCTTGTGGGTCGTTGTATTTTTGGAGTTACACTCTGTGGAAAATAGGGTTTGTGGCCAGTCCTGAAACTAGTCAAAATCAGGTGTTTCGGGTAAAAACGTCATAACTTCTTCATAACAGATCCAAATTAAGTGATACAAAATTTGTTGGTTAGGGTACAGTCTTTCGTATGCTGTGTAACAGTTTCAGATCATTTAATCAAATATTTTGTGCGGGGCACCCTCTACAAGGTCACTATCTAGAATAAGCCAAAATTCAGCAAGGTATGCCATTTTTGCTATAACTCCTTTTCTGAGAGGTTCCAAGTTGTTCCACTTGGAGGAATTGCATAAAACACACTGAAGAAATGTTTTTATTAGTTTCATATCTTTATACATTACAAGTTCAAAGTTATTATTACTTCAAGTTAGGGTTGTTGACTAATCCAAAACTAGGCATGTGAGACTAAAGAAAAGTTTGATGAAAATGCTAGTCTCTTGCTGTTAAAGTTAAGGAAGGTTTGCAAGAATGTGATCAGATACACCAGGTCTATTACAGAGCTACAAATCAGATTTTGATGATGAAATTGATGAGGGATTTTGGTTGAGGTACATGTTGAGTACATGGTTGAGACAGTAGTTGATGAGTTGGCACATACATGAGGTGTATAGTTGATGATGTTGGTACATATTGGCGAGTCATAGTTGATGAGTAGTTGACACAGGATTGGTACATACTTGGTACATGGTTGGATGCACTTATTTATGGTACAGGTTGATTACAGGTTGGTGCATGGTTGATGCACTTGTTTATGGTACAGGATGATTACAGGTTGGTGCATGGTTAATGCACTTGTTTATGGTACAGGTTGATTACAGGTTGATACATGGTTGATGCATGGTTCAGATTTATTGGTATAGGTTTACAACGATATATCTCACAGTGATAGTGTGACAGTGGTTCCATCATTCTACTTCAGGGTGGCAGGACGGGGCAAGGACAGGTGGTTGTAGCCACCTTTCGGTCGTAGTCGAAGAACATAGGGGGTATTAGCCTCCTTCTAGTTGTAGCCAGAGAATTGGGGAGTTGGAGCTTCCCTCAGGTTGTAGCCTGAGAAACTAGGCGGTTGGAGCCTCCTTCTAGTTGCATCTGGAAAAAAAAGGAAGTTGGTGCTTCCAATGAATGTAATTCTTGAATACATATAAGAAAAAGCATTCTGTGGTTTTCTCCCGTTTTGGGTTTCCACGTAAAACAATGGTGTACTGTGCATGTGTGTGATTGTTTATTTATTACTGCTCATTATTGGATAATAATTATACATTGATATAACATTTAAAGAAAAAGGATTATAATTACGTTATTACTGATTCACCCCCCCTCTCAGTAATCCAACAAATGTTCCTAAGGAGAGAATTCAAGGAGGCCTATAGCAAATTGACAAATGAATGACACATATTCACTACAAGGATATTCGAGCTTCAAGAAGACACCCTCATGACACTAGCAACATGCAAGGATATGGAGCGGTGGTACGAGAAATCACACCAAGCTGTGGAAAAGATAGACTATATCAGTGCAGTGCAACAAGTATGATACACCGAAGAGCATGACATCCAGGTACTAAACGAAAGCAACATCGACTGCATAAGGAAATCGACTGAATATTGGGTAAAAATGGATCAGGAACCTCATCGGGAAATCCAAGATAAATGGGTAGAGTGTGAGAAACGCTGGACCAATATCAACTGAGCAATGAGAGACATCAACCTCCCCCAATTCGGCACACCCGATGAATTTGTTGATTTCCGTGATATAGTCAAATCACATGCCAAACAAGACTCATCATGGGTTGAGGAAATAACAAAGGTGACCGACATGGCACCAAGGCAGGTGAAATAGTTCATAGAGCACCTAATCAAAGCTTGAGCCATGTTGCAACAGTTAAGTTCCATAATAGTCAAGTATCGGGCACATGCAATAGAGATACGAGATATCCTTTCAACCCCAATGGAACAACATAAATTGTCATATGCTAACACATGCGAGGATATCTTCATCAAGTGGTCAGAGTACGAGAAGAGTCATCCACTCAAGTGAGATCATTTGATGACTTTTTGAAGACTAATAGAAGAAAGTGCCATGTGGAAAATTTTGTTTTACTTAGTTGCACTTTAATTTTTTTTTTTAGTTAACAGTATGTTATAAATACAAGGATTAGCCTGTTAGCAAGAGGTCGATGGTTGTTACAAAGACCCTCATTTTTGTATTTTGTAAAGAACTATTTCATAGCTGCCTTAATTGAGAAGTCATGTTTAGGACCAGAGACAAGTTTATGTTTTTTCATCAAAAGTGTGTATGATTGGATGTGGAGATGAATTATTTCGGATTTCATCTCATGAATGGATGTTGCAATGAGTAAGAGATTCTAAATATGTTGATAAGTTATCTGATTCAATTTTTTACAGTTCTTGTATTTAATGATGAAAATTAAATATTTATGTTATTATGTGATTGATGATTAGAGTTAAGAGAATCATTTTTCTTGCCATTGTTTATTGCATATGTGTTTTCTTCTGATAATCACACCTCAGTCAATAATTGGAACACCAACATGTTAATGTATTATTACTAGGATTGTGGTAGAGAATTGTTGTCTACATGCCAGAGTGAAAGGGTTATCCCAAGCTCATCCTTTTTCAGTAGTTAATATTTTCCCACTTTGTTACCTAGTTGGTTTATACCGTATTTTATCTTCTATCGGTCCCACTTATAAGAGAAAATATGAAAAAGAGAACGTATGAACTGAAGGAGAATCCTTCACCAGAAAATGTAAAGGCCATCGATTAATTTGCCAGATCGCAAGATCTAAAGAACCATTCCACCATTAAACACTACAGATTCTAATTGGGCCTCGGTGGTAGGTTTGGTTCCTGTTGTTCAGTTTAAGGGATTTACAACCCCTCAACACTACCATATTTTTAAAAGTTCACCATCTAGTTGGACCCTAAATGGCTCGATGATATATTCAAGTTTTCCTCCATTCAATAATGTTTTACTAATTATGATGAGTATTTGTTATGGATAAAAAATGATGGTCGTTGGTAATTTTTGAAGTTTTATAGATTACAATGTCTCATATAGACATAGTGTTACTACGAGCATTTGGAAAGGATGATGTGGTACTTGGTAAAGTTGTTGAGGCTATGGAACTATTGCAAATTTGGCTCCCTTTTCGCATTTCCAATATACCATTTTTCACTTATAAGTGGCATATTGACCTCATATATTTTAAACCTCTTCTCATCACCCTATGTTATCCTATGCCTCACTTAATTAACATGGATTTAGTTTTAATAAAGAGAAATTAAACCAATTATCTAAAGTTCATGTCATAAAACCATCATATTACTTCTTCACATTTGCATGACCCTCTTTTCCAAAAAAATACCTCACATATTTTGCAAGGATTTAGGACAACCACATTGAAGGAATACATTGTGAGATCCTAGGACATGAAGAACATAGTCAATAAGAAGGTACCGACAAAATCCTCCATCCCTCAGGGGGGTGAGGAGATGAATTTTCCCTAGAATTCATGGATAGGGAAGGATATGACATATGAAGAGACTCCGAGAGAGATAAGAGGGAAGAAAATTTTCTTCAGTTGCAAAGATCTGTGGTAACCAAGTCATAGATGTATGAGAAAAGGTAAATTCCATTACATTGAGGTATTTTCCGATGAGGAGGATGACGATGATGATGAAGGTATTGGATAGGAAAATGCTTAGCCATCACGAACTATAAAGAAGGCACCATTGTAAAACAACCCTAAGGGAGTGACCATTTCCACCCTTTTAGGAATCCCTAAATATTATACCTTCAGGATCAGAGGAATTGTGCAAGGATAGAGGGTTACAACACTAGTGGATGGTGGAGCCACCCATAACTTCATTGGTGTTTCATTGGTCACCAGGAGGAAGATCCCCGCAGAGGATTTCAAGGGATTTAATGTGGTAGTAACAGATAGGTACAACATGATGTGTACTCATATGATTAGGGGACTGGAAGTAACCTTGGGAAACTACATGTTGACTAATGACTTTTACATCATGGATCTAGAAGATACTCATGTGGTGCTAATATTTCAGGGGTTGTACTCTTTGGGAGATATTCGCATGAATTATAAGGACATGAATATGGAGTTCTAGGAAAAGGATGGAAAATGAGTCATACTGAGATTTATATCGACAGGTGCTCCTAGGATCATGTCTAACCAAGGCATGGAGGCCCTTTTTAGACCCGAGGATGTGGCTTGTGAAACATAGTTATTGATGACCATGGAGAATCCATCACAGGAATCCCATCATTATCCTATGGATATCCAATCATTTCCTAGAAAGAATGAGAGGGTGTTTGAACCATTAAAGTCATGGAGACCACGCAACAAAGGATTTGTGCATGGCATTGAGCTAGAAGAGGGGTTGAAGCTCGTGATAACAACCCCATATAGAAATCCCAAAATATTCAAGGAAGAAATAGAGAAGGCCATAAAGGTGTTTTTATAGATGGTACATGTTAGACCTACCTCTGGTCATTTTTCTTCATCAGTTGTACTAGTGAAAATAAAATATGGTACTATGAGTATGTTCATAGACTATAGGGAACTCAAAAACAAGACCATCAAGAACTGATACCCCATACCCATGATTGATGAGTTGATCAACGAGCTACATGGGGTAGTGTACTTATCAAAGGTTGATCTACGATCAGGATATCACCCGATTCGGGTCAGGGAGGAGGATATCCATAAAACAAAATTCAGGTGTCACTGTGGGAACCACAAGTTTCTAGTCATGCCCTTCTAGTTGACTAATGCACAAACTACCTTCTAGTCATACCCTTCGAGTTGAATAATGTACCAACTACCTTTCATTCATGCATGAACCATATCTTCAACAAACAGTTGAGGAAATTTTTAATGATGTTATTTGATGATCTTCTCATCTACAATAGGATGTGGGAGGAACACCTAAAGCATGTGGATGATATTCTCACCATTAGGGAGGAACAATTGCTTTTTTCCAAGGAGTCAAAATGTGATTTCGAGTTGACATAGATCCTCTATACAGGTTCTGTGATTATTGTTGAGGGAGTAAAGGTGCACCAGGAGAAGATCCAAACCAGTTTAGACTGACACACCCCTAGGTCCCTCACATATATATGAGGATTCTTCTGGATATGTAGCTATTACAGATGCTCCGAGAAAGGGTTTTCAAAATTGGTTACACCACTAACAGACCTTACCAAGAAGGGGGAATTATGATGGTAATAATATTCACAGGTAGCGTTCGACGAAATGAAGAGGCAAATGAGCACTTTCCCAGTATTAGCACTCCCATATTTTACACAGCCTTTTGTCCTAGAGTGATGCATTTGGTGAATGGATAGGACCAGTATTGGTGAAAAACCAACATCTAATAGCTTTCAAGAGTAGGAAGCTAAGGGATCCTAAGAAACTCTACCTGATATGTGATAAAGAGATGTCATCCATCATGCATGCATTTTATAAATTCATACAATACTTGGTAGGAGGGATAATTTTAAGGATGGAAATTTATATTAAAATGTAGAAACATGGGATAATCTTACTAGTCCTTAATATGTAAAATGTAAAATGTTTGGTGACATTTTTGTAAAAATATTCAAATTTCTAAGGATTTTATATAGTTTCTATAAATGTTTTGGAATTTTTAAGGTAAAATAATTTTATTCTATGGAATTTGGGTGAATCGTTTTAGAAAAAATGGAAATTGGTGAATATGTTTTTGGAAAAAAACATGGAAAATTAGCCCATTTGAGAAATTTGTCCCCTAAAATCATCTATGATCACAACAACTTGAGATATTTCTTGGAGCAGCAAGACCTGAATGAGAGGCAACATAAGTGGGTGAGTAAGGTATAGACATATGATTTCTACATTGAGTATGTAAAGGGAAAGAAGAATATAGTCGTTGAAGCCTTATCCGAGAAACCTGTAGCCTTGTCCATGACAAAGATCTCAACAAACTTGAAGTCCATTATTTTGGTAGAATAATTAAAGAATAAATTCACTTGTGATATTATGGAGGGAATTATTGTAACATCCCCAACATCCAACTGGGTTATGCCACATAATTGTTTTTGAACTGTATACAAATAAAAACATATACAGACGAAAACTCTTGCAGAAATTTATATATATAAATTGAAATAGAAAAATACATTCTGCAAATGCATAGATTCATACAGAGTAATATTAAAAATACACATGCATCACACACAGGAAAAATCCATAAAAATAAATGCATAAATAATAATGCAACATGTAATTTAACACACAATTGACACTTATCTTGGTAAAAATATCACCAAATAGGTGTATACCTTCCACGAACCTCCCATCCTTAGACCATGCTTCTCATCACTCTCAGCAGTGGGTCACCCCGAAGCTAGGACGAAACTCTACCTGGGTAAAGGGATTCCTAACCAAGTTGATCTATCTCAAACAAAATGAAATACTCCATCACAAGTGCAAACTCAAGCTAACATCCTACAATCCCTCATTCACCACATGCTTTTCCCACCCCAGGAAGTGTGCCCCTTCTCTACTCAATAGTCCTTCGACTACCCCACTTCCTTTTCGAGCTTCAACAATAGGCCGAACAAGAAGTCTCAGAGCCCTCTAGTTGTAGTTTATCACCTCCGGGAAATCAATTTCCATAAATTCTCTCACCTAGAGAGAAATTTCTCACGGGCTTGACAACCTACCTCTTCAATCTCCCACTAGACTAAGAACCTTCTTCTCTAGTCCAACTGCTAAGCTAACTAGGTATAGGTACATATACTGGTACGGGTACATGGATAGTGATAGTAACAAAAAGATACAAATATATTTACACATACAGATACGATACAGGAAGGTACGAAGGACAACTGAATGAGTGAGTGAATGATGATAGAATGAATTAAATGAATGGGAAAATGAACTAAGTCCAAACTATATGTATGCATGTTCCCAACTTGACACTTGTCATGTTGAGAGCTACTTTGGTCTACTTTTCCCCATCCTTGGAACTTAGGATAAAATAATTATCCATACTTTATACTTTAAGGAATATTAATATAATATTCCTTTTTTTCTTAAGTTCCCTATCTTAGCCCCTTATCCTTAACATTTAGCCCCCCCTTTCCCTAACTAGTGGAGCCTAGTCCCCCATAATATTTTATCATGGTTGGTCTACACGTAATGATGTATTATATTAATGATATGAGATACAAAAATAGGCTCACTGGCCTTTAAAATCTAGACTCTATTGCCTAATTCAACACATAAGCCTCCTAGCTTTGAATAACTGGCTCACCAACCTATAAAACACAAAATATACAAAAAAGTATGATGCAGGAGCATCGCTCCAACCCAACAACGCGCCAGCTAGACAACACATCAAGTGCGCATTCAAGGAAGGGAGAGGTGCCAACCCTCTCATTTAAAATTTTAGAATATAATTAAATGTTTGTAAGGATGGAAGAGCCAAATCAATTACTTTGTGTAGATAGTAGATAGAGTCTCCTTTAATGGTTGACAGGCTGATAATATCTAGATCTGATTCGTACTAGAAAACCATTGAATTTAATTCATTGTAAATTAATGAGAGTAGGTAGATTGGATGGAAGAGGTCGAGGAGCCCCTTTTGGTAGAAAATATCTTTGTATCTAGATTCATTAGACAAAGAGGAAGATAGATTAGAAGATATATTGGAGAGAAGAGAGGAGAGTTTAGACTCTATTGCAGTCCGAGATTTTGTACACATTGTAAACATGCATTATGAGATTAATACAAAGAGTAGTTTTTCCTCCATGAGAATCTTTATGTGTTTATGTGTATTTTGAATGAATGTCTTTTATGTGTTTATATGCATTTGTTGTAGATGTATGTGATAGGTTCCATCTGTAGCGACAGACAAAATTATTTGTATGAAAGTTTTCTGATTTCAATATGGGTTTTTTGTGGCTTAATGCAAGGGATTGCATGACAGAGTGATGAGGACTCTATGAGCCAGTGCAAGTGTGCACATCTGAGTTCTATGTTTAATTCAGGCAAAGTTGTGCCAGAAGGGCACAATAGAGGAATCATAAAATCAAAGGAGAACCTGAAGTTTACTGTACACCTTGGAGGAAAGACTGTGCAGAGGAGGGCACAAAGAGAAGACATAATTGTTGAGGATTCTGTGAAGCTCTACCAAGTGGGCATTGAGCGTGTGCAAGGAGTGCACGAAGGAGCTCTGTTTCGAGTTCTGTGAGAATAAAAGTTTCCAGGAGAAGACACTCATAGATTTTTTGAACACTCTATAGGCTCATCAAGGTGTGCTTGATTAAAAGTTGCTAGGAGGGAAGTTATATCCGTTCAGGGAGAAAAAGGGATAGAGACCTTTGAGGTCCGAGCAGTTGAAGCTCAAGGACGAAAATAGAGTTGTTGAATACTCTAGAGGGAATACCTGTTGAAGGAGTATGCACAGAGTGAATTTTTTTAAGTTTGTAATCTTAGGAGGAATAGTTCTTTTGTGCACAAAGTTCCAACAGAAAGGAGAAATAGGCTGAGACACTTCGAGGTCCAAGCCACAGAAAAGCTCAAAAAGGATAGCACAATAGTGTGTAAGGATCCTGCAAAGAGTTGCATAGATTGAGAAATACTTCGAGGTTTCAGAGTGAGAAATCCAAATCTCGGGAGGAGGAGCGAAAACTGTCGTTAGATAGAGTAGAGGAAAATATTTGGACCATTAGAATGCATGTCTAGACAACAATAAGCAAGCGGATGAGGAAACAGATCACTACCATTAGATTTGGAAGTGCGTGTACCAATAGTCGTTAGATATGGAGGGAGTGTATGAGGTTTAACCCTTTGGAGTTGTACAAGAGAGATGCTTTGTGAAGTCGTGAAGTCCCAACATCATAGAGTCTGTCCATCTGGAGGGACGTATGGCAACATATCAACATTTCACTGACTTTCACATCGGAGAAGTCAAAGGGAAGACTTGTGAGAACTCGTTAGGTCCGAGTTCATGATTTGATCGTAGCTGTCGATCAAGGAGAAAGAATGCACCATTGATTATCCATGGAGAATTTCATGATATCAAGGATCAAAATACCAAGGTGAGAAGTCTCTCGACTTCGCGATATGCAAAGTCCTGATACACGAAAAGGAGATCCGAGCATAGAATTTTTCTGTAAATTGTAGGAAAAGGAAAAAGGAGAAGCTGGGAACGCTCTTGGTTTCAGAGTGAATAACATACTTGCCAGGAGGGTTAGTGGATAAAGAGGAGGATGGCTATTGAATGTCAAAGGAGTGGTCAAGGAAAAGACTACCAATAGAAAATCAAGTCTAATATGGACCCAGAGCTCAGTGATATAAGAGAACGAATGGAAAATATTGCATTTAAAATGTAGAATGATGTTAAGGTGCATTGGGTATATGAGTGTCCCATGAAGAAGAAGGTAAAAAGGCTGATTAAGAAATTGTTGGACATAGGAAAACAAAAGTTGTTGAGAGTGTGGCTGAAGTATGTTTAAAGCCTCAAAGGTGAAGAGGAGATGTTTCACATATGTGAGCCATAAACTGAGAAGAGTATCAGTGATGGTGAGGAGAAGAGATCAGAGAAGTGTCTTAGAAACTACCCGGTGAGCAGTGAGGGAATTTCAGGTTGCCTAGAGGGCAATGAGAATAGTTCAATGGTTGATCTCAAAGACTTCCAGGTGGGCAGTGATGAAATATCAGATTTCCAGGTGTGAAATGTGATGGGATCATTGGAGGATCTCATAGAATGCTAGGAGGGTAGGGTAGAAATCCTAGATTTCTGGGTGGGAAAGGGAGAGAATATGAAATCAACTAAGATTTCATATCAGCAAGGAGAGATGATGGAGGAGGATCATAGGAACATTCTGATAATTAGGGGAATTCAGATATTCCTACCAAGAAGCCCAGTTGAGTCTAGAGTATGTCTTGCATATGCAACAATAGAAGAAGGACAACCATCGGTGACTATCATAGAAGAAATGGAACAGATGTTGATACCTTCCCCAATAGAAGAAGAGAATGTAGTTAAAATGTTATCTCCATGGGAGAATGAGTTAGATATGCTAGAGGATTGGTTGAACAATACAGAGCTAGTAGATGAATTCCATGAGAAGACAATCATGCATATTGTGGGAGAAGAGAATTCAACAAAATTTCTCAGAAGTTTCAGCTAGGAAGATGAACAAGAGATGACTTCAACATTGAATCCTACAACGTAAGATGAATCATAATTCCAGTCTAAGGAGCAGCTGGAAGAAGTTGGAGATGAACCAAAAGAAGAATTGGCAGAAGCTATTTTGATAGAGGAAGAAGATGAGCATCAACTTAGTAATGAGACTGCAGAAATAGATTTTGCAGCAAGGTGGCAAGCTAAATCCATAGGAGATGGAGAAAACAACAATGGGGACCAATATGATCCACCCATTGATAAAGAGGAGTTGCATCAGAACATGCAACATAAATAAATCCAACCACTAGAGAAACTGGATAGGGATATAAAAGAGATAAGAAGGTTGATGTTGAGGTCAGCAGTAGAAACTGCCAGTGAGGAAAACATGAGCAGAAGGAAGCTTGCCATAGAAACAGAGAAGAAGTAGCAACAACAATAGTAAAGAATTGAAGTAGATGGACAACTCCAAAGAACAGTTTGGGATCCAGGTGGATTTCAACAGAGCCGGGAATCTCATGAGAAAGAGCTCATAAATTTTTTGTAGCAGTAGAGTATGAGGCAGGAGCATTGCTCCAACCCAGCAATGTACCAACGAGACAACACATCAAGCACACATTCAAGTAAGGGAGAGGCGCCAACCCTCTCATTTTAAATTTTAGAATGTAATTAAATGTTTGCAAGGCTGGAAGAGACAAATAGATGCCTTTGTGCAAATAACAGATAGAGTCACCTTTAGTGGTTGACAGGCTGATAAGATCTAGATCTGATTCAGATTAGACAACCATTGAATGTAATTCATTGTAAATTAATGAGAGCAGGTAGCTTGGAGGGAAGAGATCAAGGAGCCCCTTTTGGTAGAAAAGATCTATGTATCTAGATTCATTAGATAGAGAGGAGGATAGATTAGAAGATAGATTGGAGAGAAGAGAGGAGAGCCAAGACTCTGCTGTAGTCCAAGATTTTGTACACATTGTAAACAGAGATTCTGAGATTAATACAAAGATTAGTTTTTCTTGCATGAGAATCTTTATGTGTTTATGTGTATTTTGAATGAATCTATTTTATGTGTTTATATGCATATGTTGTAGATGTATGTGATAGGTTCCATCTGCAGGGATAGACAAAATTCTCTGTCTGAGAGTTTTATGATTCCAGTCTGGGTTCTTTGTGGCTTAATGCAAGGGGTTGCATGACAGCGTTCTGAGGACTCTGTGAGCCAGTGAAAGTGTGCACATATGAGTTTTGTGTTGAATTCAGGCAAATATGTGCCAAGAGGGAACAAAAGAGGAATCATAAACTCAAAGGAGAACCTCAAGGTTACTGAACACCTTGGAGGAAATACTATGCAAAGTAGGGCATAGAGAGAAGACAAAAGTGTTGAGGATTCTGTGAAGCTCTTCCAGGTGGGCATTGAGCATGTGCACGGAGTGCACAAAGGAAATATGTTTTGATTTCTGTGAGAATATAAGTGTCCAGGAGAAGACACTCACAAAGTTGTTGAACACTCTATAGGCTCAACAAGGTGTTCTTGAGAAGAAGTTCCTAGGAGGGAACTTATATCCCTTTGAGGACTGAAAGGGACATAGACCTTTGAGGTTTGAGCAGTTGATGCTCAAGGAGAAAAACAAATTTGTTGAATACTCTAGAGGGAATACCTGTGTAAGGAGTACGCGCAGAGAAAACTGTTTCAAGTTTGTAAGCTTAGGAAGAATAATTGTTTTGAAAAAAAAGTTCCAACAGAAAGGAGAAACAAGCTGAGACACTTCAAGGTCCAAGTCCCAGAAAAGATCAGAAAGGATAGCACAATAGTGTGCAAGGATCCTGCAAAGAGTTTCAGAGATTGAAAAATCCTTCAAGGTTTTAGAGTGAGAAATCCAAAGCTCAGGAGGAGGAGTGATAGCTACCATTGGATCGAGCAGATGAAAAGATCTAGACCATTGGAACCCATGTCTAGACAACAAGAAGTGAGAACATGAGGAAATAGATATCTACTGTCAGATATGGAAGCATGTGGACCAACAACCATTGGATCTAGACAGTGTACGAAGTTTAACCCTTTGGATTTACACATGAGAGAGGATTTATGAAGTCGTGAAGTCCCGACATCATTAGGACCATCCATCGAGAAGGACTCATGGAAACATATCATCATTTCACTGACTCACACATCAGAGAAGTCAAAGGGCATACTTGTGAGAACTCACGAGGTCCGATTTCATGATTTGATTGTAGCCATCGATCAAGGAGAAAGCGTGGAACGTTGATTGTCCACGGAGAATTTTGAGATATCGGGGATCGAAAGGCTGAGGTGAGAAGTATCTCAACACAATACATGAAGTCCCAACACATGAAAAGGAGACCCGAGTCATCAGATCATGGGGGAAATCAGCATCATTGATTTGGCACTCTAAAATATTGGCATTTCGGGACTCATGAGAAGGGAGGTGAATCGCATCAAAAGTTCCCAATATGAGAAATCCTGATGCACTCAAAGGATGGACCCTAGGTCACATCCAATGGTCACATGAGTGAATATAAGGAAGGGAACTAAAATCCATTAAGCCCTTTTTGAAGTTTCGGGAGTTGGGGATTCAGGGTTGGCTTATACGTAGAAGTCTTGAAACACCTTTTGTGTAGCCGTGTGGTCATTCCAGTTGATCATGTGGAGTGGAGGCTCACACCTAGTGCATGTTCCCATGGGTGGAGTTTCATAAGGACCTGTGGATATTTGTTCATGGGATTCCAACAAGGAATCTAGGAGCTATTTCGACTCGAGGGAGAGAATTAGAACGATCTTTGACCAGGAGGTTGGCGGACCCTACCAAGGTAGGGGGTCTGCATCAAAGGCTCTCTGGCCTCAAAATCACGCGCACTTAATTTTGTTGCACGCAATATCCTAGAATGTGCACACTTCATCATTTTAGTGCACAATACATGTGCACACTATACCATGGAAGGTGCATATAAAATGATATAAAAAAACTCACCAGTTTAAGTACATTTTCATTTACAATTTGGGGTTCATCCTAGGATTATTACAATTAGTCAGGATGATAGGTACAGTTTAGTAGATGACATCATATTCTACCTAGATAGGATCTATATTTCCCCTAAGTCCACACTCAAAGATGATATTTTGAGGGTAGCACATGATGCACCAATGGAAGGGCATGGGAGGTATATGAATACTTATAGGTAGTTAATGGAGAGATTCTCATGGAAGGGTCTCAAAGGGGATGTAATTTTTCATGTGAGGTAGTGCATGAATTTTTTGCAGAAAAATTCAGAGTTCACACATCCTACAAGATTTCTTCAACCATTACTGATTTTAGAGGAGAAGTGGGAAATCATTTCCATGGACTTCATCACAGGGTTAACAAAGGTGTAGGGTAGGGATGGTATCTACATGGTAGTGGACAATTTGACTAAATATGAACACTTCTTTGTTATTCCTAAAGAGTACAATGCATCTTAGGTAGAAGATCTATTCTTCAGGGAGGTGTTCAGACTCCATGGCCTTTGGAAGAACATAGTTAATGATCAATATAGCAGGCTTCTCAGTGCATTTTGGCAGGAGATGTTCAGGTTATCTGGGACAGATTTGAAACCCAACTCTAGCTATCACCATCAGACAGATGGGAAGACCGATATAGTAAACAAATGGATTGAGGGGTACCTGAGGAACTATGTATCATGACATAGATGAGCATGGATAAAATTGTTTCATATTAGAGAGAATTTCTACAACACCACTCATCACAAGTCCATTGGTATGATCCCATTCCATGCATTGTATGTCTATGACTCTCCATATTTTATAGATTTGGTGTTTGGCGAGATTTGATCTCCTAAGGCCAAGGAATCATTACAAGTAAGTCAGGAAATATTAAGAGTCCTAAACGAGAATCCACAGAATGCTCAGAATCAACAAAAGATGTATGCATATAGACACAAGGTAGAATGCAACTTTGAGTTTGGGGATATTTTCTTTCTCATATTGCATTCATACAAATCATCATAGTTGAATAAGAGTGATGTAAATAAGTTTAATCCCTACTTTTACGGGACCCATAGAGTGATCAAGAGAGTTGAGTAAGTAGCATATGAGATGGAGCTACCAGAGGTTAGCATGATCCACAATATCCTCCATGTATCATGCTTCAATAAGGAATTGGGAAAATAGGTCATCACTTTAGTAGATATTCCTCCACTAGATCAGGAGGGATAGTTGGTTCTATCTCCAAAAATAATTTTTGATGTCAGGGAAAAAATAATGAGGAGAGTCATTTGAGAGTACTTGGTTTTATGGAGAGGATTTCCCATAGAAGATTCTACCTGAGAAGGGAAGCATATCTTGCAACACCCTGATTTGGAATTTCTTGGGGACAATAAATATTGGGAAGGGAGGACTGTAATGTCTCCATCCAATTGAATATGATGGAGGATGAATCAATGTCATATACAACTTTTATATGCTATAGTCAACAAGGAAAAAGAGAGTCAAATGGATTTTTTGTGTGTCACTAGGAAAAAAAAATGACTAATCCTAAAAGTGACATTAAATAAAATAAACAGTCATATTTAATGGAATTGAGGGAGAAAATAAAGTGAATATTTGATTTCATAAAAATGGGGGAAAGATCTAGAAGGTTCAAAGAAAAGATAAATAGAGGGGTAATCATTCCCCTTGGCATTATGATTTGATATCTTATTGATTTCTCTTGTAGCCAACGTTTTCAATGTGGTTTTGGGAAAAAACCTTGCACTGTAGGTTTAGTTTCGATGGTGTAATATCCATCCTAGATAAACAAGAGGAGGATTCATCCGATGTTCTCATTGGCATTCATTTTGTGTTTTATTTCTTGCTGGAGGGAGTTGGGGAGCATATCGACTTGCATAGGTTGTTTACAATGATTTTTAGGAAGTAGATGAGTTTCATAATTGTAGATGCCAGGAGCATGAAAAAGGGGATTCCCCCATGGGTTTCACATGGTTTGTCCCACTAGGCCCCACTAGACACCTCGTAGTCATCCCATGACAACCTCTACGACTTGGGATTTGCAGGCATCTACCAGACTGATATTGTGAGGAGCTTAGGAAGGAAAGGTCGACTACAAATAGGTGTTGCTAGAGAAAATCATAATAATTCTTGGTAAGCCTTGGATTAGTAATCACCACAGATTGGCATCATTCCAGGTTTTGTCTTGTGTGTTTATGTAGTAGATTTTGTATATTTTTGGAAGCCATTAGATTTGTGTGCTCAGTGGTATTTTGTAGTTGTTATTACATTCATTAGACAAGATTGTACTAATTTTTGGGTTTTTCCATCCATAATAAGATGCCATGATTATCTAATCCATTCATGTGTAATGAATGTATAATATATGCTTGACAATATTTTTCATTGAGAAGCTATCTATAATAAGTTGAAAATACATTCATATAAGAAGAAACAACAAAATTTGGGCAGAAAAAATATTAAAATTCCCTTCTAGCCTTGTTGGGAATATTACACTATCCTCCATAGATGAGAATGAAAGAAAATTCTTCTACAAACTTGGTACGTAAAGCACATCCTGGGCATAAAAAAAGATTCATGAATCAAGATGGAACTTAATTTCTCCCTCTCCCTTCACTGCATACTTGGCATCATTACCAAGTTGCACATGAACACCTAAGTCACTCTCTGTCATCCTACTAAAAATATCTCTCATGCCTCTTTCATGTGACAAGATGCACCACTATCCAAGAACCATGCACTCCTCATACTTGTGTTGGAGGAAAGGAAATAAAATAGTGAGTAATTATTCTCAAACTTAACTACAAATTCTTCAATATTTGTCTTTATTGATGTTGGTGTGTGTGTGTCTCCATTACACTTTTTATTATTCTTCAAACACTGAGATGAATAATTTCCATTCTTATGACATGAGAATCACTTTATTTTACTCAAGTCCTTCTTCTTCCATGGATGTGATGAACCTCCATCACCATTTCCCTTCTTGTTGGAACTCTTTCCTTTTCCATTTATTTTATTGCTGACAAGATCCAAGTTCTCTTCACTACCTCCATGTTTTCTACTCTTAGACTCCTCCCAAGTATCTTCTTGGATGCAATCATCCCAAAGTCTTTTCTAATCTAGAATATTTTCCTGAGAAATGAATCCATTAACAAATGGCTCCCATGACTTGGGAAGACCATTCAATTCCCCATTCACGAGATCCATGTCCTTTGTTTTCTCCCTTATGGCTGTAATATGATCACGTACATGTGTGATCCTCATGATATATCTGGTAACATTATCATATCTAGACATCTACATCGATCTCTGCTTATTCTATAATATCATCTTCCTATTCATGTATGTGCTCTAGAATAACCCTACCAAGGAATCAAAAATATCTTTGGTCGTATTCTTCTCGGATAGGTGAGAAATTTGGTGATCCTTCAATGAATCCAAGATGATTCTCCGTGCTTTGATCTCCTTCTTGTTGTGATATTCTAAATTTGTTGGATTTAATGGTGGAGTAACAACTTTGTCAACTAACTCCCAAAGGTCATACTCCTTAAATGCCAAATTTACTCTTGCTTTCCAAGAGAGGAAATTATATGCTCCATCCAATTTGCCTTTAAATTTTAATGATGTTTTGACCATACCTAAGACCTAATAACCTTTCCTAGAAATAACCTACTACTGAAAAAATCCCCTATACTGACCTATACATATTTGTATGTGACTGCCACCTTTGTAAATTGAGTATGTATCTCACTTCTACCATGGAAACTCATGTACGTACATGACTTTCACCACTACAATCCATGTATACATGATTGTTCTCAAATATGCCCACATATGTATGTGACTCTACCTTATGTGACCTGTGTATGCCTCTATACACCTACAATTTTTTTCTTACCTCAGTATGATTGCTTCCCTGAAATTGATCCTTCGATTTTTTCATGTTGGTTATGGGTCTACTATGGATTTGAGATAGTGTACTTGGTTTCTTCTCAAATCACCTGCTCTGATACCATGTTGACTTTACTGGATTCAACCCTTGCTATGTTGAAATCTCTCCTACCGAACACCTGGTAGTAAATTCCAAATAAATCACTTATTCAGTTAAAGAACAACTGACTAATCAACTAAAAGTGCAGTGGACGCATAAACAAGGAAACCAAATCAAGGACACATAAACACCAATAAGTTTTGGTAGATACCCTTGGAAAAACCAGGGAGGGAAAACTAGTATTGAGAATGGTTTTATTATGCTAAAATCATGGCTCTCGTGATAGGGATAATGACTCATTGAGAGAAATAAAACTGTAGACAAACCTGGAAAATTTTGGCATGTTGTATGAACTAGAACTGCATGCTTTTTGACTTGTATGTGAATGTAATTTAGAAAAGCTACATATGTATGTGACTATCTCCATTTAAATCTGCATACATGTATGAAAAATCTATATGGAAATCTCCATAAAACATGACACTCTCATGATTGAAACCCACCTGAATGATCTTGTCTTCTCTCCTCTCCTTGACCTAATCTCTATATGGAAGTCCTTCTCCACCTATCAAATATATTGAATCATAGTTCTTCATGATCCAATACTCTGCGTTGACTATCTCAACACCTATCATGTTGCTAGTCTCTTTCTCCTTCACCCTAGCCTTGCTTTTATAATCATGAGCTATATCTCCAAAGTGATTGGATGTTGAGATTACTTCTCACTTCACTTGAGATTTACAAACATGATAATTCCTTTTAGAACTTTCCTTAAATAACTCAATTAGATAATTACATAATTAATTAATAAAAAACAATTTACTTTGATAATTCCTTTAATTAAAGTAAATTCAAGGATAGAAGGATTTGGACGATTTTTACATGTCTAGACACATAAACCTGTGTGGAAATACTTGCCTGATGCTACCACTAGCATCAATAGACCCATCTAAATAGGAATTTTGTCCCCCAAGTGAAATATAGGCGTTATTATTGATTTTTCTAATTATGAATCTCCTCATAAAGAAAATGTGAGTATTTGATTTTGTTAGTTAATAAATTGATTAACTTGTTAAGGTTAAAATAATATTAAATTAAATTTATTTTATATTAATATTTAAAAATTAAAAAGTGTTAAGAAAACTCAATAAATCAAATAAACAAAATTAGATGTGTATAATTTATAGGGAGCTTAGTCCCCATATTTCAATCACTGACAATTCATCAGGTTGAGCTAGAGTGTAGTTTTGCACCATCAGAAAGCCAATCTACATAAAGGACAGGTTCAGTCACAGATCATGTTGTTTCCGTTCATGTCTTAGAAGTTACTAGTTCTGTGAATAATCATGGAATGAATTTGAATGCATCAGATAATATTTTAATCATCCCTTTCTCTGGTCAGAATTTTCCATCTAAGCAAAAAATAAAATCTGAAGTTGATGGTAAGAAACCAGTTGCAGAAATAGATTCAGATAAAACTGGTAATTCAATTGACTTGTATACTTTAGAGAAATATGTCGGAAGTAATATCTACACATCCACTGTAGTGGAAAGTGGAGAAATAAAGGATGTGGAGAGTCATGGTCATAGAACTTTTGGAAATCCTGGATTTGCAGGAGACATAGCTGGTCAAACATGTTCCTTGGAAATGGAATGGAATGTTTTGACCTAGAGTTTATATGAAGTGATGTTTGTTGCATCCGAAAAATTAAGTGGGAATAATAATGTAGATGAAATGGTAAACCATGCTAACACCGCTCCCATTCATATCTCTGGATCAATATCATATTCGGGATCAGTTTCATTCCTGGGGAGTATCTCCCTTCATTTTGATAGTAGCACAACCAACACCAGCTCATTTGTTTTCCCCATGTATCGTCTTTGCTATAGGTCTTATGTAATATTTCTTTCAATTTGGATGTTATTGGAAAATCTTGAACATATTCATCCATGTCTGTTTCTTTTTCTTGACTTGCTGATATGATTTTATAGATTTTCAAATGAATGGAATAGTAACCTAGTAAAAATGACATAAGAAGATTTCAGATACTATAAGAAGAAGCAGCAATGGCGATGTTGTTGCTTCTCTGGGTGACCCTGACTATTTTGTTGTTAAATATTTGCATATTATGTGTATTTAAAACCACATCTACTCTGGGATGAAAATAAGTTTATGCTACTGGTAAATCAAAATCGACCAAAGATTCACAACAATGATTTTTATTGTTGTTGTGATGATACTTTTCTGCATTTTTTGTAGCCTTGAGTAGGTTGATAAAGAAGTGTTGTGGCATGAATCCTCTTTGAAACCTCCAAAGTTCTTCTACATATAATCTATGTGACATTCTTTTCCATTCTCCATTGCTACTGAGAATCTTAGACTTCATTCATGATTAGCACAAACAATAGACTCATGTTGGGAACACATTTAGTTTTATATAGTGAAATCTTATACAACCAGAACCATTGTCTGGAATACATCTTTGATAACTCATATTCAACATTTTGATTTCATATTCTTTTCACTACGCTGACAGGTAATGTTCTTTGTAAATGATTGTTTTAATGAAATTTATATTGATGATCAAATATCTCTTTGGAACAATTTTGTGGTGAGAAATTGCATTTTCCTTTAATTGATATTTTTTTACACTTTCTGTTTTCAGAGATTGATATCTGTTGTGATAATCTAAATTCTCTTATTGATCTATGAATAAAGTTCCTTGGTCTAACACTAGCAAATGAATCTTTATACAGGTCAACTGTGTTGGATTTGAACATATGAGTTGATTCACAACTGGTTGGGATACTGACATGCCCCATCAGATATTGTATTATACGAATATGTACAATAGTAGAGTGGGACTTTAGAATGTCGTATTCCATGGAATTCATATTTTAAGAATAGTTCACAGGCTTTCTAGTATTTTTCTGAAACACGATTTTGCTTATATCCAACAAGCACTTAGCTTATGGGACTTATGTGATCACTTGTGGCAGTGGCAGGGTTGTGATTTTTGGGGGGAAATAATCTCATTTGAAATTTGTCTAGCTAGATTTTTGTCCCTATTCTTACATGTACATGGTATCAACAAAGAAATCACATTTGTTTAACCATTGCTAATAAATTGTGTAGGTATGATCTTTTATCAAGTACGAGTCTTGTGTAATTTCTGGAATATCAATCTAATATAATATGCATTCTTAGTCCCTACCTTCCACCATGAGGAAAAAAAATTCCCCTCATTTCTACTTTCATCCAAAATCCAAGTGCAGGAATTTATTGTAACCTATCTATTTAAATATGTTCTTATTGTATTTTAAGCTGATATTTATTTAGTTGCAATTACCTAAACTATTATGATCTGTATTCTGACTTGTTTATTGTTCCATGTAATTGTTTTTTTAAAACATAAACTGTAGAAGAATTGTATTAATAGGTTGTGCCAAAGATAACAACATAAAACCAGTCTACAATCAAGGCATATAGATGAAGAATTTGGAGTATTTTGACATAAATTTCAAATTTTCTCACCCTCTTTGGATCTTGTCTATGATCACCTAGAGTGTATACATCCTTCTTTTGCATGAATTCTTGTGTCAGTGATGGATTCATGATCCAATATGATTTTTCCTTTCTCATCAAGTTCTAGCAATATAGTTTGAACTCAGATCTAGTCCCCTATAACCTTCTTTAAGCATGAAACATGTAAAACTGGGTGTACTAGTGAATATGCAGGAAACTCCAATTTGTATGCCATAGTACTAATCTTTTGCAAAACCTTATAAGGGCCATAGTAATTTGGTGATAATTTATTATCCTTTTTGTCTTGCTTGAGGGACATCTGTTTGTATGGTTGTAGTCTTAAAAACACCCAATCCCCTACTTCAAAACTTCTTTCACTGCGATGTTGATCTTCTTGTTGTTTCATGTGATTTTGTGCCATGGTTAGGTTGTCCTTTAATATTTAGAGAACTTTTTGTTGATGCTCGATCTGATATTCCACTGCTTGAACCTTATAATTTTCTTTTAGAGAAGAAATGATGGAAGGAGGGTGGTATCCATAGAGTGCCATAAATGGTTTCATTTTTTTTGCAGCATGAAAGGAAGTGTTATACCACCATTCTGCCAAGGTTAACCATTTGAACCATTATGTTTTTTTAGCAAAGACAAAGCAACGAAGGTATCCTTCCAGACATTTGTTCACTATCTCAGTTTTTCCATTAGATTGAGGATGATAGGATGAGCTATGAGCCAATTGAGTACCCAAACAAGAAAATAATTTTGTCCAAAAATGTCCAGTGAAGATGGGATCTCTTTCACTTACAATAATCTTTGGGTTTCCATGTAGCTTTTGAACTGTCTCCATGAATGTGGTGTTAACTGTACTAGCTTTGAAGGGATGAGAGAGTGCACAAAAGTGTGTGTACTTGGTCAGTCTATCAACAATCACCATGATGACACTCTTTCCTTCATACTTTGGTAACCCTGTGATGAAATCCATGGAAACCTCCTCCCAAAACTGACTTGGGATGGCTAATGGTTGTAAAAGTCCTGGGGTCTTAATTGTTTCCACCTTATTTTGTTGGCAAACCAAACGTTCTTCCACAAACCTTTGAACATTAGTTTTAAGGCCATCCCAAAAAAAATCCTTCTTGACCCTATGGTAGGTTCTTAAAAATCCTGAGTGCCCTCCTATTGGAGAGGTGTGCAATTCCAATAGTACCTTTTGTTTGAGTTGGGAGTTATTACATCAATATAAGTGATCTTTGTACCATAGTGAATCATTTTTCCATGTAAATGTATCTGATGTATTGGAATCCTGTTGCAACCTTTGAATGAGAGTCCACACTTTTTCATCATTCTTCCATTCATCCTTTGCTTCTATTAGATGGTTTGGAATATAGTTGTTACTCCTTTAGTAGTTGTAGCACCTTGTCAACATGTCTCACATGATCCTCCCAAGACTTGCTATATATTAGTATATCATCAAAAAATACCAACACAAATTTTCGAAGGAAGGGATTGAAAATGGAATTCATCAACCCTTGGAATGTGGAAGGTGCATTTGTAAGGCCAAAAGGCATGACCAAAAATTCATAATGGCCTTCATGAGTTTGAAATGTTGTTTTTGGGATGTCTTCTTCCTTCATTCTAATCTAATGATACCCTGAACGAAGAACCAACTTTGTGAAATAGATTGCTCCTTGTAGTTCATCTAACAATTCATCAATGACGTGAATGGGAAACTTATCTTTAATAGTGATCTTGTTGAGCTCTCTATAATATGGAAACATATGCCATGAACCATCTTTCTTGAATACCATTACCACCG